>BLKM01000588.1:1322257-1512770 GCA_013340265.1 Coptotermes formosanus | reverse complement strand
TCTCAGAACAAACAGCAACTTTTGCCTTATAAAACATTAAGAGACTGGTTTTTATAACCGAAGTGGAGAGTGTTTACAGCGCGGTACGCACTGAGTCCTTATACAAAACAGATACGCTTCGTCTTTAAAGGGTTAGTGTGTACTTTATTGCCGTCTCGAACCCCTGACCATCCTACAAGTACGGACTACGCTATCCGGTCTCACTGTCCCCTATAGAAAATAACTGTGTAAGATTTGGGGTTCCCTGTGTGGTGACGGTCAGGATCACGTTGTTCGGGGGGCGTGACACCGAATAGTCACGCAGCACCACGTTATCCCAGTAGACTGTAATCTTAGGTTTCTCCATACTCTTTCTCGTGGCTGTCAGCTCTGAGAGGGAATCCCCGTTGGGCAGTACACTGGATGTATGCCAGCTCTGTCACTTACTTCCTGTCTCGCATCCAGCAATTCTTGCTTGCAATATAGACTGAAAATCCAAGAGATCCCCAACCCACAATAAACATATGCAGTCACGTACTTAATGGTAAGCGCTCCGAAATCTAAGAGGGATAAAATCTGAAGCCAAGAAGTTGTAAAAACTGGTCACGATAAGGCAAAAGACAAATACAAGTATACCAAACAGCCGAGGGACAGCATTAACCTTTTAAAGCCTAGCGGTAACTTTACGTACGACCAGGTTTAACATTAAAAAATTCTATGTGGTGCCCACATTGCGTTTATGTGTTTTGTACGGATCTCAGAACAAACAGCAACTTTTGCCTTATAAAACATTAAGAGACTGGTTTTTATAACCGAAGTGGAGAGTGTTTACAGCGCGGTACGCACTGAGTCCTTATATAAAACAGATACGCTTCTTCTTTAAAGTGTTAATTAATAATGTCCACTTTTCTTTTTCTTTTAAGTTTATTTAAGACCTACGAAGTTTTTTATTCAATTTATCAAAATTCCAATGTACTAGTCATCAGCCGATTTCAATGGCTGATTTTGGCTGAAGGGTACATAAAACTTCTCTTTTTTTTAAATTTAGATTTGCGGGAAGGGCTGCAACCTGTTAGCCCCCCACCGTTTAGGTGCGCGCCTGCTTCATTGGATTTTGACGTGGAACCGCTGTAATTGTAACGGACACTGTGCTCATGCTCACGTGTTCCGCGTCTTGGCGGAAGGCCTTGACTTCCACATAAGAATGACTTCTGTTGAAATAGCATTGTGTCTATTTTCACGGCGGGGGGGGGGGAGGGGGGGGAGGGGGAGGGGGATTTTAGTTCGGCGGACTCCTGTGATTTGAATCCAGACTGACTGCGCTCGTGTACGTTGAAGGCCCTTGCAGCATGGTGGGAGAGTCACGTTGGCACTGAGTGATGTGAATAGGAACGGACTGGTATCCGATGTCCGCCCAGCCTGAGGTAAAACTCGTGCCTGCTGAGGGCCGTTCTTCCTGGTAGATCCCTGCCAGTTGCATTCCTTTGCTTGTCTCAAAGACTTCAGCCATGCATGTCTCAATGAATGCGAAATGACTGTGGTTGATAAGTGTGAATGTGCCCTGTACAAACGCAACCATAGTATATCAATATTATTCTCCCTGAAGATGACCCAGCAGGGTCGAAACATGTAGGAGGCCCTTACGAATAAAGATTATATATATTTTGGTGCATTAGTTGGTGTTTATTATTTCGAATTGTTTTGATTTCATAAAAACTGTTCCAGTGCAGCCATACTAATTGCTTCAAACACCTGTACGTGGTTTGTTTGTCACTTAACAAAATTATCCATCTAAGGTTTAAATGAGGTTAGATAAGAAGAGATGAATTATTATTAGATAAGGATTCCGATGGATCCGGTTTATTCTGTTTGAGGGCATATTCTGGCTTCCAACAGGAGAAATTAAGGAATCCATGCATACCCTCAAGATAGTCATCAGCCTGGTAGAGATTCGAACCCAGTAATTCTGGAACACTAATCTGGAGCATCACCATTATGCCGTCTTTTCCATTTCTGTTAATATGGGCCTACATTTTGCGTCTACATTTTATTTACATTTGTACATATCGCGATTACAAAGTCTTAAAAAGAAAAGTGTGTCACATCAACTAGATAAATGTACAGCGTAATTCGTTGTACAGTAGACAGTTTCTGTAAAATTGACACGATACATTCAATGTCCGTAATAGCCTACTGTTTTTCCTAACATGCGATCTTGCCCAGAGACAGATCACTGATTATATCTCATATTTACTCTATCATGTAAAAATAGCGGCCCAAAAACTTGTACCTCTCTCCAGATTTTATGAATGGCTTGAGATTAACAGAGCATCTAGCATGCATGGCAGATTATAAATGTATGCGAAACCTGAAAGGAAGTTAAATTTGGAGCTGGTTTGAGGGGGCTTTGGCGCATATGAAAAATAATATTAAAACACGAGAATGCGCGGTTGATTAATTTGACTCATAATGATTTTGTCAACCGTTTATGAACTCATAAAGGATGTGGAATTTTTTAATTAAATAAACGACTCTTACAATATTAAAAAGGGTAATTATTGAGTATTTGGATTTATATTTACATCAGCATAATTTTTCGTGAAATTATTGAGTCCCTTAAGAGAGGTTTTATGACCAGCCAAGTCTTCTGCGTAAGATTCGATTAAACACACCAGCCGCGTACTGCTGCTTGCTGTCACCTGTCGTTCCAGAGGGGCACGCGGTCTCTCTTTTTGCCGAACACAACACAAGTGTCGTTTGAATAGCTGCCTGAACTTTCCACTGGAAATATACAGTGCCAGCGGGTTCAAGCAAGAGTTAGCGAAGATTAGGTAGTTTGTCACTTCGTCAATAGGTATGTATTTTATTTCCCTTCTGTCGAGGTGGAAGAAAGACACGAGAAAAAACCAAATGGATCTTGGAATGTGTGTGATGACGTAAGAAATTGCAAGAGCAGTCACGACTTTGGCGCTTCTGTAACGAGATACTTCCTGACTTCTGTATACTAGTTCCCCAGGTATATTACTCACACTTTGCTTTAATTTATGGGCTGTAATTACACTGAAAACAACTAATGTTACAGGAAGAACAAAAGAATACAACGCGAAATAAAATACATTCAGCGCCTTTATCTGAGGTGTGGCTAATGGAAAACATATACCACTGGGGAACTCATAAACCAGTGATGGAGGCAGCGAAACGACCAGAGCTATGAGCCACACCACCAGCATAAACATCGTAGTTCGGCAGCGAACTGCTGATCTCCATTGTGAAGTCGGGTTGCGCAGGGTGGCCATAACTGCGCAGTAACGTTGAATGCTCAGTCCCACTATAGAAAATTCAATAACTGAGTGGTTGAGAAAGCGGAATGTGGCAAAAACCCTGCATCCGTATCCTTCTAAGTATATCCATTGACTGTGGTATTTGGAAATGTAATATAATGGTGCATTAGCAGCCAGGTTCATGATATCCATTAATGCGAGGTTGAAGACCATGATGTTTGGTGCCGTACGAATGTCTTTGTATTTGACAAAGATGAGTAGCAATGCACCGTTCCCTACAGCACCGAACACAAGTATAACGAAGTAAAAGCCAGGGTATATGTAATATTGAAACGTCTCTTCTAATACTTTCTTCTTGAGGGCAAACAAGTATGCTTCGTGTATGCTTTTGTTTATTGCTTTTAAGTTGTTTCTCTCTGAAACCAGATGTACAGAAGAATTCCATGGAAATTCAAAGTAATCCTTAATAGAGTATTCCTGCCATACGGCCTCCAGTTCGCGGATGGAAATTTCCAAATCATTCAAATATTTTTCAGCCTCCAGTACAAATGACAAATCTGCACTGTTATTGTGAGTCTCAGAATAATTACGGAAACGTGTTTCGTTAGTTTTGACAATAGTAGCCAGTCTGTAAATGTCTTGAAGCATATGCAGAGTGCTTTCCGTTTCGTTCAATTGCCTAACCTTTACCAAAAGCAAAGGTCGATAGCTCAGCGACTCGCCAGATACGTTCACACTATCGGGGGGTATCAACTGCATGTGTCTTATCCAGTGACGTCTATGTTCCACATAATTCTGCATTAAATTTATGGCTTTTTTACCAACTTGCAAATCACCTGAAGTTAGGAAATGTTCTGTGTAACTCCATGTATTTTTTACCGTTTCGTTAAGCTCCTCTTCTTCACGACTTAACCGTTTCAATAGGCCTTCAACATTATTGGCTGTGTGCTCTGTACTGGACTCAAACGGTTCGAATGTCTTTTGCGTAACAGTTATTTGGTGCGTGTTTTTTGCCCTGCTACGCATGGTACCTGGGCAACGTGCAGTCGCTATTTTGGGTGGTTCAGTCTCCTGCATAGAAATAATAATATTTGTGGCGTTTTTGTAAGATAATTCGGAGTCACTACCATGGTGGTTGTATGCAGTCTTTGGCACAGTAAAATTTCTATCATTGTTTCCGAAGTTACGTGAATTCTCAGACAGTATTACCCGTTGAAGGTTTATTTTATCAGTATCGTTTTCGGGTACTTTCTGATATTCGGATGTATGTTCCGTATACTCACTGTCACTGTCGGTTGTCACCATTTGTTCAGTATTTGTGACATAAGCCTTTTCAAATGCATACGTGTCATTTATTTCGGCACTTTCTTCGTTTGTATCGTTTATGTAGCTCGAACTGCCTTCGTAATATATCTGACGATTGGTCAGTTGTTCTTCCAGTAGCGGTGTGATGTTCCTGAGACTCACACTGTGTTTGTATGAGTGTCCAGATGTCTGGTGTTCAATGGCACTGGATTCATTGATGGTTCCAGTTTCATACGCCAGCGTTGTGTCCGCTGATCTGGACCCTGGACCATTCATCGCCTTGCGACCGGTCACCGTAATCGCTGCCAACGCGAAGACATATATCTGTGAAAAACGCAAATACCGATCAGTACTTATAAGCAGGGTTAATGCATTGGTAAACAGGTTATATACTAGACCAGACAATCGAGTTCAGTAATGAAAATCTCCAAATGTGCTGGTGAAAAAAGAAACAGAACTAAGAATGAGAAGTGATAAAAGCCGTCAGTAAGGGGAAGGCCTCTCTATTAAAATTCTGTTCAGTGTCTTTGATGTTATAGAGTCCTATATAGGAGCCTAAATATTATTACAATAAAGTACCCGCCATTAGAATTTTACTAGCCACTGTTTTGTAACAATATTCACGCACAAATCCACAACGTTCTGCTGTGATTTGCACAGATAACCCATCAGTTCAGCCGTTCGTATATATTATAGCCCTAGAGCATGGCGAATCCTGATTTGGAGATTAAGTTTAGCGGAGAGTACTCTGAAGGCACTGTGTACCATTCCGCTATACCTGACCGATGGATCAGGATTCACCGCTGCCGTAGATGGATATTGTAAATCGAAATTTCGCTGAATATTCACGCTATGAATTTGTGAAGCTCTTTAGAGACAGCGCAGTAGATGTTATCGACAAAACACGACGCTGCAATGCCGACCAAAGCAGTGATACCTCTTGACTGCTTCATACAGACAACTGCCATCTGGCGTAACTGTCATCAGCTAACAGCTCACTGACGCACGGACAAAACAATCGTATTATTTTACGCATCATTATTCTGCATGTATGTAAAACTTTCAACTTTCTTCCTTAGACTAAGGATGCTGGAAAACTCGGTGCCAAGGGGGATATTTATCGTAATGGGAGAGGCCCAAAAACAGGATGGACAAAATTGCATAATAAAGAAATTCATAATTTGTACTCGTGATTGTACATTTTTGGGATAGCCAAATCAAGGAGAGTCGGATAAACTGTACTTTCAGCACGTATGGGGATATGCTTTATTTTTACACAGTGTGATCGGGGAAGTCGAAGGTAGGAAACCTCTTGGAGTCTTTGATGTGGATGGGAGGTTATTTGAAATGAGTCTGAAGGAAATATAATTTATGTGAATTGGATTCAAGTGGCTCAGTATGGAGCCAAATGATGGTCTGTTGTGAACATGGCAATGAACGTTCATGTTCCATAAAACGCTGGTGTATTTTTGACCAGTTAGGCGACTGTCATATGCTCGCTACTAACTGCAGCATGCAGTCAGTTGGTGGGTGGAGTGGAGTGGCCCAGTCTCTTTTATTTCGGAAACTGTAGTATAAATTGGAATTTATTACTGTTTGTTTCTGTTTGGTTGCGACAAATCAAAGGATGTCGACAGTGAACCGTCAGGGTTCTTCCTTTGGGGGGGGGGGGGGGGGTAGACGACTGGTTTCCATTTTGTTTCCTTTGACATGTACACACTCTGCTGTTCGGGCAGTCTATACAGATTGATTCGATTACAATTTTATTTCAGTTTATTTCCATAATAAAATCTGAATACGAAATCGACGAGCTGTATCTTCTGAGATGTGACGTTGTATCGTTGGGTATCAGTTACCGACGTTTCGAAGGAACCTATTGAATTCATGTTGAAGTCTTGTATGGTCCTATGAGACAGGTGTCCTTAATTACACCGCTAAGAAAACCTCCTAAGAACCCCCTTGTGTTACATCATCACTTTCAAACCAAACGCGGTCCAGTTGGTAGAGTTCCTGCTTCGTGTTTTGGAGGACCTGGATTCAAATTTCGGCCCCGAGATCACCTGTTCTCAAGTAGGATTTTCATTGTTTTCATCAGGCCTTCCAGGCAAATTTCAGGTTGAGGCCTTAAAGTAGTTTAAGGTGGCTTCGTTTGCATGCCCTCTAATTCATTATTCTGTATTGACCTAACATTCCGCAATACAGGGCTACATTCTGAATCAAACCATAAATACACGGTATGTTTATAAGTACCGCGTTGCTGACATGGTATCACTGTCTTTGCTTTGATCAGAATTCTCTCAAGTCTGTCGCAGTATTCTTCGTATGAGATCTACCCTCTTCTGGGATATTACGCAGCGTCGATTGGTAATACTTTACCGACGTTTCGGGACAGCGTATCGGTCCCATCTTCAAGGGTCAAGAAGTCCAAGAAGAAAAGAATTATTAACCCTTGAAGATGGGACCGATACATTGTTCCGAAACTTCGTTAAAGTATCACCACTCGACGCTGCGTAATACCCCAGAAGAGCACAGATCTTGTTAACATCTTGGCGGAAGCCTGAGATCACGGATATCCTGCGTACATTTTGCTTACGTCCAAGTCATTAAAAGACTGTGGTTTGAGTCCGGGACAGGGACAAGAAATCTGTCTCTTCTTCAAAATGTCCAGACTAAATCTGGGGCCCATCTAGACACCTTCTCAATAGGTGCCGGGAACCCTTTCGCCAGGGACGATAATGTGACCACGCACTCCTCCGAGCGCCACAGTTCAAAATGAGTGGAGCTATATCTCCACTCCCCCCATATGCCTTTTTGGTATTCGCAAAGGAAATCTTACTACCAGGTTATTCAACTAAGAATTCTTTTATTTTCTAGCTTTTAATGTTTTAATTACATTTTAAAAATAAATAAGAATCATTTTTAGTTGAAACAAGGCTTTGTGTGACGCGCTTACGCGTCGTCTGTTTGCGTTTATCTTGGAGGCCACGTGAAGAATAAGGCAATCGTAGCTGCGGAATGTAAAGTGTATAGTTCCGATGGGGTTTTTCTGATGTTGGGAGGAAAAATTACTTCCAAGCCTAAAGAGAAAATAGAGGCCAATTCTTTATAAACTGCATATCCACAAAGGAAAGACCGGTTTATGTTCGTGTGATGACATAAAGTAATTTGAACAAAGAATTAATAAAATATATTTCAAGGTAAAGGTAAAATTGTCACTCTGCATTCCATAAAGGCATACGGGGATAGCAAAACTCCATTCATTCTTAGCCTCGATACTAAACGGAAGTGAGAGGTTAGGTTCACGCCCTAGCTGCTTTACCCCCAAAGAAAGAACCTTTCGTACTCACCAAGGGCAGGCTTTAGTGGGTCCCACATGAGGTCCGGACGTTTCGGAGAAAAGAAACGTGACTTTAAAGAAGTATTTTATTACGCATGATGTGAAAATAGTGTTTTATGAACAACTAAAAAATTGTGTTGCGTGTTTTAAGACTTTTAAAGTTTTCAAAGCTGTTTTTGTGTTCTTGAACCAAGCACCCTCTGAGGATGAAGCTGTGATGCGTCGAAACATAGTGGGGTAAATAGGGACTTGACTGTCAATTGTTACTGAATGCTGTGTACAAGTTGGTTGTTGACATACGTGAAGTTGGATAAGTACACGGTATGAAGAGTATAAACATTTTATAAAGGTGTTTGAGGTAGCAGAGAATCTTGCTTCATATGCGTGGTTACAGCAGTTCTTCGTCATATAAATGGAAGGTAAAAGAGGAATTTTATACGCTACAGCGTAATGTATTTGGCGATTTAGACATAAATGTGAGGAAACTGAATATCAGAATTTTCATGATAATATACATGATTATATTAATTTTTTTCATCCACCTCAGAAGTTTGCGTGGACAAAGTCTTTATTTCGTTTTGAGTTTCTGATCGAATAAAAGTATTGAAATAAGTATGACAAAACTGTATGCCAATTTATCTGTCTGAGGCACAGTGGCTAATATACCTACCACTTGCTTTAATATTATGCAACTCTACCACTGCGACTAAAATTAACCTGAATTGTATTTAAATATTTATTTCGTACCGCACAGTGAACACGCTGTCTCGTTTGTAAAAACATCAGCTAGTTAATGCAACACGGAAATAGATCGCTGCATGTTCTGAGATCCGTGACAATTAAAGAACGTAGAATTTTTGAATGTTAAAAATTTGGTTGTACGTAAAGTAACCACTGGGCCGCCAACGGTTTATCAACCCCAGCCCACTGTCATGTTGTAAGAAGAAATAGACTTAAGAAACCATCTCATTTGCTGTGTCTTCCTGCTAACGACGAACGCGATCACTTTGATTCATTCTGGGTAATTTGAATCCCATGCCATTAGAAGAAACCCAACATTTGTAGTTTCACATTTCCTGCTGCAAATAAGGCCAACCACAGCAGAAGTGCAAAATTACAAAGCGGGAGCAGCACTTAATGAGCTGTCGTAGAATCTGAGGCTATATAACTCCGTAGAGAAGATTCCTTATTGAGAAGCTAATAGTTTCTCAGCTAGTCAAGAAATTCACAGCATTTTATTGAAACGGGGGGCCTCTTTACAGCATTTACGACAGCCCGCCACCTCTTTCCTCAGCCAAATCAATCGAGTCCATGACCCCATTCCACTTCTTGAAGATGCATTTTAATATTATCCTCCCAGCTACGCCTATGTCTTCAAAGTGGTCTCTTTTCCTCAGGATTTTCCCACCAAAACCCTGTTTACACTTCTGCTTTCCCCTATGCGCGCTACATGCCCAGACCATCGCATTCTTCTCGATTTGATCACCCGAATAATATTTGGTGAGGAGCAGGCCTGCGTATCATAAAGTTTCTCTTTTTGTAGTCTTCTCCATTCCCCTGTTACCTCGTCCTTCTTAGGCGCAGATATCTTCCTCAGCACCCTATTCTCGAACACCCTCAGTCTTTGTTCCTCCCTCAGTGTGAGAGACCAAGTTTCACACCCATAAAAAACAACATGTAAAACTACAGTTCTGTATACCCTAATCTTTGTGTTTTTGGATAATAACCTGGAAGACAAAAGATTCTGCACCGAATGATAGCGCGCATTCCCCGACTTCAATCTGCCCTAAATTTATTCAGGAATGGAATTTTGATTTGTTAGGGTTGTTCCCAAATATTTGAAATATTCCACCCTTTCAAAAGATTGTAGACTATATGGTAACGAATGGCGTAAAAGTATGCAAATTGTTATTACATTATTTATTCCATACATTGTGATCAAACTGTTCATTTATAGAAGCAACAAATGCACATCTGCTATACATAACAATACAGTTTCTTTACTCCCACATGTTTTGGCGAGACTCCGCTATTTCAGGGAGTCTATACACCAATATTTAAAACTCACTAAAACATAACCGGTTATAATAATAAATATTATATTGTAGTATTTCTGCAGCTAAATTCAAAAGTGTAAATTTTCATAAACTGTGGTAAGGGTTCCATCTGCATGCTATTAGTATAGTACAACAGGGATACACATTACATATTAGCGATTTCTGCAGTTAAATTAAAAAATATAACGTCTCCTGTTGTATGGTTAAAATTCTATATGCTTTCGTATGTCGTAGTTTTCTTTTTTGTATACAAACAAAAAACTGTACTTTTATGTATATCAGATGTTCATTTGTTTGGCTTTATAAATGAACAGTTTATGGAAAGTGTTTTTAAGGTACTCTTTATTTGGAATGTAAAACATCACAGCGGCTAGGGGGAGTCTGTAAGCACGTCTCAGCTGATCATCTACAGTCTCGTCCATTAAGAAAATTCAAGGCCGATAAGTGACTAGTTGTTTGAATCTATTGCCTAACACTCCCCTACCATTCTCGTTGTCTGCGCGTACAAAGATTCCGGGTAGCGTATGATATCTTTTGGTATATTTATATATGGCCATTATTTTATCAGGCAACTGTCGCTATTCATTTCCCGTTGGCTTGCTTAATATACAAAACTTCGATGTGTAATAAACAACGTGTTTGTTAGATACGACGCATGTCTGACGGCCGAAGGACTGTATTTCCACTATCTACTTTAAATATGGCGAGTAGAAAGCTAATGTTGACTGCAATACATTGAATTGAAACACGTAGACCCCGACTCACGGTAGACTGGAATATCAGCGAGCGCTCCGCTCCGTGCCATCACTTGACACGGTCTGCGTGAAGTATTAAAGTGAATTGTCAGATAAAATAATGTCCCATACGACATACAAGTGATGATATTTTACGTGTCTTTGCGCAAAATTTGACTGAACTTCTGACATGTATCCAGGAGGTTCTCGGTTTCATTCTGAGCCTGGACACCGATATCGTGATATTTCCGTGACATCCTTCAGTCCTTCTATTTAAATTCCGGGCTAATAACTTTAAATTAGGTCCCAGTTTTTTTTTCCATGCTGTTCGAAAACTTTTTTCTTTCCCTATTATCTAATTGCTCGAAGCCGCATAATCTTACTGACATCGTTGTGAAATTAAGTAAAAACTAGGTCACATACTTATTATATTACGTTACGGTAAGTAATGTGGTAGATCAGATAAGCGGCATGATTGCCGCGTTTTTTCTCATGGACAAATCTTATGAACAGTGGAATTTTTGTCTGAGAAGTGGACTAAGCCAAACGTTTGTTGACCCCTGATTGTGTGTTCGTGTTGAGTTACCAACCTCACAGTGATAACTACAGGATACATAGAAGTGTGCAAACGACTGTTAGACTGATAGATAGCAAACGGAACTACGAAATTTGCATTAACACCTTTCCTATTGTCAACGAACAAGTGCGTGGCCACACTGCAAATTTTACGTCATATCAGACCAATTTCAGGTATATAGTTGAAAACTGTACGTGATTAAAAGAATTACAGAATTTGGACACTAAAGTTTGTGGTCATTGATATGTAATACAGTAAAAGGTAAAGCAGTCCCATTACAGGCCTGGACAGGCCCACAGGGTTCCAGGAGGTTGAGGCTCCCAGATTTCTAGACAATCGGCACATGAAGGTGGTAAGGTTGTCAGCCCTACGCACCGGCCGCCTTTACCCCCCCAGGAAGTATTCCTGGTACTCATTTCTGTTAGAGGCTAAGTCGGAAGGATTATGTCAATGAAAAATTCTAATGACACCATCGGGAATCGAACCCGCGACCTTCCGGTTTGTAGCGCAGTGCCTCAACCAACTGCGCCACCGCGGCCAGTTAATTAGTTACTGAATTCATTATGTTTTTATGCCTTTATTGGTGCCGATCCCAGTGACCGCGCTGTCTAAGGCGTGGGTCTGCGGCCGTTTGCTTGCTGGGATTGCGGGTTCGAATCCCACCGCGGACATGGATGTCTCTTGTGGATGTTGTGTGTTGTTAGGTAGAGGTCTCTACGTCGGGCTGATCCCTCGTCCAGAGGAGTCCTACCGAGTGTGGTGTGTCTGAAAGTGATGTAAAGCCTCAATACCGATGAAGACCTGGCCCACTAGGGGCTGTCGCGCCATTGGAAAAGAAAAAATTCTTTATTGGTAGAACGTTAATGTTATAAAACTCTAATAAACTTAAAGTTGTTCCAATCTACGCCATGAAAGCGTATAGGGCGGAAGAGATGAATAACTCCACTCCTTCTTAACCTCGGCACAACATGGAGGTGAATGGTTAACTTAATACCCCAACCATATTACCCCCGGCTGGGTGGGCCTTACAGCTGGTCTGGACGTTTCGTAGAACTGGAAAACTCCATTAGGGTTCCAGGAGGTTGATGCTCCATGAAGGTGGTAAGGTTGTCAGCCCTTAGAGGCTGAGTCGACCCCAGGGCTATAGTACGACGGGAAGGATTATGTCAATGAAAAATTCCAATGACACCATCGGGAATCGAACCCGCAACCTTCCGGTTTGTAGCGCAGTGACTCAACCAACTGCGCCACCGCGGCCCCTACAAACTCTTAGGAGCAAGCAAAACTGACAGTCTAGAAAAGTCCTTAGGCGATTATTGTTGAAATCATCAAAATTCCCACCATTAGCTCCAAAACATGGTGACGTTATTTTCGTACACACTGTATTTGTCAGCCTTGCCGTGGAGGATGAAGAATTTGACTGGAAGCAGGCACCAGAACTTCTTATTCACTTGTCCAAACCCAGAGCAAGCCGGGAGTCAATCCTATTTTATACAGAGTGTGTTAGGGTTACGGAAAGCAAAGAGCGTGTTTGAGTTATAAAAGGTTTTGATTATGTCACATTACACTTAGTATTTCTTCGTTTTCGGGCCTTATCGACTCGTATTCTAAAAAGGAAACAAGGTTTAGGAAGGAACTGAATCTATTCTTAAAGCCTTGTGTTGATTTTAGAATAACAGACGGTTTAAAGAATCCAGAAACTAGTTACTTTAAAAACAAAGCGTGTCTGTTTTATATAAGGACTCAGTGCGTACCGCGCTGTAAACACTCTCCAATTCGGTTATAAAAACCAGCCTCTTAATGTTTTATAAGGCAAAAGTTGCTGTTTGTTCTGAGATCCGTACAAAACACATAAACGGAATGTGGGCACCACGTAGAATTTTTTAATGTTAAACCTGGTCTTGTGTAAAATTACCGCTAGGCTTTAAAAGTTAAAAACGAAGCGTGTGTGTTTTATATAAGGACTCAGTGCATACCGCGCTGTAAACACTCTCCACTTCGGTTATAAAAACCATTCTCTTAATGTTTTATAAGGCAAAAGTTGCTGTTTGTTCTGAGATCCGTACAAAACACATAAACGCAATGTGGGTACCACGTAGAATTTTTTAATGTTAAACCTGGTGGTATGTAAAGTTACCGCTAGGCTTTAAAAGGCTAAGGCATTTGGTGTTCACAGGGGCAAGATGCTGCCCATGCTGCATGAGAACACATGATATTAGCTTGGCTCTTTTTTTTTTTTACGTTCTCCACAATAATATCGTCATTCTAACTCCATTAAAGAGGATGTGATGAGAAGGGCACGTGGCGCGAATGGGAGAGAACTACCTATGCAGGAAAGCTGTAGCAAATATATCACTTGGAAGATGTTTATTGTAAATAGTATGATAACATTAATATGGATCGTAAAGAAATAATATGAGAGGATGTAGACTGAATTAATCTGGTTGTGGTTAGAGAAAAGTAGCAAAATGTTGTGAACACGGTAACGGACTTCAGGGTTAAATAAAATGCTGGGAAATGTGTGGCAAGCTCTTGAAAT
Organism: Coptotermes formosanus; assembly: GCA_013340265.1. Lineage (NCBI taxonomy): Eukaryota > Metazoa > Arthropoda > Insecta > Blattodea > Rhinotermitidae > Coptotermes > Coptotermes formosanus. The sequence continues at coordinate 1,498,961 of BLKM01000588.1, read as the reverse complement.
TGTAGTCTCTCAAGAATGACTCTGTGTCATGGAGTTAGCGATATCTTTGTACACGACAGTTCGACACGGCAATACCGACTGAAAAATTACCGTTTATTGCTGCAATCTTATGCGTTTGTTTGTAAACAAGTGAGATTAGTTGTGCTTACTTTCCCTACATACGACATGCAGACAAGCCGGTAAACAGTTCCCTGCTTACGTTAACCGTTTAAAGCCTAGCGGTAACTTTACGTACCACCAGGTTTAACATTAAAAAATTCTACGTGGTGCCCACATTGCGTTTATGTGTTTTGTACGGATCTCAGAACAAACAGCAACTTTTGCCTTATAAAACATTANTTTATGTGTTTTGTACGGATCTCAGAACAAACAGCAACTTTTGCCTTATAAAACATTAAGAGACTGGTTTTTATAACCGAAGTGGAGAGTGTTTACAGCGCAGTACGCACTGACTCCTTATATGAAACAGATACACTTCGTCTTTAAAGGGTTCATAGTGTACCAGTTCGTGGCATGATATTTGAGTACTCACCAAAGAGCGAGTTTCGATGTTCATCCTGTGCGTCTCGTACACGTGGTCTTCAAGGCTGTTCTCTTGAGAGACATACAGCTGAATTAGGACGATGTGTTACTGACACTGCTCTCAACCAACATCTGAACACGCTGTTATTCCCTCATAGAGACAAAGAGTTAACACAGGTTCAAAACAATCCCCGTATCCCAACCAAGCACACGAGCATGTTTGCTTTACGAGAACACAGACAGGTTTGCTTTTAGTTTTCTTTGATGACAGCGAAGATACGGTTTTGTTTTATACGTGGAATCCCCTCTCGATGAGTAATGTATTGACAAAGGCTGGGGAAGCCCCACCCCACATATGTTGGCACGTGGTTAAATCTAGCCTCTTACTGTGGACTAATGTGGCTGCTTGCTGAAACTAACAATTTGAGAGAGAAATGTCTTCTTTGTAATGGTGGCTATTAACCACGTGACGGTACGTCAACCGCATGTAGTTTACAGGGTGTTAATACTGTAGTTTACTCACAATGTTAAGCGATAACTTCCAAGTTACACATCCGCTGCCGTGCGCTGCGTTGAATTGCGTAACTCGCATGTTAAACCAGTGGAATCGTTGGTGCCTGTCTGCCAAACCACGCCGCCTCGCACCTAAGAAGACAGTCATCTTAATTTGTATAAACTGTAGTCGGTATACTGACTCCCTAAGGGCTGGACGATCCGGTGTTCGAATCCAGGCAGGGGCAAGAGATCTTTCTCTCCTCCGAAACGTCCAGACGGGCTTTGGGACACACCCAGCCTATAATTCAATGGGTACCGCGGTTATTCGCCATTTAGTGCAGAGGTTAAGAATGAGTGGAGCTAAACCTCTGTTCCCACTCTATGTCTTCATCGCGTAGGCAGGGACAAATCTTTTATGAGATTTGAGGATGTGCCGGGATAGCTCAGTCGGCATAGTAGCTAGACTGAGTGTTTGGCAACCGAAGGACGTAGGTTCGATTGTCAGCAGACAGGGGACATTTTCTCCTGTCTCTGGCAGCCCAGCAGCTTATTCTGTGGGTAGCGGGGGCGGGGGGGCGGGGTATAACGGCCGGGTTGTAAATTTGACCACTCATCTGTATCTAGTGCCAGAGGTTGAGAATGAGTGGAATTAGACCTCCACTCCCTGATATGTCTTCATGTCGTGTGCAGGAATATTTTGTTTATGACCCTAGAATTCTTCACGGCGGAGTTATATGTGACACCAAGTAGTGTAGCAAACATTTTCCGACGTTTCGGAGCAATATACCGACTGCAACTTACGATACGCTACTAATTGGATGTCGTAGCTTTCTTTTTTTTTGGATTTGACACGGTGCGTACTGGTAAAGACACTGTATTCTTCCAAAACGTCGATAGATTTCTCCCAGGCTACACGGCGTCACGTCCCGGAATACTGTGTTCTTGCCTACTCAACATGTCTTTTATTGCAGCAACCACTGTACGTATTTCCATTAACGTTGTTATTGAGGTGGGAATGTTTAAAAGAAAACATACCGACCGAATTTAATTTAGATTCCTGTCGATCCAATTTAGCGTCTAATATTGACGAAGGCTAATCGGATTTCATCGATTAACTGCAAAACAGCTCATTGTACAAAATGCTGGAGCGTGGCGTAATGTGTGAAATTAATTACTGTTGCCAGCGTGTATATGAAACATTGTTGGCTGCGGTTTATAGCGAAATACAAACCAAAAGTAATTTTCTACAGAACACATTATATCTCTTAATTTTGAGATGAAAAACACATTATTCTTTTCTTTTTTAATTTTACATTGTTTTCACCGTGCATTTTTATTGCATAATTTCAAATACAAACAAATGCACTTATATATATATATATCACTTTTTCACAATACTGCTATACGCGACATGTTTCGGCGCGTATCACGACGCCATTATCAGGGGTTGTACCCAGGTCTTCAGATAAAATACATATGTTTCGTTGTAATATATTATTCAAATCTACAACGAAACATACGGATTTTATGTCAAGAGCTAGGTATAACCCCTGATTATGGCGTCGTGTTAGGCTCCGAAACATGTCGGGTATAGCACTGTTGTGAAAAAGTGTTATATACGAGGATAATTCAAAAAGTAAAGGCAATTTGGGAATTAAGCGAGTACCACCACCGATAGCAGCCAACCGATTGCAGCCGGTTGTAACTCGATTCTGACGTATTTCAACATGCACCGCCCAGCACTCCGTTGTCAGTCTGGCTGAAGCGGTGACGATGCAAACATGGCCGCTGCGCATTCCGATTGCACCGTCATTGAACAAGGGGCCGTGATAAATTTTCTTTGGGCAGAAGGGTCAAACCTGCTGACATCCATCGAAGAATGTCAGCGTAGTATGGTAGTGTTAACTGCATGAGTCAGAGAAAAGTTTACGAATGGGTAGCAAAGTTTAAATCTGGAAGAACGAGTGTGACGAAGCTCGATCGGGACACCCGTCAGCGTTGCCCTCTCAAGGGACATCAGTCGTGGTGACACTGTCATTCGAGAAGACCGACGGATTACTGCGTCTGAAGTTGCTGATACGCTAGACGTCAGCTCTGGTTCTGCCTGTGTTACTGTTGTGTCCATTTCACTTTGTTTGTGGTTAGTACAAGAATTGCCTTTAACCTTTTAAAGCCTAGCGGTAACTTTACGTACCACCAGGTTTAACATTAAAAAATTCTACGTGGTGCCCACATTGCGTTTATGTGTTTTGTACGGATCTCAGAACAAACAGCAACTTTTGCCTTATAAAACATTAAGATACTGGTTTTTATGACCGAAGTGGAGAGTGTTTACAGCGCGGTACGCACTGAGTCCTTATATAAAACAGATACGCTTCGTCTTTAAAGGGTTAATCATTGAATTACCCACGTATATAAAAGTGCATTTGTTGGTATCCGAAATTATTATTCTTTTGTGTAATAAATTAATACTAAGGCCACTGTTTCAATTGGGAGTAGCATAGTGGCTGCGGGATGGACGGTCCGTGGTTCGAATCCTTGCAGGGGCAATACATTTTCTGTTCCCCAAAACCGTCTAAACCGTTTCTGGAGCCAACGCAGCCTCCTATGGGTACCGGGAGTAAAACGGCCGAGGCTTGAAGTTGGCTACTCACCTTCTTCTAGTGCCAGGGTTAAGAATGAGTGGAGTTATACCTCTGCTTCCCCTACATGCTTTCATGGCGTGGACAGGGACAACTAACTAACTCCGTGGAACAGAAGCCTTCTTGAGAAGCTAACAGTTTCTCAGCTAGTCAAGAAATTTCCCGAATTTTATGGAACCCGGAGGTTCATTACCGAATTCACAAGAGCTCACCACCTGTCCCTATCCTGAGCCAGCTCAATACCGTCCATGCCCCCATCCCACTTATTGAATATCCATTTTAACATTATCCTCCCGTCTACGCCTGGGTCTCCCAAATGGTCGCCTTCCCTCGGGTCTCCCCACCAAAATCCTGTGTGCACCTCTCTTTTCCCCCATAAGTGCTACATGCCGCGCCCATGTCTTCTCGATTTAATAATATTTGGTGATGAGTACAGGGCATTAAGTTCCTCTTTATGTAGTAGACAGAGACAACGCTACTTTTAATTAATACATTAACTAGCTGCTACATGTTTCGGCACCAAGGTGCCATCATAAGGGAATTTTATACTTACTTTTGAAGGTATTTTATTAAGCGCATAAGTTGGTTAATGTATTAACCTTTCAAAGCCTAGCGGTAACTTTATGTACCACCAGGTTTAACATAAAAAAATTCTACGTGGTGCCCACATTGCGTTTATGTGTTTTGTACGGATGTCAGAACAAACAGCAACTTTTGCCTTATAAAACATTAAGAGACTGGTTTTTATAACCGAAGTGGAGAGTGTTTACAGTGCGGTACGCACTGAGTCCTTATATAAAACCGATACGCTTCGTCTTTAACCTTTTAAAGCCTAGCGGTAACCTTACATAAGACCAGGTTTAAGATTAAAAAATTCTACGTGGTGCCCACATTGCGTTTATGTGTTTTGTGTGGATCTCAGAACAAACAGCAACTTTTGCCTTATGAAACATTAAGAGACTGGTTTTATAACATAAGTGGAGAGTGTTTACAGCGCGGTACGCACTGAGTCCTTATATAAAACAGACACGCTTCGTCTTTAATTATAAGAATACGCACGGTGTGAGTAACATAAAAGAGCTACATTTGTTTCAAAAAGGAAACGTATTGCTATACTTTTTTATGTCATTTTCGCAAGGTGAACAATCCACTCTCTCTTTTCCCCCCCCCCCCCCCTTTGTTGTAGGCAAACCGACACCGATCTGGTACCGCATGTTACTTATCCAGTGACGCTGCAGTTACAAGCATTAGGCTGCACTGTCGCTCGCTTAGAGATAGATATTAGTTCAGGTTAGAAACAATTGGCGGGCTGTTGTGCGCACGGCGACGAACATTCGGGTTTCAAATATACGCGGAATGACATGATTACGTGAGGCATCCCAGCATTAAGAAGAACCCTAATGTAGCGATATACATCCAGGATGACGTCAGGTTCTTCTGAAACGCGTCTATTTACAAGACTTCACGGCGTCACGTGGCGGCGTATCGTAACTCTGTAAAGTTCGCCATAATATTCCGTTCATCACAACCGTCCTGTTGAACACTGACCTTTTTTGAGGTGTTTTCGATATAGACGACGTTTCGGGAAATTCCTAATACTTGTCTTCAAGTGACTGGTTATCCTTATGACAGTTTTTATTATTCTTATTTTTGTGATTATTGATAATGTTAGTATTCAAAGAGTTTTGGGTTCGATTCCTGCCCTTTGCACTTATCTCAAAATTACACTTTAATATTTCAGTCGAACTCGGTTATAACGTCCTGAAAGGGACCGCATTACGTGTGTCGTTATAAACGAGTGTTGTTCTAACCGTGGAGTATAAATTTATGGTTAACGGTGAGGAATTAATTGGTACAACAGAATATCTGACGTTATAGGTGAGGCGTCGTATAAACCGATGTCGTTATAACCGGGTTCTACTGTAATTGCAATAAATCCCCTGAAGCGTTAGATGTAACTTCCAAAACCCCCCTCTGTACCAGATATAGGCTATATCAGACTATGAATATATCAGATACAGTTTGGTGTGCGTTATTCACTTGTTTAGATGTACAGCTTCGGTTCTTCCTTTCATACAAATCGACTTTTGTTGGGTCGATCCACACCTGCATTGCTTCCCGTGCCTTCGCTTGTTTTCAGCTGGGAGTGTTGGACGTTCCTGAATAACCGCTTTTGTTTTTAAGTTAGGGGCAATTGAGAGCAGGCTGACATGGCTTTTGTCATTTCCTACGCAGCTGCCTCGTTTTGTAGTAGAAGTTACCAATGACCGAGCTGTGACGCAAGCCTTTGTGCCTTGCGGATTGCAGTTCCTGTACAAATGTAACGAACTCATTCTCGATAGCAGTGCACCTAGTGGCTGCAAGTGATGATGGCTGATGGTGTGGCTGCCCAGGTGTCTTATCTAAAGCAGGCGACTACTACGACGACTAAAATTAAAAAATGTTGATAAGGATTTAGTTGTTCTTTGTGACAGCCCAGTTATATGGAAGTGGCAAAGAGACAGTACAGTAGTCGAGTCGACTGGTCTAGTTACAAACAATGGGCAGACTTACAAACGCAGCAGACGTTTTATTATTGAAGTCTGTTCAACAGCCGACGGTTTATTATTGAAGTTTGGTAAACAGAAAATTATTATTATTATTGAAATTTGGTAAACAACAAACTATTATTATTATTATTATTATTATTATTATTATCCGATTTCTCACTTCTGAGCTTTAGCTGGGAAATTTTCACCTATCCTGGGATGTATCATCAACAGGATGAGGCTCGGTGGTCTTATGTGTAATTTAGGAAATTTCTTACAATTGAACATGTGTCAAGAGTTACCACTGTTTGCATCTGTATATATGTGTTTGGGTGCAGGTTAAATCTCTTTAGACTTTGTGACAGTGACTTTGGAATTATTCCCGTAGCTGAACTTACTATCGGGACCGCTTGTACTGCATCCTGCTTCCACATAACACGTATTTCTTTCGCTAGTTCTTGGTATTTGTTTTGTTTTTCACATATTGTTTTGGCGAGATTGTGTGTATTTGGAATAGCTATGTCTATTAGGAAGGTATTTTTTGTTTTCTTGTTCATGAAAGTCATGTCAGGTCGGTTGGAAGGTACTGTTTTGTCCGTAATAATGCTGCGATTCCAGTACAGTTTGAAGCTGTCGTTCTCCAGCACGTTTGCTGGTTTGTACCTATAGTATGGGCATTTGTCTTCAGTTAGTTCAGCTGCTTCTGCCAGTTTCTGGTGTATAACTTTTGCTACTCCGTCATGTCTTTGTGTATACTCGGTAGGTGCTAGTTGTTCACATGCTGCAGTAATGTGGTAATTATTATTATTATTATTATTATTATTATTATTGAAGTTTGGTAAACAGCAAGTTGTTTTTTATTGAAGTTTAGTCAACAGCAAACGGCTTACTGTTGAGGTTAGTTGAACAGCAAATTGTACATTACTGAAGTTCTTTTCAACTGCAGACTACGACCTTAATTTCTAATATGTCTGTTAGCTTGTTTTCCAGAATTTCGTTTCAAGTTCAGATTAAATGTGTGGCTGCAACATGGCGTTCCACCTCGTGTCTGGCAACGTGTAATGCAGTACTTACGGAATCGCTCCTGCAGATATCGTTGAATTTGTCATGGATGACTGCAAGGCAGGAACCGTGTTGTGAAATATTCATTGAATATTCTCTAATACAGTGGACCCCCCAGAGCGTATTACGCGGGGCCCAGCTAATCCGCAAAGCTTTTACAGGGGATATCGTAAAAACCTTCAATGACAAATTTTAATTTTACAGAATTCGTAATTAAATCTGTAACAAAACAGGAAAAATTGCTTTATTTGTGATTTTCCCGCGCTGCGGTGGGTCAAAAGTGTAAGCAACTTGTAAATATGCGTTTGTGTTGCAGTTTCCTGAGAAATATCTTGATTCAAGGCTTCTTTGATGATACGCTTCAGCAGCACTGCTGCGAGGACCTCAAATTTCGCAAGAAATATCTCGTTTCATAACATTCGTTGGTGCGTTTTGTTACAGCCAGGAGGCGCTGGTGGGTGTGAGTGGTGTAGGGATAGGCGAAGAATCTCAACCGGGCAGCAGTCGGACACTGAACTGCTCGCCCAGTGCAGACGACAAGTTCTGGGTACCTCCTAACCTCAAACGGCAAGCCAGCATCTGCCATAGCGAAAATGCGGATACGTCAGGAGGTAAGTTTCTGGCGTTGTGTGTTCTGTGGAGCATTCTTCATGTCCTTCTGTTCAAACTGTGTTCAGAACATAATGCATTCGATAAAGATGTGTGAAGTCAATGTTCGAAATACGTACAGGATAGGTCTTCATGCCAAGAAAGAAAGGGGAAGACAAAGAAATTGAATTTACGCGAAAATTGAAATGGCTCAAGAACTGTAGACAAATTATTCGCTGTCATCCAGTCATTCGACACTGATTTAATAAGTAACAAACTCCTTGGAGCGGAGTCCTTCTTGATAAGCTAACAGTTCCTCAGCTTGTCAAAGAATTTCTCACAATTTATGGAACACGAAGGTTTAACCCTTTAAAGACGAAGCGTATCTGTTTTATGTAAGGACTCAGTGCGTACCGCGCTGTAAACACTCTCCACTTCGGTTATAAAAACCAATCTCTCAATGTTTTATAAGGCAAAAGTTGCTGTTTGTTCTGCGATCCGTACAAAACACATAAACGCAATGTGGGCACCACGTAGAATTTTTTAATGTTAAACCTGATGGTATGTAAATTTACCGCTAGGCTTTAAAAGGTTAACACCGTGTTCACAAAAACCTGCTATTTTTTATCCTGAGCCAGATGCATCCAGCCCACATCTTACCATCATATTTTTTAAATAACTTGTAATATCATTCTTCCCTCTATGTCTTGGTATTCCAAGTTGTCGCTTTCGTTCAGGTTTTCCCACCATCCCTTCATATGCAGTTCTCCCCCACACGTGCCGTGAAGATTTCATATTCATTTGAAGACCCAAATAATATTAGAGGATGCATGATTCCAAGTCATCGCACTGGCGTGGCTGAAATATCAGTTCTTCGGAGATGTGACCGTGCATTACTGGCTGTTCGGTTCCCGGCGTTTAGAAATGGCGTAGTGGTCTCAGCTTCAAGGCTGTTAAGGTCCCAATAGTGGCGGTTTTACATCCAAGGACTGATAATTCTTTATAAGTTTATGATCAGCCCTTCGAAGACCGAAATCAACCTTCAGTATATTTAAATATACAGTTCGTACTGCGCTGTGAACGCATTGCGTCTCGGTTATGAAAATCGATCAGTTAATGCTGTATAGGGAAATAAAAGCTCTTTGTTTTGATATCCATACAAAACACATAAACACATTATATGGTTAAATGCACAGGGGAGTGGAGAAGATTACATAACGAGGAACTTAATGACCTGTACGCATCACCAAATATTATTCGGGTAATCAAATCGAGAAGAATGAGATGGGCGGGGCATGTAGCACGTATGGGGGAAAAGAGAGGTGCGTATAGGATTTTGGTGGGGAGACCTGAGGGAAGGTGACCACTTGGGAGACCCAGGCGTAGATTGGATGATAATATTAAAATGGATCTTCAAGAAGTGGGCTGGAGGCATGGACTGGATTGAGCTGGCTCAGGATAGGGACAGGTGGCGGGCTGTTGTGAATGGGGTGATGAACCTCCGGGTTCCATAAAATTCGGAGAATTTCTTGACTAGCTGAGAAAATGTCAGCTTCTCAAGAAGGCCTCTGCTCCATGTAGTTAGTTAGTTAGTTAGTTAGTTAGTTAGTTAGTTAGTTAGTTAGTTAGTTAGTTAGTTAGTTAGTTAGTTAGTTATGATTAAATGCAGAGTTTCTGAATGTCACAGTAATGAGGACATATGTTTACCATTGGGCTATAAAGGGTTAAGTAAGTGTTTTTAAGGCCGTGCCATGGCTCAGGCGGTTAGCCGCCGGCCTCTCACCGCGGAGGCCCGGGTTCGATCCCGGGTCAGTCCATGTGGGATTTGTGGTGGACAAAGTGGCACTGGGACAGGTTTTTCTCATAATCATCATTTCATCTTCATCATCGGGTTGCACAATAAGCCACAAGGCTGCGGTGCGTCCATAGCGTCTGCTGTGGGGCCCTTCACCACTTAAAAAAAAAGTGTTTTTAAACTGAAAATAAAATGAGTTTCGCCAGTGACACCTGTACAGAGACAGCCGAAACTTTCTAGCCATCACCCAGTTTATGCGTGCTTTCGTGGATATTCTGTGGGCCAACTCCGATAGCCTTCTGGTGTGTTCCTGTTGCAGACGATTCAGTGCCAGGGACGCCAGTCACGCCCCTTGGATGCACGGCAAGTTCTCCTTTCTCACATGTCTGCCAAACAGAACAGACAAACAGCGGGACGCCGTCCGCCGGCGCCCTAGCTGCTGCTATAAGTGGAGGCCACCTCGCTCTGCCCCTGGCGCGGGGTGACAAACATATCGTTCTGTCGACAACTAACCCCGCCCGCCCGCGTGTCTCCTCTATGCACACAAAACTGGACCACACCAAGATAGACACGTCGCTGTACCAGAAGGTGCGTTCTGCAAGGGGAAGTACGTCACATAAGGATTAAAGTGACGGGCCCAAAATTGTTTCATGCAATCAGTTTCAAGCAACGTGAGATGGTTCCCCCCCCCCCCCACCCACGGTCTCAGAGCTGAATTTTCTTATCCCTTGTCAATTACGACTTAGGTCTATTGCTTGTTTAACTACGTCGTATCATTCAGTTGTCTTCTTGGTTGTGAAGATGGAGGCAATATCTTACTCCGAAACGTTGACATCCATGTACAAGACTGCACGGTGTCACAACGCAGAAGGTCATAATCTGTAACTGAAAGGTCCTGGAAACCTGAAAACTTACATGTGTCATGTTGAATGGGGACATTATTTTATCTGACAACTGTCGCTATTCTCTTCTTTTCTGCTCGCAATGAACAACGCTTTCGTTAGATGTGTTGCGTGTGTGCGAGCCGAAGGCAAGTATTTCCAGCGCCTTCTTTAAATGTGGTGACTAAAAACGTAATAGTAACTACAGCTTATTGAACTAAAATACCTGGAACCAGACTTAAAGGTAGAATGGAATAGCGGCGGACGCTGCCCTGATTTCCGTCACGCAGAACGTTTTGAGTACAGAAAGACGCGAGCTTTGTTGTAAAATAATGTCTCTATACTGTAAACACAGAAAGATAAAAAGATATTTGCCTTTTAAACAAACTTCATTTATTCTTACTTCAAAAACTATTTCCAAGAATTTTCCCATTGTCGGAAAATTAAAACACCACTTTTCGGAAGAGACTTCTTCCTTCCTCTGAAATGTAGTGTTTTGATTTTATGACGATGGAAGAAGTCTTGGAATGAGTTTTTGAAGTAAATGACGCCAAGCCATTGTCAAGAACTGTGATGCTGCAATTAGTTTATTCTGATCGCATAAAACTTTGTGCATACAGAAAATTTGTCAAGACCTTTCGGAATTACAGCTTGGGCCAGCTTGCTTGGTTTGGATGTGATGCGACTTCAAGGGTTATATCAGAAGCATTAACCGTTTAAAGACGAAGCGTATCTGTTTTGTATAAGGACTCAGTGCCTACCGCGCTGTAAACACTCTCCACTTCGGTTATAAAAACCAATCTCTTAATGTTTTATAAGGCAAAAGTTGCTGTTTGTTCTGAGATCCGTACAAAACACATAAACGCAATGTGGGCACCACGTAGAATTTTGTAATGTTAAACCTGGTGGTACGTAAAGTTACCGCTAGGCTTTAAAAGGTTAAATGCTGTGTCATTTTCCATTTGTGTCTATCAATATGGAAACATCAAACGCAAATTCTGGACCTCAGAATCAGAAAGGTGTTAAGTCTAATCGTGTCGTATTTCAGAAAAGATATCATTTTTTCTTAGACTAATATATTACGTACTGCTGTTTAACTCTTAGCCCAGCTACGGTGGGACAATATTTGAATTTACAGCCGTCTGAGGTCTACGTTCTTCTGGGATATTACGCAGCGTACAGTGGCACTTCTGTACCGACGTTTCGGGACAACCTATCGAATCAATTTTCAAGGCTCAAGAAGTACAAATAGAAAGTCTTTATTCATGTACTTCTTGACTCTTGAAAATAGAACTGACATGTCCCGAAACGTCGGTACAGAATTACCACTCTACGCTGCGTAATACCCCAGAAGAACTCAGATCTCTTTACATCGCGGCGGAAGCCTGAAGTCAAGCTTACATTGTGTGTCTGAAAGAGCTTAGAAATGCTAAGAAAAATAAGGTATTGTCTCAAATGTAATGACCTTGGACTTACGCAGTTCTGCGTCTCAGGGTCAGAATTATTCTGCGAAAGTCATTTTGTGAAGCTTTGTATAGTGAAGAAAATCACCGTGTGTGTGTGCGCGTGCGCGGATGTGTGCGTGCGTGCGTATGTGTTCGTGTGTGTGTGTGTGTGTGTGTTTAAACTGTCACGTCTCAACTAACACGTACAAAAGGCAAGGATCACGTAAGGATTACAAATTGCACCCGGCAGATTACGATGTTGTCTTGTCACATGCACAGGCGTGATGGTTTGGATCAGTAAACAGAGAGACAGACAGACATTTTGAACAATAACACCTTTATCACAACCATTTTACCTCCCCACGGCCTTCTGCCGCAACAAATCGTGCTGTTCGTGTTATTTACATCGGTGTGTTGGACGCGTTTATTTTTCCCTGTGTATTTTACAGGAAATAGCTTTAAAGGATGTGGAAACATTTTCCTTTGAAACCTGATTGAGACGTACTGAGAATCGGTTTGTTTAAAATCGATTGAATGTTCTTGCGCAATAGGTGCCTTTCAACACCGTCCGTACCGAACAGCTTAGCGCAGTGGAAAATTTAATATCTAGAAGGCACGTGAAACCGCGTAAGGGGACACAGGAAACGTACGTCATGCTTTGTAAAAATAGGTCAAAGTGGTGATGGGTTTATGGACTTTATCCATCGTCCGAAGAGTAAAATATTAAAAATATTAAAAAATTGAAATCACGACGTTTCGGAAGCTGGTTCTGCTTCCGTCCTCAGGTGAATGGAGGTGGAGAAGAGAAGAAAACCTATTCTGTTGGGCCCCTTACATAGAGCTAGCCTCCATGACTGGACCAGTGGTCTAGTTATACAGGCTAGATGTTCTTCTGTTCTCCCCCTCCATTCATCTGAGGACGGAAGCAGAGCCAGCTTCCGAAACTTCGTGATTTTGATTTTTTAATATTTTTAATATTTTACTCTTCGGACGATGGATAAAGTCCATAAACCCATCAGCACAAAAAATAGAAGTATGTCTGACTGAATCCTGTATTCTTACATTGCACCCCCCCCCCCCCCGCCCCCCACAAAAAAAAGACTTTACCTTTCGGGGAAGGCCCAGAAGTTCAGGGGAGCTTTAGTCTTTCGGACACAACTGAGTGGGTATTTAACCTGTCCCCGAAACTGTACTATTTTTGGCATTGGATGATGCAAAAGGCGCGTACACTGACTGACAAACACGTGGGCTGTGTGTATGCTGAAGAGGTTAGGATTAATTTGGCTCGGGATAGGATCTGCTGTAGGATTTTTTTGTTACAGATTACAGTTCCTGTTGCAAAGAACAGCGAGGAATATCTGGTGATCCCTTTTCTGCTCATGTCATTGTGTTTTCACCCAGAGTGTTTGTAAGTGTAAATATTTGTCTCAAAAAGGGTTTTCTTATAAGATTAACATACATAAACATGTCATTTATGTACAAAATAGCGAATACAAACTGCATGAAATGCTGTTTCGGTGTTTGTACTTAGTTCCGTGAACTTGCGATATTTTATCTGTGTACACACAATTAGCACAGGTACTGTGTACATGTGAAGGTACCACCATGTTGAATTATTAACCTTTTAAAGCCTAGCGGTAACTTTATGTACCACCAGGTTTAACATTAAAAAATTCTATGTGGTGCCCACATTGCGTTTATGTGTTTTGTACGGATCTCAGAACAAACAGCAACTTTTGCCTTATAAAACATTAAGAGACTGGTTTTTATAACCGAAGTGGAGAGTGTTTACAGCGCGGCACGGACTGAGTCCTTATATAAAACAGATACGCTTCGTCTTTAAAGGGTTAAAACCAACAAATTTATGGTCTTCAGAAATTTCAGAAGGCTTTCAATAGTGACGTTAATCTCAATTTTCATCTTCTCATGGCCGGTGTGAGCGACGTCAGGGAGACTGGTTGCCTTGTGGGTCGGCAGGAAACACGGTGGTCAGAAAAATACACTTACGGAAGAAAATAAGGCTATAATATTATTTATTAAAATGTCTGTGCCCTTGTTGAACACCCTGTAGATTCCCCTGTTTTTTTTTGCAGGCCGCCCCATCTAGGACACCTAGCTTGCCAGAAGACCTGCGTGGTTCCATCCAGTTGACCTTGACCTACGACCCTGCGGCTGGAATCCTGACAGTGAGGCTCATAGAGGTGAAACTAATATCAGCTTCTCTAAAGCCGTGCTCCCATAATTGGGGTATTTGACAAATACATCAGTAATGGTGCATTGTACTCCCCAAGGAGTCAAATGTGTAATTGTCATGCTGTTCCCACGACTGGCATATTTGACAAACATTCATGCTCAGGGGGCGTTGTCGGATCTATGGCTGATGGAGCGAAACGCCTTGCCATTTAAAACGAGTGATGGGATGCAACTGTTCGTACTTTCACGTGACATTGATGATTGTTTTGGCTTGTGTCACGTTTACGAGAGGCGGTGGGAAACAGACAAGTGGCGAATATTTTTACAAGCGTATCTTTCTCACGACGTGGCATGTGCTCAAAAATGTTTGTCAAATATACCAGTCGTGGGAACACGGCTTAAATCAGTAGTCAGCGAAAAACTACATGTCAGCAGTGGCGAAGCTTAATAAGAGGTACTGTCCTGAACTGTATTTCTGTGGAGGGCTGAATAAAATCGCGATAAAACCCTGGACATTCGGTTTCCGGCTAAAGTCGACGTGTACGGCTGATTTACAGGGGTGTTATGAAATTTAACTCTGCCACGGTAGTGACTGTATTCTGGGAAGCAAAGCCATGTAGTCTGTTAGAAATTTACCGACTTTTGGAAGAACGTACCGCTTCCATCTTCAGGGCAGAAGAATAAACCGCATGAGAAAAGTCAAGTCAAATTGTAGGGGCAGTTGGAAAGGAAAAATTGACCCACTGGCCTTAGTCGTTCTAGAATACAGCTACTGCAGTGCAAAATTAGATCAGAATAATTCAAAAACTTTAAATAAACTAATATCTTTTAATATATTAATTTGTGTCGAAAAATGAACATTTGACGTATAGGAGGTAAAATTTCCGTTTTCCCGCCATGAAAGCAGACAGAAAGAATGGAGGTATTGGTCCACTCATTCTTAAACTCGGCACTAGATGGAGGTCAGTGGTCAGCTTCACAGCGTAGCCGCTTTGCCTCCTGGAATCCATTGAATAGGATACTAGATGGGCCCCAAAACCAGTCTGGACTTTTGAGAAAAGTTGGCTTTCTTGCTGCCTCCGGGATTCGAACCCCAAATCCCTCGTCACTGTAGTGACTAGGCTATCCCGGCTTTCAATTTTACTTATATGTTTATTTTATTTTTTAATTTGTTTCCACTTTTTGGTTTTTCCTTCCATATTTAATTTATATCTGCCTTTCTTTTCCTCCTTATTTCTCTTCCATTTTTTGTGTTATGTAACTTTACCGTCAATTGCCAAATTTATATAGCATGGGAAATAGATGGATTGAATGTGTATTAACCCTTCAAAGACAAAGCATATCTGTTTTATGTAAAGTCTCAGAGCGTACCACGCTGTAGACACTCCCCACTTCGGTTATAAAAACCAATCTCTTAATGTTTTATAAGGCAAAAGTTGCTGTTTGTTCTGAGATCCGTACAAAACACATAAATGCAATGTGGGCATCGCGTAGAATTTTTTAATGTTGAACCGGGTGCTACGTAAAGTTACCGCTAGGCTTTAAAAGGTTAATGGTAGAATGATACTGACGGGGAAAAATCGAAATACTCCTACAGTAATCTGTCCCAATGCCACTTCGTCCACCACAAATATCCCGTGGGCTGGTCTGGGACACATCCCGGACCCCCGCAGTAAGAGGATGGCGACTTACCGCCTGAGCCATGGCACGCTCTGTCATCCATCTTCTTTCTTTGCTACTATATTTTTATATAATAAACCCGAAGACGAAAGAAAAAGACAAGTGAATCATTAGCGCGCTACCTGCCGCATTTATGGCCCACATAATGTTTCGCAGGAAACGTACGGCCTTATTTCTCATTCGAAATTGCATGGCCTCTGTCTATTAACATCAAGCGTGAATTATTTGCGATAATTTGCCACACCTAAATTAAACTCACAGTATCCTTAGTGTAAGAAGAGAGCCACAAATTAGTACCAAAGAAGATCACTTTATGCTGTAACGTTTGATGCGTCTCTTCGTTATATTAGTGGGGTTCATTAACCCTTTAAAACCTAGCGGTAACTTTACGTACCACCAGGTTTAACATTAAAAAATTCTACGCGGTGCCCACATTGCATTTATGGGTTTTGTACGGATCTCAGAACAAACAGCAACTTTTGCCTTATAAAACATTAAGAGATTGGTTTTTATAACCGAAGTGGAGAGTGTTTACAGCGCGGTATGCACTGAGTCCTTATATAAAACAGATACGCTTCGTCTTTACAGGGTTAAGGTAAATGGAACGTATAGTTGACAGATATATAACACAGAAGCCGGGATTCTATTTTTGACGCCTTTCTAAAAACAGGCATATGTTCAATGTGTTCACAGAATGACGCTCATTAAAAAAATGCACTTTTTTAATTCTGCATCTGACAGATTCGAACCAGCGGTCTTAACACTGCATTCGGTTCAACACGTACGACAACCCTAGGGGCAGTGCTGGCGAGATCAAAGCTCATGTCAGAGAGCAGCTGGAATTCCATGTAATGACCCTAGGGGCATTAGAACATCTGGGCATTGTGTAGCTACTTCAGCTCTCTGTGCATCAGCTTTGATGTGGCACAGTTCTTGTTTACTAAATTAACCCAATTAAGACCAGACTGTCTTCTAAGCCATATACAACAATTTAACTCATTAAAGATGAAGCATATTTGTTTTATATAAGGACTCAGTGCGTACCGCGCTGTAAACACTCTCCACTTCGGTTATAAAAACCAGTCTCTTAATGTTTTATAAGGCAAAAGTTGCTGTTTCTTCTGAGATCCGTACAAAACACATAAACGCAATGTGAGCACCATGTAGAATTTTTTAATGTTAAACCTGGTGGTACGTAAAGTTACCGCTAGGCTTTAAAAAGGTTAAGTTCGTGCTGCACAGTAAACACTGTAGAGAGAGAAAAAGGCTAATAATCTGTGTTTATGGCAAGAATCATATGAAATACATCAATGTGCTCTGTGCAAAAAAATACAAGTTTTTATTAATGTTAAGGAAGGCGGTATGTATAGTTACCACTGGCTTTACAGGGTTATGTGTGGCCCTTATCAGTATGACGGGGCACCACGTAAGAAATAGTAGTGTTAGGTTATAGTTACTCAGTACTGTAGAACTTCGAGTGGATGGGATGAGGGTAAACATGCTACGCTCAGTGGTTTTATGACAGCATTGATTGGTCCCATTCACTTTGACATGAACATAATTTGGCATGACATTATAATTTCTACACATTTTGTTCAACCATACTGAAGTGTTTGTTCTACACAGTTTTTTTATATTTTTATAATGGCAGATGTATTAATTTCTATTTGCCAATACGTCCCTTTTGGCGGGGAAGCCCTCTAGTTTAAGTATCTTATAGTAAATTGTCTCTTCACTGTTTATTTCAGGCTCATGATCTGCAGGCCAGAGACTTCAGTGGTACTGCTGATCCGTATGCCAAGATCAGACTTCTGCCAGACAGAAGCAATGTCTGGCAAACCCGCATCCACAAGAGGACCCTAAACCCAGGTTTGTATTCATACAGCTGTTGAGGCATTCAAGTGCCATCACTGTGAAACATAATGGTTATTTTAACTGTGTTTGTTTTTACCGAATGCTTGTTAACAATTACTAGTTTTTATTTCCATTTCAAACGGCACAGTTATCAAATGATGATATATTCAGAACTTGACATGTTTCGATTTTATACCGATACATTTTTTTGCCTGTTTGGCCATAGATACTTTTTGTTTATGCTCACGGGGTTTTGAATTCTTTATCGTTATTATTGTGTCATGGTCCGCCTTTATAGAAATAAAATTATGCAACTTTTTTTGGTCTTCTAGTGCCTCCATATGCACACAGGCAAAGGAAAAAAATCAGTTTTTGTGTTGGGAGCAACCATGAGGTGGGTTCTGTTACCGACAATGATAGAGTAAGAATGAGAAAACTGGTGGGCAGGAGTTGTACTTCTATGTGTGCCCAAAGCTGGGGGGTGGAGGGAGTGCTTTTATTTCTCATATTTACATTCTCAAAGATTTTATTTCTTATGGAGATGAATGTTTTGATTTGTGAACAGAAGAATACGTGCACAGTTTTTTATATTCACAATGTGCATTGTCTCTAATATAGATTATTAAAAACCAACTCATGTACTTTTATTAATATTAAAATGTTTTGGAACTTCTCATACATGTTTCAAGCCAACATTTGTCCCATCTTCAGGGAGTCGTACAGTCATTAATTACACACACTATCGCAACAGGGTAACAACAGTTATCATAGACTGTGACCAACTGTTGTTACCATGTTGTGATTGTATGTGTGTAATTAACGACTGTATGACTCCCTGAAGATGGGCCCAATGTTGGCTCGAAACATGTAGGAGAAGTTCCAAAACATTTTAATATTAACCTTTTAAAGCATAGCGGTAACTTTACATATGACCAGGTTTAACATTAAGAAATTCTACGTGGTGCCCACATTGTGTTTATGTGTTTTGTACGGATCTCAGAACAAACAGCAACTTTTGCCTTATAAAACATTAAGAGACTGGTTTTTATAACCGAAGTGGAGAGTGTTTACAGCGCGATACGCACTGAGTCCTTATATAAAACAGATATGCTTCGTCTTTAAAGGGTTAATAGAATTGCAGGAGTTGGTTTTTAATAATCTATATGTGCACAGTTCTGACCAAGGACTGCACTCTGAACCATGTGAATTAGAACCCACTGTTTTATCTCCTGTCCTTCTGTAAGACATTAGTGGCTCCGTTTGATCTTTAAATGAAAGCAGAATTCTATAAGTACACAACTGTCAGTTACAATATTTTATTAGCCTGTAAAATTTCAGGTTCTCACAATTACAGCTACCAACGTTTCAACCACCTAGGATGTGACGCCTTGTAATTTGTTAAATGGTTTACTGAGATGTCAGAGCCGCCTGTTGCATTAATCTTCAGGAGTGGAAGGATCAGAATATGAAGGCAACAGGTTTGTCTAAAAAAGGTGCCCACCTGGGCTGCGGCCCCCCCCCCCCCCAAATTGGAAATTCAAAAAAAAGTATTGTAGATAGGATTATATCAAAGGTTTTACTTAATTTACCTTTCAGCCAAAATCAGCCACTGAAATTGGCTGATGACTAGGACAGTAGAATTTTGAAAAATAAAATAAGATACTTAAGATGTTTTAGATAAACTTTTTTTAAAGAAAAGATTATACTGCGTGATTTAAAATAGGTGAGTGAGTCATGGAACATCGAACTTTGTAATGGAGTAGGAGTGCTTTTACATTCAGGAATTGTGCAATTTGTTGGTGATAAACTTGTTAATATGTATCAGCTGCACACAATATGTACAACATTAGGCCAATAAAAAATGTTTATTTGCAGTGTTTGATGAAGACTTCGTATTTGAGGTACGGCCTACAGCTCTAGGTCGCCGTACTCTGGAAGTCATTCTGTATGACTTTGATGCCTACTCCCGACATCACAGCATTGGTGGCGTCAAACTTCCCCTAGCACATATTGATCTCTCTGAGAAAGTAACATTATGGAAGGGGCTGGGCCCCTGCTCTGAACAGGATGCAAAGGTCAATAGCAATTCTATTAATATCTGAATTGTTAAACTGCCCTATTTAAGAAATATGTTATTGCCTGATGTATCTATATGTACAGCTTATACTTGCTGTTATCTGATGTTATTTAAGTAGGTGTGAATAGGAGCAGAGTGTGGACAGTTGCAGGTAAGACGGGTCTGCATTGCTGCGTCCATCTCTGCCAAAATAAGGTTATATATAGCTTACCTGTAGAGATCAGCACTGTTTAGCGCATATTATCATACTGTAAAATTTAGCTTCAGAACATGAACAAAGGTGTCTTTATAGAACTGTTTAAGTTCATAGCCTGCATATGCACTGAAATTCTCTGTGAGATTTCAAACTTCTGCCACAGTGTATATGAGGCCATCACTGCTCTGGAATATTGAATGCTTCATCATCCCAGTTGAGCAAAGCCTCAGTGAAATTTTGTTTTCAAAGTGTTTATGAAGGGCTATGCAGTAGAGAGTGGATCACAGTGAGATAAGTAAATTCTGAGTGCATGTGGTAAACTAATCACAAGAATTTCCTATTGAAATTTGACTGGGCTTCATGCTAGTGTGTTTTATGAAATCAAAATCAATCCACTTTTATTGGTGTATTGAACTCTGTATTTCAGGCTGAACTTGGTGACCTGATGGTGTCGCTGGGATACTTGCCATCGGCTGAGCGTCTCACTGTGGTGGTCATTAAAGCTCGTAACCTACGTGTTGTGGATGACACACGCACTTCCTCAGGTATACCTATGTTGTGCTGTATATCTTGATGATGGATAGTTCTCTAGGCTGTGTATTACGGTCTGGAACAGGGATAGCTCAGATGGTATAGTGACTAGGCCTCAGGCTGTAAGAATGAGGAATTATAGTGTGCATCCTGACAGGGATGACAGACTTTTATCTTGTTGAAAGTGTCCGGCCTCCTCTTCAATGGGTACTGGTGGCTCTTTCCCAGGGGTAAAGTGGCCAGAGCATGAAGGTGACCACTCACCTGCAGCTAGTTGTCAGGTTAAGAATGGGCGAATCTGCGCCTCCACTCCTCCACATGTCTTTACTGTGTGCATAAGGACAACCTTACATTTTTAATCTTCAATATATTGTGGGCTTCTATGTAATGACACCACACAGCCTCATGGATGTGTATCAGTGCTTCAGAGAAACATATTGCCTTCATCTGCAAGGCAGAGGATGAAGACAATACAGTCATCCTAAATTATGGCAAATTTGCAGCAGATTATATGGCATGCTGAAAACCTTACCACCTTCCTGTGCCAATTGTCTTGAAATCTGGGAGCCTCAACCTCCAGGAACCCTCAGGGCCTGTCCAGGCCCATAATGAGATTTCTTTACCTTTATATGGCATGACATCCGAGGAGGTAGCCATTTGTACAGGCTAATCTCCACCTCAAGAACAGTGCAATCTTCCATGAAGGTGTAGATGACCAAGTACATATGAATCTTCTTTACCTAGCTGTACCTTTATAAACTTTTCCACGTGTATTTAAATATTGCTTTCCTGGGCTGGATGTGAGCTTATCCATATTTCAACAAAACAGACAGACGTGGGAACCAGGATAACTTGGCTACAGGCTACATGATCCGGGCTTTGGATCCCAGCAGGGAAACTGCCTCCATGACCCACCCAGCTTCCTATTCAATGGGTACCGGGCTCTATCCCTAGGTGTAAAGTGGCCGGGGTATGAAGCTGAGCACTTACTTCCATCCAGCGCCAAGATTAAGAATGAGTGGCACTACACTTCCATTCCCCCAGTATGCTTTCATGGCATGTACAGGGACAATATTGCCTTTATAGACAACTGTGACATTTTCTTTAAAATTGCTACCGTGAAACCTGAATACCACATTTGTTTAAATCTATTGCATAATTCTGAGATTAAATTTTCAGAGTGGTGAGACACATATAACATTCACTATACATACTTTTTCCTTGTCTTTGTTCAAAAGAAGCGTGAAAATGACACCACAAAATAACATCTGATATCAAAGTTCCTTCCCTGAATAATTTCCTTATGAGTTTCTGCAAGGTTTTAGGCCTTCACAGCGGTTCAATTGAGGTAATTCGCCAGTTCTGTGATATCACATGGCCTTAGTGGCAGATATGGTGCAATATCACAGAAAAACAATGACCCTAATTTCCATATGAGCTACAATAGGTGTTCAATTTATGAAATTATATGAACTCTCTGTTGCTGTCTTGTTTATACAGAGATGGAGTCAACAAAAACTTCTTTAGAACGAATGTAATGGATAATACTCATGTACAGCTTCAAAACTAATGAACTGTAGTCAACATCACTTGTTTCTGTGTATCACACAAATAAAGCCCTTGGTATAGTAAGGCAGTCCTTGAATCATGTACAGTGAAACCCTGATATAGAGCCACTGTTTGTTCACTACAGTTGTGATGATGTACTGAGGATGGCGGTAATCTTCATCTGCCACTAACAAACTTAACAACATATCAAGAATGGGCATATTGTTTTAGCATCAAGGTTTTCAATAGTCTTCCCTCTGATATAAAAAAAATTGTCTCATAATGCTAAACAGTTTAGACTGGCATTAAGTGATTTTCTTCTTTCTAAGTCATTTTATACTCTAGAATTTAACAGTACTAAGTTTTAGCATTTGGTTTTTATTTCACAAAGTAACTACACCTATAATGTAACAACTACTATTTTGCAATCTTAGCTTGTGCTTCTGCTGACTTGCTATCATATCAATATTGTATTCTTCTTGTGGATATCATGCTAGAAGTTTCAATTTTAGTAAAAATAGTGGTACATTTGATAATTTTGTTACAATCATTGCTTTATGTTATGTTTTTCTTGTTATGGCTTTAAATCAATTCCAACACTTGTCATATTATGCTTATATGTTTCTTGTCATGAAGACATACGCTTTATTATAGCATGTATAATTGTGTTCTATTATTATGACAAATTCTATATCCAATAGGTTTGTTGAACTTTGTACAGGTTTAAAGAATGTATAGTGAATGAATATATGAATACTGAGGGTGGTGGTAAATCAAATTCCTATTTACTGAATTTCATGGGTGCTTAATGAGGGTGGTGCTATATCAGGGTTTGTCTCTATTACATTAACCATTTTGCTTTTGCTGTACAGATCCATTTGTGAAGGTGGCATTAATGCAGGGTGGAAAACGAGTGAAGAAGAAAAAGACAGGTGTTCACCGCAACACCTTGTGCCCTGTGTTCAATGAGGCACTGACATTTGATGTGAGTCGTGACATTCTGGGACGGAGTACAGTTGAGTTTTGTGTGATGCATGATAGTCTCTTGGGCCCCAGTGAACTATTGGGACGAGCTGTTGTTGGCCCTGGTTCAGACTGCCGTCCCCAGGAGCGAGACTTCTTCCATGAGGTTCTTACCAGCAAGACAGCTACCGCACAGTGGCTGCCGTTGTCTGAACCACAGTGAGGTTGTGCTACCATCTCCTGAGCATATCCAACAGCAGTGCTAGACACTGTAACTGAATTTGCATTGTGAAATTGTCACAATGCCTTGGACAAACTCAAAGGATCAGAATTATTTATTATTAATAAAGCATTTTCAATAACAAAGAATTGGGTTCTGGAAGTCTAGGACCAATGGATTGGTCATCTTTTGTCATGTATCTTGGGATTGAGTCCAGCCTGCTTCAGTGGACATTCTACTCTTACCTTTCTTAAGAAAAGAGAACTTTGTGAATGTGTGTGTATATATATATCAGATCCCCAACACAGTTTGACGCCTGTGTTACAAGCACTGAACAGGAGTAACTGAGAAAAAGTCACATTTCTCCCAAATCTATGTAACTTTCACTTAACTGCCTTTTGAAGACAACACAGGCAAACTTCAGGATAGCGACATAATTACAGAATGTTGAAACCATCAGTATACCACAAATACCAATGAACAATCTGCATTGTTTACTGAAACATTATATATTGTACATATAATGAAGTACTTAAAATCAGGCAGTTTCCATTAGTCCCCATACCTTGCACTTTACATATCTTGCTATTACACCTAATTACAGTGTCACCGTAGGGCAAGTTAACTGCATCTCTTAAATTAATACAACTAAAATTCATCTTGAATGTCCATCACAATTTATGACCCTTGTAACACATACAAGATTATTTGTTTGTCTGGACTGCTGAGCGGTAAAGATAAGCAACAATTTGGAAACTCTTACAGCACTTTTCCAAGTGATAACAGATGTGGTTCAAAGCCATTCAATTAAAATTACATCAATTGCATTGGAATATTCTGCAAATGTTGCTTTTGAAGTATTTTAAAATTGAGTGGAAAAGTCATGCATTCTCAGAGTGTACTGCAGAGTGGGAATGTAGTTCTGATAGGCAGTGGTTGCAGTTGAGCAATGTTTTGTGAACAAGATGGGGGGGATGGGGGGCCATAGTGGATTCTGAAGTAAAATTATGGATATTGACACTCTCACCATTTACAATATCCAATCATGCAAACTGAAGCGATCATTATCATCCATTCAGGGGTGGTGGCCAGTGAAGCAACAGGTGTGAGCAACAACAAAACTACTGTTATAAGACGCATGAGAGAGAGAAACGTATAAGAGTACGTCATAAAGTAACTAGTACTAAATTTGCTTAATATCCGCATCAGTTTTTGAGATAAATACTTGAAGTAATTCTTTGCAGACTTGTTTGTAACCTGTTACATGCCATTTACAAAACTCTTTTTTTTCTCATTTTTGGGTCCTTTTTATATGTTTAATTATTTTTCTGTCTACACAACAAATACCTGAGAAGATTTGGGTCAGATATGAAAAATATAGCTACTTAAGAAACTGTATTTGAAAATCATTCACAAAGGCAAAAAGATTGATTTTTTGTTTTTTGGAAGAATATTGACAGAAGTTTGGAAATTTGCATGAAATTTGATTCCAAAAAAAAAGTTTATGATGTTATTGTGAGTCTCTTCTGGGACTTGGAGTATCATCACTTCAGAGCTTATTTGTTGGCCCCATGACAAAGGCCCCAGTCAGCAAACTAACACAGCTTTGTTCAAGCTGAAGAATGGATGACAGGATGAAGGAAGGGGATGCAAAACATAAGATATTTGGAGTGGCTGCATGCACACCTACTTAATAGCTGGGTGTGTATGTTTTACAGGCAGCAAGTTACTGGGTGCTAGTGCTTTATCCCAGCTAACAGGAATTAGGACCATTGCAAATGGAATTATAAGAAAATATATAAATACATATTTTACACTATGTGCCATTATCTCCTGGTCCAAATGAGGCCCTGAACAGGAATTTTTCTCACATCCCCATCCACTGCTGCTGTGAGCTCAGACCACGCACTAACCTATTCTCCTGCCTCTACAAGTCTGAAACATGACCTATCTACATAACCTTAACATTTAGTACCTTCTTACTTCAACTCTGAAGACAGATACAGCAACTTCCTCCAAAACATCAGCAACACAACCCATTGTGACATGGTGCAAAATTCCATGAACAGGACCAGCATTAACCCTTCTTACTGTACCAAAATTCTAATATGGATGATGAAAAAAGAAGCTGCATGTCCACAAATGATGGGTACTTTGGTGACTCTAGTTTAAGGCTGTCAAACTGACTTGAGTCCAAGCTACATGTGACAATGTGTTTGAGGTGAAATACATACGTTAAAATGAAGGTGTACCTAATTGTGATTCTTGATGTACCTTTATGCCAATAAGAATGATAATGTGGAGTAAATTATCTGTAATGTATATACTACGAATCTGTTTCTATGTGTTTACTGTAATGGTTAAAGAAAAGTTTTAAGTGTAAATGAAATTGCCTGTAATAATACTATTTTCAACTACATAATCTGATGTTTTCTATTATTGTAGTTGGCTTTGTAGTAAGAGGCATGAAATGTTTAAAAAATCCTTGAATGTGCAATCTCTGATTATAAATAATTTTACTGTGAGAGAATGCTGAATATGGAGACAGCTGCTGGAAGCAAACATTAAGAGATAGCCAAAATTTGCTTCATTCTGTAAATTTGATTTCTCATTGGGCTCTTGTACTTCTGCACATAATGAATTTTTACCCTCCAACATCCTCTGCCCGTCTTTGGCAATACATATTCTGTCTGGCATTATGTCATCTCTATGGCACTCCAGTTGGACTTTGTTTTCTGATTAAAATGCAGCATCCAAAAATTTGGCACCTTGAAAACTGGATGCAAAATGGTAGGGAACTTTTTAGGGCCCATTACACAAAGGTAATATTCATAAAAAAACTATCATCATCATCATCATCATTTTTATCATCATCCTTCTCATGATTATTCATTGTTCATTGTTCATTTATTCACATTCCCTCAATCCATCATGGTCACAACCACCGGATATGGAATCAGTCAATGGTACACTGTACACAGCGATATATGTTTGTCAATGCAATATGACACAATAAATTTTTAAAAATACATAAATTCATTACAGACTTCTTCAGTATAAACATAAAATCTATTATTAATTGGGGAATGCTTTCCATTTCAGAATATTTTGTCATATTGTCTGCCATCCAAAAATGTAAAGATTGAATTCTAGAAAACCATAATTTTGCCCTTTATTTTACATTGTTGTGAAAATTTATCAGTCACTTTAAGGGAAGAAGATAGAATGAGGGTGTATGAGAGCAGGATCCTAAGTAAAATATGTAAATAGTCCACTAACTGGAGTTAGTTTGTAATATAATTTCGAAAATCGCTATTTTTTAGCGTCATTATGACCCGTGAAGGGGCGCAGGTGGGGGGTATGGCAAAGCAGGAGGCTGCTTTGCCGACGTCATGCTACATAATTCTACAAGCTACCACCAGGAACATGCTCTACCCACAGCCATTGAACCTTGTCGGCTACAGTAACGCACGACGGAGCCGCGCATGGCGATGCAGTATTACGTTTCCACGGAGTTTCCATTGTGTCAAAAGTATTAATCTGTGCATATGAGCGTGCAACACTAGAATCCGTTCGAGAATTCGGTGGTGGGGCAAGCTATGTCGTTCGGTATTGGAATCCCGTGCTGTAGTAAATATGATAGGATGTGTATTGTGCAGCATAGTATGAAGTAAGCCAGACACACGCGTGATCTGATGACGTAAAATGTCGTAACACTTCCATAGCGTTTGGTTTCGCAGTAACTTACCATATAAAGCGCTTTAAACTAGTGTAACCAGCTTATCTGTCACATCTAATCGTGGTTACTCAGTTGTCAGTGACCATGGGTTGGATACCGTGTGTGCAATAAATAGCCGATAATATCTTAGATAATATCACCACTTATCGGATTTCACGTGTAGTATAATGCAACAAATATGCA
The DNA here is from genome assembly GCA_013340265.1 of Coptotermes formosanus. Classification (NCBI taxonomy): domain Eukaryota; kingdom Metazoa; phylum Arthropoda; class Insecta; order Blattodea; family Rhinotermitidae; genus Coptotermes; species Coptotermes formosanus. The sequence goes on along the minus strand of BLKM01000588.1, from coordinate 1,471,819 downwards.
GTCTGAAGATGCAAGGTATTTAAAAAGGTAAGCGATGCATACATGGGATGTTAAAAGTTGTGCGAAAAATGATACAGAGTGAAACCATTGGAAGATTTTGGGGAGGGTCTACCGAGTCGTGTAAGCAAACTTCATCCGCTAGAGAGTATTCAAATTCAATACGTATGTTACGCAGAATTATATAATGGTACGATTAACTTAAATGCTTAGTGGAAGGCGTGTACCACCAAAAGTAATTCAGTTTGTGGGTTACCTGAGCAATAGAGCAAGGGGTATTTCTGTAGGAATTTCATTTTTTTAGCCATAAAGGATATTTTCGTTCGTGAATGTTATGTGTAAATCACAGTATGGCACATTTTGTTTACTTATGTGATGCATTTTTTAATGTTGAAAAGTAACTCGTAACCGTTTTAAGGAGCTTGTATATTATAAATTTGGAAGGTATGATATCAGCTATATTGTGTCGTTTGAACACTATGTTAACTCCCCCATCCACAGTAGTTGAAATTGTACTATTGTGAAGGTTTAATCATTTTTGTTACTTGTTTCACACCTTCAGACTGCCTTTTGGATTCATGCCACTTTAAAATGTATATATGCATGAAATTTCTATAATGTGGACTTTGACTATAAATTGACATAGAAGATCATATCATGGGAAATAAGATGTTTCCAAATGAGAGATCCCAGTCACATTATGGAAAGGGTTAAAGTATGCAAAAGTTTAAAATAAAGTATTGCCGCTTCCTTTTAGTTTTGTTCTAAAGCTTGAACATTGTTTTATCTCTGGCCAACATTAGGCTAGCACAAATTAAGGTAATCTTTGAATGGAAGGTTCTTATTTAATATGTGATTTTTCTGTGTGTGCAGGAAGATAAGATCACGTTCAATTGATGTCCACCCAACAGAGAAAGCCCTAGTAGTAAATTATGAATTGGAGGCCCTCATCCTTGGAGATTTGGGTGATCCATTGCTTGGCGACCGTAAGGTGAGCAAACTTTTACTTGTTAAGTTCATTAATGTGGTAAAATTTTTTAACTTTATAAATTAGCTAAAAACTGAGGTATGCCACAATAATTGTACACCATGGAATGTGATGATTTGTTATTGAATGAAGGCCAAACCCACACTGGAAAACAAACTGGTATGAAAATATTTATGAAGGTTGGCCATTCAGCAAAATGTAACACATAGACAGAGGTTAAGAGAAAAGAATGTAGCACATCAGCAAGGACAGTTGTTTTTCCATGAAAAGGGACAACAAACAGATGCCTGAAGAGGGGCAAAAAGACACCCAAGTTAGGGTATATAATGGTTGGGCAGAAGTAGCCTGGTATCATCATCTTCAGTGATCTTCAGTTATCGTCAGCGAACATCAACTGTCACCCAGTCAATTGGTCGAGCAGTCATCATTACCAGCCTACAGCTGCAGTTATGGAAATCGGCACCCTGCTGGTGGCCTACACCTTGGTGGTAAACCTACACGGTATGATGGTTACCTTCTGAATTGATCTGGGTCTGTGGTGGTTCATTTGGTTTATTGGTTTATTTGGCCCATGATGTAACTTGATGACTAGATTGTGCTAACCTCACTCCTGATCAAAAAATGTATCCTATTAATTCTTTTTAATATATTTATGGGATTAGTTCATTGGTGGTAGCTCATTCTCTGTCTAAACCCCAAAACCTCGGAGCCTGATAAGAGACTGATCTCTCGCAGTCTCTGGATACTTGCGTAATAATACGAGAGATGGTGGCACACTACCAGATCAGAGTCTAAACTTAGTTTTCGTGAACCTGATTCTTTAACCCAACAGTGCCGCGACGTCAGATGCTCCAATATTGGCTGGGGAGCTAGGAGGTTTGATGCTGCGGCATGACGGGGAACACTGATGTGAGACATGAGATTCTCATGGTGGTGATTTTTAAAATGATGGTCGTCTGACATGTGACATTGTGTTTGGTAGTTGGCTACCAACATTTTGGAGGAATATGCTGCGTCCATCACCCTCCACAGAGTCACACTCCAGCAGACAAATCTTGTTAGTACTGATATATGTTTTTTAACCAAGGCAGATGAGTTAAACGTACCTAACCTAAACTAACCCAACCTAACCTAACATAAGCTAACCTAACCAAACCTAACCTAACCTCACCTAACCTATTTTGCTTACATAGTACAAGTAAATGCTGCTACATGTGTGAGGTACATAGTGCCACAGTGAACGTGGACTGGTAAAGAATTTGCGTTCTTTAATCCCATTTAATTTGCTTGTGGGTGAGGAATGACAGAACTATGCAGCTAGCTAGCACTTTGCTGGCTTGTGATGACCGCACTGTTTCTTTGTTTCATATAGCACATGGTTGGATTCAAGACGTTATTGTCATCTGGGTAGCTCTCGTGCTTTGTGTTCAGAAAGCCCACATTTCAAATACTGGCCCCAGGACTGACTGTCCTTAAGGAAGGTTTTGTGGCTTTTCTAAAGTCCTTCCCGGCGTATGTCAGAACAGTGTCTTGCAGTAGACTGTGACCATTTCGCCTACATCCTTACAATTCATTATTCAGTAACCATCCAATCACTTTATGATATGTAAATATTCCAAGATTTTGACAATGTTAAATGGTTCATATATAAATAAGATGTGAAACTATGCATTATTAACCCTTTAAAGATGAAGAGTATCTGTTTTATATAAGGACTCAGTGCGTACCGCGCTGTAAACACTCTCCGCTTCAGTTATAAAAACCAATCTCTCAATGTTTTATAAGGCAAAAGTTGCTCTGTGTGTGTGTGTGTGTGTGTGTGTGGGCGCGCGCGCGCGCGCGCGTGCGCGCGTGCGTGCGTGTGAGAGAGAGAGAGAATAATAATGAAAATTTTGTATGTGCAGGAATGCCAGAAGATAATACGCCTGAAGAGTCTAAATGAGGATACAAATTGTGCAGCATTAGCAAAAGAGGTAGTAGGGAAATGCAGTCTCATTCATCCAAGTAAAATAGATGAGGTAGAGCAGTTGATTTATTACTTACAAAACAGGAAGGATGCCACGCCTGGTTCCAGTGGTGAGTAATGTATTAGTTAGATATACTGCTATTGCTGATACCATTTTTTGTCCATGTTTTGAGAAGTCAAAGGGCAACAATATAGTATGCAATCAAGGACAAGTTAGGAAATGTACACATAGTGTATGATTTCTGAGACATTCATTTGCTTTTGTTTAATTGCCTCAGTAGTCATAAGATGTACAGAAACAGTATATTACACATAAAACTGTCCTGTCTGTTTGAGAAAATTGGAATGGGTTTGGCAATTTTTAAAGAATTTTCCAGTATCATATGTATTTAGAATGCTATTTGACTGTAACAGTTTTCTAGTGTTACTCCAGTTACTGCCAGTCAGTTGCTTTTTGCCATATTTGCCAATTTACTGCATGTTTGGCTGTTCGATTCCGCTGCTTCATCACTCATTCCACCCTTTCTCACTTTATTTCAGGGCTTTCTGTTCTGTTTATTCCTTCTTATGCTCAGTTAGTATTCCCTTAGGCCATCTGTTATCTCCCATGCGTAATACATGTCTATACCATTTCAGCATACTGTTTTCCATTCTTTCCATAATTGTTTGTGTTTTTCTCTAATTTACTTTGTTCCTCACTTTTAATATTTTCCATGTCCTTGCACCTCTTCTCCAAAAATCCATTTCTGTACTCTACAGTTTTTTCTTTAATCTGTAGTCCACTGTCCAGATTTCACAACTGTACCTTAAAATGTTTTCCACCGCTGTGTAAAATATTCATTTCTTTGTACAAAAACACTAATCACCAACAAATGCACAAAGAGAGTTTTATCAATTGTAACACAGTCCTACATGTTTCAGCCCTGCTGGGTCATCTTCAGGGAGAACTTTTTGTAATTGTTACACTAAGGTTGCACCTTATAGTTGAGGGAGAATGTGCTGTTGACTGTGTCTTGCGTTGTTTTTGGAGGCGTGAACTCTCTGTAGTCCCGGCTTGCACATTAGTGCACCTTATAGTTGAGGGAGAATGTGCTGTTGACTGTGTACTGCGTTGTTTTTGGAGGCGTGAACTCTCTGTGGTCCCGGCTTGCACATTAGTGCAGTGCAAGCCGGGACCACAGAGAGTTCACACCTCCAAAAACAATGCAGTACACAGTCAACAGCACATCCTCCCTCAACTATAAGGTGCAACTTTAGTGTAACGATAACAAAAAGTTCTCCCTGAAGATTATCCAGCAGGGTCGAAACATGTAGGAGCGTGTTACGATTGATGATAAAAATCTCTTTGTGCATTTGTTGGTGATTAGTGTTTTTGTATAACATAGTGCACGGACATGGAACACATTAAATTCATTTCTTTGTATTTAAGGAAGTATGTTTACTCCAAAGTAGGCTAATTTAATACTTATTCAGAATTACTTCAGCTATTTTTTATGTTATTTATTCCACACATTATTATTATTTTATTTTGCATATGTATCCATTCTGTATGGAACAATTTTAAATATTTGATTATGCATCCAGATTTTAGCCTTTTTCATATTTTATTATTAATTTCCAGTGTAAGAGTCTCCCTTTCTGCTTTGTGTACTTAACCATTTCACATGGAATACTTCCAGCATCCTTCTGTGTTCTTCTACACAAGAGATAAGCTTAAACCATATAGAAATAATTATATGCATTCTATACAAAACTATTTGATGTACTCCCTGATGATGAACCTGTAAAGTTTGAAACATGTAGGAGTTTCATTGTTTTAATATAATTATGGATGTGCAAATGCCTAATTGTGTGCATTTTATTAGTTCATTGTTGTAGATCACTGTATCTAATTTTCAGTTGTTACATGTGTGCAGATGGGTTGAGTGATTTTAAGAGACACTGTGCAGGGATGCCGATGTGCCTTAAAGAGTGGCTGCATTAGCTTGGTCTATTGGATCCCACAGGATAGGTTTTACAACCCAGTGGAACCCCAATATAGTGCCACTTTGTTGAGCGCAGTTAATGGCAATGTATTGAGGGTGACAGTAAGTCAAGGGTGGTGGTAAATAGGAATACTGTGTAGTGGGGAATGTGCATAGACTTTGATGGGCATTGCATGAGGGTGGCACTGTAGCAGGGTTTGGCATTACTTGTACATCTACCCAGTGACCAGCAGAGTGACTTTCTGAAACTGTATATCTAGTGTATCCCAGACAGTGGGCAGGTTTCAATATGATGGTGAAAGTTAAGGTTGGTGACTAAGAGCCATTGCATGTTGTGCGATGTGCTGCTGGCAAAGAGTATAAGAGGTGACTAAGAGCCATTGCGTGTTGTGCAATGTGCTGCTGGCAAAGAGTATAAGAGGTGACTAAGAGCCATTGCGTGTTGTGCGATGTGCTGCTGGCAAAGAGTATAAGACACTGTTGGCCACCGTTAAGTTACATAGAAGTATGATTTGAAAGTTCCAGCCGTGGAGCAAGGTGATTTGTCTCGACCCAGTTCGTCTTGTTCGGGCACTGAGAGCTCAGCTTCTTCTGCTGGTGCAGCTGAGAAGGCCAGCATTAACAATATTGAAGGCTACGTCGAACTTCTATATGAGGACATCCCTGAAAAGGTGGCAGGCTCAGCTCTGATTCTGCAGCTGGCCAGGAACCCAGATAACCTGGAGGAGTTGGGAAGTAATGGTGTGTGAATGTTGGTTGTGTGTGTGCTGTTCAACTTGCTCATTACTTTGCACTCCTATAATAGTTTTGTGCCCAGAATGTGCCACTTTAGTAGCTTTGATGTGTGAGCTTTTGTTAAGGGTTGGATTTTAGCTTCCGTATTAGCTGGTTTTAGAGTCAGTTGCCTGCTGGCAGATGAGCAATGCAAGTACCTGTAGAGGAACTGAAGAAGCTGTTGGAATATTTTGCTGTCCGTAGGGCTTAAGTATCACACAAACCATAAAATGTATATAAGGCAATTGTGCCCACATTCCAGGCACTAGGCTGCCATGGTAGCAAGATTTTTTTACAGTGGTGGGTAGAATTTTGAGTTGGCTTCTCAATTTTTGGACAATATTTGTACTTATATAAAGAGCCAACAGTTGTAGCTGCTACATTGAGATGTTCCCTTTATCCTTTTCTAGTTTCTGTAGCATGATGTACAGGATCATAAAAAATATGTGCTAGTTGTAAATGTGTATATTCGTTGATGTATCGCAATTCACAGTGCTAGTTCTGATGTTTCAGAAATTGTAAAGTGCAAGAGATATTCTTCGTGTAGTAGTATGTTCACTGGGCGATCCCAATACCATTAGCAAACAGCAAATCAAATTTTCCATATTACAGCTGTTTCTTTTCTGAGCTGCTGTGATTTCTGCCTTCTGCCCTTCAGCCTTCCAAAGGATATCACTGGCCAATAATAAATTGTGAACAATTACATGGACTGCGATATCAAAGTCCTTACTTTTAATGCATCTTTCTTTAATGCATATTTCAGGTATGTTTCTTTACCGTATCAAATATAATATGGTAATGGTAAATATCTTTTCCAGATGCTGTGTTGAGTGCCTTGTCGCGAGTTCTACGAGAAGACTGGAAAAAGAGCATTGAACTGAGCACAAATATTGTTTACATTTTTTTCTGCTTCTCTACATACAGTCAGTTCCATCATGTTATTCTTCATTACAAGGTGAGATAGGCACACCATATTTGTGCGAACCCAAGGCATCATTATTGCAACAGGTGCTGTGCCACTGGCTGACATATGAATGGGGTAGCTAAGTTTCTTGACCAATAAATGTGGTATATTAGCACAGTAAGATATCAATATATGAAGTTATTTGACGATGGTGTTTCACAGCGTTTAAGGCCATTTATTTGGATTGCTGCTGTTGCCCTAGTCTTTTTGCATGATATAAACCACAGTATAAGTTCTTTATTAAGTTTATGCAATCAGGCCCAGTTATAACAATGCTGGTTTTTATGACACTTCACCTGTAGACTCAGATTTTCTTTGGTACGAATTAATTCATCACTGTTAACCGTAACATACTCCTTGGATATAAGGACACTCGTTTATAAGGACACAAAATTTTCAGTCCCCTTCTTTATGTTATAACCAAGTTCGACTGTGTTTCAGCACTAAAATAATCCACAACAATTCAGAATTCGGTTTTGTTGTGTTTTATTAAGAGTTTGAATTACTTGTAGGTTGGGTCACTCTGCATGGAGGTAATAGACTATGAACTACGACGGTATGACCAGTGGAAAGATGAGCTTGAGACTCGTCGTCGTAAATGTGAAAGTGGCAACGTACCAAGTCAAGCACAGACCCAGATACGCGGGGGCGCGTCGTCTGGAGACTTGCGCCGCAGAGTCAGTGATGGACTCAATAGTCATTGTGCAGAAATGCCCTCGGAACTTCGAAGAACTGTGTCTCACATTCCTATAGCATCTGGAGATAATCGTAGAAGAATGATAGACAGTGTACATAGCCCAGCAGAAAATGGGAAAGCAAGAAGAAGACAGCTTGAAGCTATGAACAGTCCTTCAAGTAATCCAGTCAGTGCTGTTATTGATCCAAAAGAAGAGATGAGAAGAATGAGAGAAGATTTTGAGAAGATGAAGTGCAAATTCCAAAATCTTATCAAGAAACAAGATCAGTTGCTTAGAGGTAATAATATATGACTATTTGTTACTCGGTAGTCTTTTTTTCTGTCTTGACAGTTTGTGCATATTAACAGGAGCATGTTATACAGAAGTAATACAGAAGAGGAATTTGTCAAAACATGGGCTCTTGTTGAGTATGTAAGAAAACAGCTTATGTCAGACTAAATTCAGAAAATCTGTGATTGCTTCCCTGGGTAACCAACTCCATAAAGTTTGTGTTGCAGTTATCTAAGTAAAAATGTACCGTTGCATTCACATCAGAAGTGTTGCATTGAATACTAATGTAGCCATGCATTTTCAACTTCCCATGTGCTGTTGAGTTGGTACATACTGCAAAGTCAGATTTAGGCCTTTTAAAAACTTCTCTTAGCGTCTGTCAGGCCGCTGTCAAATATTCTACTACACGGGTCTATTGCTGGAAGCCTTCCATCAGCACCAGTGGGTTATCTCTTTTTAATGATGAGTGGTTACTTTATGTATCACCAGGTTTAAAATTCAAAACTTCTGCATTGAGCCCACACAGTACAGAACAAACTGCAGTTATCTCCCTATACAGCATTAACTCATCAGTTTTCATAACTGAAACAGAGTGTGTTTATCGTGTGGTACGGAGTGAATCCTTAAGTTTAATCCAGGTTAATCCTTATTGGTTCATCACAACCATGTCAAGGTTACATGCTGGTAGTATGTCTTCACTCTTTACAGTTTCTTAGGTTCCTTCTAGTAGTTAATGTGTAGGAACAGTGCTTGGCAGGAGTTTTTAAATTCTTGCCGAGATTACTTTGTAGGTGACAGTGGCTGAAAGTAAGGGAGGATGGTGAAGGACTAAAGTGTATTCTTCACAGTCCTAACTAACTTGTCAGCGTATGTGATGTCTGCACAGTGGGGTTCCACTGTATCTCAGTGTATCATAGACTTGCCAGTCCTATAGCATGACTATGGTCACTGGCCTTGACCCACATACATATTTACAAAAGTTTGATGGAGTGGTTACCTTTTAATCCTGCATGTAGTTGAAGACATTCTTCGTACATATTTTCCTGAAAATTGAAGGTTGTTGAGAGGGTTTAGCTTATATTAATGTGACTGCATTTGATATCTGCCTGTACCAGTGTCCATATACATCCAGAAGTTTTCACGCCAGTGTGGGTGTTTTCATCATGCTGAACAACACAGAAAGGGACAGGCTGGTGCAGCCATCATCTACACCAGTATCTGTATTATAGCCACCTAGTATTTGTGTGGGTTTAATGGCATGATTAAAGTCTGGACATTTTAGACTCTCTATTTCATATACTATTAACCTTTTAAAGCCTAGCGGTAACTTTACATAAGACCAGGTTTAACATTAAAAAATTCTGCGTGGTGCCCACATTGCATTTATGTGTTTTGTACAGATCTCAGGACAAATAGCAACTTTTGCCTTATAAAACATTAAGAGAATAATTTTTATAACCGAAGTGGAGAGTGTTTACAGCGCAGTACGCACTGAGTCCTTATATAAAACAGATATACTTCATCTTTGAAGGGTTAAGTGGTGCACATTTTGAGAGTATATGCATGCCTCTTGTTCATTCTGTTAGCACCTGTTGTGGTGTTCACCAGTGCTGTGTTTGCTTACCTCGTTGCAGTGTCTTTCTATCTACTGTTGAACATTGCTGAAGATACACGTGTTGAAGACAAAATGAGGAAAAAGAATATTACTGGAATGCTAACAAAAACACTAGACAGAGATAATGCCGACCTCTTGATTCTGGTTGTCACATTTCTAAAGAAACTGTCTCTTTTTAAAGAGAATGTGGATGACATGGTAAGGTTTAAAACAAAGGGGATATATGGGTATTATCGACTTCGTGCAGTATTTGCATTTCCAAAAGTGGTTTTGTGACTGAAAGTTTTTGATAGTTTTTGTTGCTGCTTTGATTACACTGTCTTTAATGTTTGTTTAAATAATACAGTTAACCTTAATACATTTCAACTGGCACACAAAACATGCGTCCAAAGAAAGATGGAGAAACCAACATACATTACACAACAAGCCTGAAATATCTGATACCCAGTTTCTGCTGATGATGAACTTTAATACCATTTTCCTTAGCATATTCATTTCATGATGTTTATGTGTTGGTAGTCATTGGAAGCATTTCGGCTTGCAGTGTTGCTTACAGTCTGAAGTTTCTGTCATTGTTTGTAAATGTGATAATAAACAAACCGCATGATACGAAGTTACATAGTGATTTGGTCAGCCAAGAAATTCCCTGTAGATTACTCTCTACAGTGATGTGACGTGTTGTAGTCTGGTAGAAATTTAACAGTGTTTCTGGAGGACCTCCTAACTCCATCTTCAGATTGGAAGAACATGTAACGTCTTAGAAGACAAGCATAGTCAGTGCCATGACTCCTCAGATATCACAAGAAACTCCATGTTTTTATGTAACCCATATTTCTTGACTTCCTAGTTGATGATAATTTATATTGCAGTCAGATCTGAATGTGGTGGAGAAACTTCCAAGAATTCTGATGATGAACAACTCTGACTTGATTCATATGACACTGAAACTCCTGTTAAATCTGTCATTCACCTTTCCTCTACGAGAAAGGATGGTGCGCATTGGATTCTTACCAAAACTTGTCAGTCTTCTGAGTAAGTATATAACCCTGATATTTTCTTCCTCTAGTTGTAAAGTAAAGGTGACCTTGTCCCTGCACCTGCCATGAAGGTGTGTGAGGGGAGTGGAGGTGTAGCTTGAACTCATTCTGAACCTTTGTACTCGGTGTGGGTGAGTTGTCAGTTTCACATCCGAAGCCGCTTTATGCCAAGGAAAGAACATACAGTACCCATTGCGTAGGAGGCTGGGTGGGCCGCAGAGCCATTTCCTTGAGACATCCAGCCTGTAGCCTAGTTATAGTTCTTGTTTATTTTAACTGTGAAGCAAGTTTTTTGCCTAAGGATGAAATTTCCACTTTTCAGATGAACAGCGACATGAAGCAGTTGTGCTGAAGGTTTTATATCATCTCAGCATGGATGACAGATGCAAGTCAATGTTCACCTACACGGACTGTGTCCCTGTGGTACGTACACCACAATGAAATCAACAAAACAGAGGAAATGGGTGTATTGACTGCATGTTGCTGTATTTGACCCGCTTAGGAGTCGAATAAGTTTAGTATTTGATGAGATGTCTTCAAATAGGGGACAGCATGCAAGAACCTGACATTGTATTTTTGCAAGAACAGTGCCAGAATAATAGTTAGGGTAATTTAAATTGATGACTGTTCTGTCCTAGATAGTACTTAGAATTTAAAATCCGGCATCAGTGAGGGATTAGATGCTTTGACGCAGTCATTGAGATTTGAAGTAATTGAATGCTTGTAATTGTAATTGGCAATCAGATGTAATTTTTGTATGTTCACGTGATGGTCTGCTTGCCAACAAGCATCCCAACCCTCCGCCTGTCCAGGTGGAAGAGGGAAGAGGCAATATCTCCAGCTTGAGAGTGTATGTACATAATAGATATTTAAGTGAAATCTTTGAGTACTGAAAATGTTACTTCATGCAGATGGTTCATGGAATCTTACAGGCAATGAGCATGCTGTTGGATGGTTCAGAAGATGAGGTGAATCTGGAACTAGTGGCACTGTGTATCAATCTTGCCATCAATAAACGCAATGCACAGATCATGGTGGAGGACGACAGACTGCGTCATCTTATGGCTAGAGCATTCCGCAACCAGGATTCTCTTATCATGAAGATGATTCGCAATATTGCCATGCACGAGGGAACCAAGCAGAATTTTATCGTAAGTTTCATATTGCATAATGTATAGTTATGTAAAGTGTGAATCTGGGGCTAAGGGATAGGATGCTGTGGTTTGGGAGATGGCTGCCAGTGTTTGAGAGGAACCTGCTGCCTCTGTCATTATGGTGCAAGAGTTATGTTTTGGATATTTTATGTTATTTTGTTAAAAAGAAGTAACTTTAAAATGGGAGCTTGTTGTTAAAGGAACACTGTTGCAATGTCCAATACAATTTCTCAATGCATCAAACAGTTAGAAGGCAACAGATGTCACTATGAGACAGAAAGGAAATACAAGCATTCAAGGCAGCAAGGATGACAGTTTACACAGGGTGTAGGTAAGGGTTAGTCTTTGGAAGCTTTAATCCTGCATGATGTGTACGTTATTTTTATTTCAGGAGTTTGTGGGTGATATAGCCAAGGCAGTTGTAGACTGTCCAAATGAAGACTTTGTAGTTGAGTGTGTTGGTGTTCTGGGTAACATGACTCTGCCAGACCTAGACTTCTGCCAGCTCATGCAGCGTTTCAACCTCATCCCTTGGGTCCAGAACATCCTGGTCCCTGGTAAGAGTTTTGTAAAGTACCTTGTACAATGACTGTGGCAGAGTTAAAGTTGACCCTGTATTTATCCCTCAACTGGCATGCATTTTATGTTTGAAGCACCATTGGTAAGGCTAGTCATATTGATGTTGCTGAGATGGAATACACACGTGCCAACACTGAAGAAGCATAGTTTAGTTTGGTATGTGAACACTTGTGCACATGTGACTTATGGTTTAACCTTTTAAAGCCTAGCGGTAACTTTACGTACTGCCAGGTTGAACATTAAAAAATTCTACGTGGTGCCCACGTTGCGTTTATGTGTGTTGTATGGATCTCAGAACAAACAGCAGCTTTTGCCTTATAAAACATTAAGAGACTGGTTTTTATAACCGAAGTGGAGAGTGGTTACAGCGCGGTATGCACTGAGTCCTAATATAAAAGAGATACGCTTCGTCTTTAAAGGGTTAATCTGCAACTTGTGGATACAGGCAGTTAGGGCTACTAGGGTAGCAGTGCTGAAGATACAGAACAGCAAATACACTTCATCGGAACTCGATTCCATTTCATACCCAGAGGCCTACTCACATCACAATCATTTGTGCACTTTGCATACACAGTAATATGTTTTTCATAGAGCAGCCATTAAGATTTAAACTGTCCCCCTCTTGAGAGGACACTGTATGATGAATCTATTATTTCAAATTAAAGCCTGTTGTTTGAAGGTTAATTGAACATCATACCATGAATGCATAAAGGGGGAGTACATTTACAGTTCCACGTATTTTTAACCTCAGCACCAGGTGGAGGTATGGTGTCATCTTGTACACTACACCTGCCTCACCACAGAGAAGAGCCCTTGCTGCCCACTGACTAGGACAGCAGATGGGACACAGAGCTGCTGTGGATGCTTTGGAGAGCATAACGCTGATTGCTTGGTCATGCAGCTGAAGCCTGATCACTATACTGACTCAGCTGTCATTGAAATCTATGATATAAATATTTCCATTGGGCCATAAACCCTTTAGATGAAAGCTGTTAATGCAAGTACATGCATTTGTATTACAGTCTTGTGGAATGTGGCACCGTCGAGTTTGGTAGATAAGCACCAACATTATAGAACTACCCTTTGCCTGTCTGTGTATGGTAGAAGTTGTGAAGAGGTGGAGGCAGTAGATTGCTCTGAAATGTTGGTACCTTTTTACCAAACCGTATAACATCACATCCCTGAAGACCATATTATTGTCATCATGGTCATAGTTGTAGTGGCAGTTGTAGACATTATCTGTAAAGTAGTTGGGTTATATGTTGGCCGTTTCTGGTCTCAGGGAATTAAATGCTTTCTTACCAAAATGTAAGATGAAATTAAGAAGCTGCTTCTGTCTAGAGAACATGATTGTCATTCATTTCATGAAATTTCAGTACTTTGTCCAGCAGTGTGAGCCTCCAGACCAGTGTATTGTGTGAGTGTTAGGCTTGTTAAGCTCCAAGTCATGTCACAGTATGGTAAATCTTTAACTTGAGGATTACTGTCTTCAAGGATGTGATGCCCTGTAGGTTGGTAGATGGAGTACCAATGTTTTACGGGAATATTCTGTCTTCGTCTGCAAGGTAGAAGGTAAAGACAGCAGTAGCAACCCAAACACCATTGATCTTCATAATTTTATCTTATTCTGTGTGCATTGCAGGCAAATATGAGGATGACTTGGTGTTAGAGGTAGTTGTTCTGCTGGGAACAGCTGCTGCAGACGAAGGCTGTGCCATGCTGCTCTGCAAAGCAGACATCCTTCTGTCTCTCATTGAGCTCTTGAAAGGTAAACTGAATGGCCCTTCCTGATAACCTCACACTGTGTGTTGTTTCTGGCATATTTCACTTGCAAGTAGTGTTTGTTGTAAATATGTCCCTGCATATAATTTCTCCTTTTAAACTTTTATCATCCAGGAATATGGGATTTTAAATCCAACAGTACTGCAGGCTTGGTGGCCAGATTTTAAATCAAAAGGAAAAATATTATTGTTGTAACTGGGCAATATGTGCATGCTATAACAATTTTTTTGAACATGTTGGGGAAATGTAGTGTAACAGTCCTGGCATGTTGTGTCTGTTGTTGTCTTCATATTTTCATTCCTTGAGTGTTGACAAGTATTTGCCCAGTTGGTGGATTGGGCTGAAAGACCTGCAGTTGCATTGTGTGATTTGTGCTTGCAGGGTTGGGCCAAAGAGGAAGAATGGCCTTTAAAATGGTGCAAGAATTGTAGCAGTATAACATTCTGTTTAGGAGAAACAGCCATTTAAATCTGTGTAATTTCATTCAAGTCACACTCTGTAATATATTTTCTTTGTGTTGCAGCCAAACAGGAAGATGATGAAATGGTCCTTCAAATAATATATGTGTTCTACATTATATCTCGACACACTGCTACGAGAGACTATCTGATAAAGGAGACTGGTATCCTTCATTGGCTTGTATAATATAATAAATATTGTTTTCTGCGGGTTAGGGAGTTATGCTACATATTTGTGTCAAGTGATCGTAACTCTCTCAGAATTTCTTTGTTGTTTGTACACAGTTTCATTCATGGTCATGTGAAACTTGAAAAGGTTCTTTAGTATTTGGAGGGTGGTATGATAAGATTGAATCCTCAGATTCCCCATGGGAACAAACATATCAGTTGACCAATTAAAATGTAACCATCATATTCCAGAGGTCCCAAATTGAAATCTTGGCCAAAACACAGGCTGTACTGACTGAGGTTCTTGTGGCTTTCCTCAGTCCCACCAGCAAATGCCAGCTTAGTATTTCAGCTCAGGCTGTGACTGTTTCCTTCAACTTCTTTTCCAGTTCATTGTCTTGCTCTTCACTGATATAGTCTGAGATGCTGACAGCATCAAAGAATAAACAATATATAAATGGTGAAATTTTTTGCTTTCAGTTCGGTGACTGAAGTTCAGTGCTTTCTGGTTTGTGATGCTGTGTTTTTTAAACTGCTTAACATTACGCATCAGAAGACAGTAACTAAGTAAATAGATAAATAAGCTAAATAGTTAAATGTAAATTAAATAAATGTCAATCAGTGACATAACATAACCTCAACTAACCTAACCTAACCTAACCTAACCTAACCTAACGCAACTCAACCTAACAGAACCAAACCAAACTTAACCTCATTTAACAAGTAAATAAAAAACTAAATAAGTATATAAGTAAGGAATTACAATTGCATGTGCAATTTGAAGTTCTTACAGTCATGCGTGTAAAGACTCACATGTTGTGGGATGTTATGCTGTCTCAATAGGTAAACTGTTCTTCTCAAGCACGTGCTAACTATAGTAAGAGGGTGCCATTATTGACCTCCCCAAGTATTTTTCTTAGCTTGGATTACAGAAGCTCCAGCATATCTGATTGACCTCATGCATGACAAGAATAATCAAATTCGGAGGATCTGCAATCATTGCCTGGATATCATAGCAGTAAGTGTCTAATGTTCCTGATATACATTGAATCCTTGCCAAGTAAGACTGGAAAAATTAAGTGTTTTTCTTTTCCTAGTGAAGGTATATTTTTACTGAAATCTTTTCATGCCAGTTGGAAGATGTTCTTAATAGATACACATACTAGGAGTGATCCAAACCCATGTGTGTGAGGAACACATTTTGGTCTCCCCTAAATAAGGCACAGAAATCCTGACATAGAGCCAGATTTCTTTTCTGTTGAGCCCCCGTGTAGAAGTCAAGGTACACTGGTTCATTGTGTGATAGTAACGCTATCTAGGGCTCCTCAGCAGACTGGGAACCTCTTTGTACACTTTCCACCTGAAGATGGAAACAGAACTTCTTAAAAAATGTTGTGGCTTTTGTGTAAATAAGTTTAGGACAATAGAGAAAGCACAAGAGAGGATCCCATAGTGTTTCACAATCATCAGCTTCAAACGTACTCTGAATTGTTGTACGTGCATTATCTTGCCGTATGTAAGACTCTTGATGTGACTGGGTGAGCCACACCTTGCTTCCCTGTGAGGTACGCACTGAGGCCGAAGAAACAGTTGAGCATCGTGCATGTAATACCGGAGACAGAGATTTTCTCTGTGAGGTACAAGCTGAGACTGAAGAAACAGTTCAGTATCGAGCATATGATGCAGGATACTACAGTCAGGTGGAATCAGTGCAATAGGTAAGGTTAACATTGATTTGTTTGGTTTCTATGGAAACCAAAAGGCAGTCTTCAATTAGCTAAAGATGTACAACCAGATGTCAGCACTCACTGGGGTATGGTAGAATAGGTTTGTACATGATGTCAGAAATTGGTTTGTTTGGTTTCTGTGGTTGATATGTTTAGTTGTAGTAAAGTGTGAATGTTATGGTGGCATGCTATGTGACAGGAACATAGCTAGTAGTCCAATAATTCTTTGTAGATTGTGTGGCAATTTTGGTTGTATAATGTGGGGGTTGTTTTCTTTGACTGAGTAGGTTCTTGTAGTTGTAATGTTCTACATTGTGTCCAGGAAGTATTTGCTTGGAATTTTCTGCTTATACACTGGGCAGTGTGACATTTTCATGGGTTTCCCCAGTTCATCCAGTCGCATGCCAGTATAGTATCTTGATTAGGTCATAATCACTTCCATCCAAATCCTGCATGTTTCATAACCTGGATCACAGGCTTACTGAAATGTTTTCTGCACTTTGGCCCCAAATTCTTTGTTATGCTGTAACATAATTTGCCCTGTGGTTGACTTCTCTTCAGATATTGATCCTGTTACCTTACTTAAATAGGCAGAGGTCAGAAAGGTCAACACTGATATCTTGTGGTGGTACTAGCCAAACAGCAGCCTTTCTCTTGGTATTCTCTAAATATATTAAATTACAACTGACTCCACAATGTAAATTAATTAGATTTCTGCCTATTGATAAGTACAGTGAAACTCGCTTAAGAAAAACCGGGTTAAGAAAATTTCCCACCTAAGAAGTCAGGATAAAAAAGCACTAAAATTCTCCCATTTCATTAAAATTACCCTTTTAAGAAAGTTTCCGCTTAAGAAGTAGGATGTTCCTGGAATTTTCAAAATTTTCTTAACAGGGTTTCACTGTATGTAGCAAACTTCTTTCATTGTAAGATGATGCAGTATGTTGTGTTCTGATGAGGTGAACATATGAATATACAGGACTGGAACAGAGAATGGGCAGACCGAATCAAGTTGGAAAAGTTTCGGTGGCACAACTCCCAGTGGCTTGATATGGTGGAAAACTCCATGGATGATAAGGACTTTGGCATTCCAAGTGATGATTTGCCGCCGTTCTTGAACGGAGACCTCATGCACTTGTACCCAACAGGTAACCTGCGTTCTGTATGCACACGGTCAGTAATCTGTGCTGGACTCATAAGGTAGTGAGAACACAGAAATATATCCAGCTTCCAAAATGTTACAGTTTTTGTATAAAGAACCAGGATGATGGATGACCTGGAGATAAAAGTGTGCTGTGCCACATTGCCCTCAAATAAGTTTAAATTTGCTTAACCTTTTAAAGTCTAGCGGTAACTTTACATACCACCAGGTTCAACATTCAATAATTCTCCGTAGTGCTCAAATTGTATTTACGTATTTTCTACATATCTCAGAACAAACTGCAAGTTTTACCATAAACATCAGCAACTCATTCGTTTTTTATAACCAAGGTTGAAAGTGTTTACTGTGCGGTCTGCACAGAGTCTTTATATAAAGCAGATTACGTTTCGTGTTTAAAGGGTTGATGTAAGTGTATATATTAACTACATACAGCTGCAAAACAGCATTGAATGAAGTGATAATTACAGTGGTTTGAGAATAAGTGCCAGAATGGTCCATTGACACTTACTGAAGTGTGAATGTTTGTTCTGAATACGTATTTATACAGTGAGTATTTGTTCATTGTGTTGTCGCATGTGTCAAACAAGCATTTCTTTATAAGCATGTGTACTGTTACCAACTTCTGTACAAGTTGGTAACAATACATGTGATTATGGTAAGTACGTATGTGGTATGGACAATTTTGAAAGCTTTACTTTGTCAGGTACAGTTCGTTATTTATTCAGTAAGACATAATACAAGGTGCATTGGTTATAATTTTAATGTCGTATTGAGTTTAAAAAAATACCTTTCCGTGTAAACAGGCCATTACTGCTGTCAGCTGTCATAGGCATTTAGAAATACCCATGGTCACTGTTGGTGTAATACTCTTCAAATCTTCAGTGGGTAATGGCTGTCTTGAGTTTTTTGTGGTTTTCCACAGTTTGTCTAGGAAAATTCCAGTATTGTATGTTAAAATATCCTAGGTCTACCTCTTACTAAATGTGTACATCGCATTCATGAGCAATACCAATCCCATTCATTGTCAGGTAAATTTTACAGTTTAAACAGCATTGTAAAATAGCTGACATATCAATCAGGTTGGTAGTACTGCAGGTTGTTGTCCACCATATAACCAAACATATTTTAAAGGTGGGCCAAGACACAGCATTGTTCGGTAAATATGTACGATCTTTCTGGCAGAACATGCAGCCTCCATCATGTGGGTGAATCTGTTCTTCCCTGAAGATGGAAAGAGTAGATTCCTCAGAAACATTAGTACTTATGTACATAACTGTGGCGTCACATTGCAGAAGACCACAATGTATGTGATTGCAGGTGATCCCTTGAAGATATGAGTCTTTTGAGATGTGAGTGTTGTTGGACAAGTGGTTTTGGAGGAATATAGTGCCTTCCTCTGCAAGCGTAAGCAGTCGAAGAAGGTGCTTCAAAATGTCAAGACCACTCCACCAGCGACAGTATCACATCCCAGATAACCTGAATCACTAGCAACACTGCTGTGAGAATCTGAAATCTGTTACTGTGAAGCTTTCGTGTTGGCTAAAGGTGCTCTTCTCTGTGTTTTGTAGGGTCACAGATGTCTTTGAATATCCCCAGTGAAGATGGCATTAGAGAGAATGCTACAGAAAATGGTATTCGACCAAAAAGTGGAAGGTATGTACTCACTCCATGGGACAGTTTTCTGTACATTAGAAGTTCCTACAAACCACTTGTAACCATTTGGAAAGCATAGCCAAAGACAGGACATCTTTTACAGCATCAAAAATGAAGTGAAAGGACTGGGTGTTGTATGCTTTAGGTAAGGAACTTGCAGCATGGGCATCGAATCATCAGAAGTTTATGATGAGAGCATAAAACAATTGAAAGTAATAGTCGTGCAGAGTGTGATGCCATGTAGACTGGTATGTAGGTACCCTAAGAGTGTAACTGGATTTACATTGGACTAACTGGATATACCATTCAGACAAGAATGAGAGGGCACCATCAGCATATCCGTCTGTATTACTGAGACAGGTCAGTAGTAGCAGAACATATGAAAATCCTGGTCCATTACAGACAACTTTAATTTCAATATCCTACCCACCAAATCCAGAGAGATGGGCTACACTCTGAGGAAGGTGACACTCTGAGCAGTCACGGAAGCCTCTCACATATATCATGCAGGAGTGGAAATTTATGCACTTAACCCTCTGAGGCGGAAATTAAATCCCCCGGCGCAGGTCCAGCAGCCAGAGTTTTTTCTACTGGGCATTTAATTTTTATGCTTGCTCTTAGATAAAAAAAGTCATATCTCATAGACTTTGTGTTCAAACTTAAAGCCGCAAAATTTAGCCGTGTGTTTATGAATTGCTTGATTCGGCAAAAAATATTAATCAATTTTTTTAATAAATTTAGGCCCGTGAATTGCATGCATTATACAAAATGTGGTGTAAGTACTGTATTACTCACATAATTCTGGTTGCTGCAGAAGATCCGTGGCACCTTGCATCACTGTTCTATCACCACACACACACACACACACACACACACACACACACACACACACACACACTATCAACACAAATTCACTTTTGTGTGATATTCAGCGAAACAAGGTACCACACACAACCCGACATTGCACTGAGCACACTTATACACAGTGCCTCTTCGCTGTCCACGAGCTGAACAAGCACGACACCGGACTTTGTTTGACTTAGCTGGCCAGTGCTTGTAGCGACTGTCTAGTCTCGAAACATTTGTGTCGGTCGCACTTGGCCTTCCAACTAGACTGGGGGTGGGGCGATCTGGATTTCTTCCAGCTTCTTCGATCAAATTCCTCACCAGGAGGAATCTGAAATCTCGGTGCGTATATTTGGCTCCGCACAAAGATAACAGAATCCAACAGTTGAGTACTGTCAGATCCAGAAAGTGGAAAAATAATTTCGTGGTCCATTTGAAAGTACGCCGGCACATGGAATAAGTTTTTGCCATGCGATCCGAATGGTCAATGTACCCCATGTGTCGGTTGTACCGTGCCACGATGTGTGGCTTCACAGGGCGTTTGTTTTCACAAAAATTTCCTTCTGGTGGTGGTGGGTCCATGTTAGTCAGCATGTAAACGTCTCGTCTGTCCTTCCAAACTAGTGCAGTCAAATTTCCCCTGGTCCTAACCCTTATGTCTCGGAGATGAAAAAAAATTGTCCATAAACAATTTGTTTCCTAAGCCTTCAACTCTGCGAGTCAAATGTCTGACAGTTGCGTGTGTTGCACTCATTTCGTCAGTGGCGGAGCATGAGTCTTTACCCAAGTAAACTTCCATGTCATATGTATAATCTGAGTCGTCACACAGTTTGTAAATTTTGATGCCGAAACATTTTCTTTTTTTGGGAATATACTGCCTGAAGATAACCCGACCCTTAAATTTTACAATCACCTCGTCTACAGCCAAATGTTCAGAGGGGTTATAGAATTTAGCATAGGCCTGGTTCAGTGTGTCAAAAATGGTCCTTATTTTCCACAGTCGGTCGTATTCCTCGCCTTGGTCAGGTCTCTGTGCATTGTCTGCAAAGTGCAAAAAACGCAGTATGTGTAGAAACCTGTCTCATGTCATGGTCTCACCGTAAAAGGGGGTGTGTACCTGTCTAAGTTGAGACCAGTAGTCATGAAGTGTGTCTTTCAAGTCGTGTGCCATCTGCAGAGCCAAGGCAATGAAAGTCATCATGTCTGACACTGTAATGTCAGGCAGTCGGCGGCTAGGTCCGGCTTGTTTGTCCACGTGTTGCTGGTGGTACAGGTTTGTCCCACCAGCAGGTGAAAAATTTGTAAAAAAAAACAGCATCAACACAGACAGCAGTGAACTGTCTTTGTTGATGTGTGGATCCTCACTCCTTTTTACACCTTTTGCTGGACCAACAAATGGATGGACAGTGATGTTCCTTCCTTGAGGCGGTCCCCAGGTTGGAAATCCTCCGCCACTCGTTGCAGCTTGCGGCACATCTTCTGGTACTGAGGCTGGTTGTTGTTGTTGTTGTTGTTGTTGTTGCTGCTGCTGTTGCTGCTGCTGCTGCTGCTGTTGTTGTTCCTCTTCTGATTCATAAGATTTATCTTCAGAATCACTAGCCTCAGCATCTGATGAGGAGTCGGTATTGGCAACCAGGTATTCCCTTATGGCTACGTCGTCCAGTCTCCTTTTTCTGCTGGCCATTGCAGGACGTAATTACAGGCGCGTGAAGGCAGTACTGACCCACCAAGACTGTTCGTGCGGTCTGAGCACACCTGGAGAAACCTAAACTCAGCTGGTGTGAAATGTTACACCGATCTATTTTTAGAAAGGAATGTGGAGTTGCTGTCTGGGCAAAACCCTCTGTCCCACATCCCCCAGCTGACCACACTTTTTTTTTTTTTTGCCACTGCTCGCTGAACTTCTCGTCTATCTACTACAAAGACTGTTCTGTATTGCTGTGTGGTGATAAATCTGATACCCCAAGTAATGGGCAGCTTACACGATGACAGCAAAACAGATCTAAGGCTGCGATGTGAATGTTAGTAGAATTCCTAGTATTTGAGGGTGCAGAGGAATTTTTAGTACGTTTGATGGCTGTGTGTCCCACATTACTGCCCCAAACCCCTACAGAGAGCCCCACAACTACAACAGGCATGTCTGTCAGACCTCGTGTACATGCAAACATCCATTTTCGTGGATATCTCCAGCTTTTGTGTATTAGTTTGTTCTGGACAATACGTGTCACATACGCCACTGAAGACCGTTGTGCTGGCCAATTAGTGTTTGTTACATAGCCCACTGTTCATATTCAACACACACACGACTCCAGTATCAGCTGTAAAAACAGAGGCCTGCTTGGTCTGGAAGTGTTACTCAGCTCTAACTGCGTATTTATCCAACTTGTTGACGACTGAATCATCGATGTTGGGGGGCCTTAGAGGGGCGAAGGAGGAAAAATTACATCTGCACAAGGCAGTCCTGACCTTCAGGGACCTACAGCATAGCAGAGCTTAACTGTGCCTGGTGCAGGGGTGAAACAAATTGCTTCCAAATTTGACACAACATTCGCAGCCCCTTTATGGGACGTTCGGCAGATTTAAATGCCTACACGGCGTCCCCGATCAGGGACCTTTGGCATTTAAAGGTTAATAGCTCTGTGCATGACTTCAATACTTGAAACAAATTGAAGTTCCATAAACCAACAGGTAATCTCACAATATGTCAGAAGGGTGCTTGTTACACAAGTATAAAGGTGTTCAGTGAATTACCAAAATTCATTGCTGATCTGGTATTAGATAAAAAATGTTTTATAGTATCACTGGGAAAGTATATAATTAAAAAATCTTTTTACTCCTTGGAAGATTTCTTGCTTTGATTAACACTTATGCATGAGGAAGTCTAGTGCAGTTGACTGGGAATGGATTGAGTAATTCAGCTACTTATTTTAATGCTTTTAAGAGTCACTTGTAATATTGTATATGAAGGAATGTATTATGTAATTCAGATTATTTGTTTTATTGGTTTTAACAGTCATTTGTAACATTTTGTAGCAAGTATTTTGTATATTATTTTAGTGATTGACTACTGTTTGTTTACAATCATGTTTTTTAAATTTGTGACATGTTTCATATCCTTTGGCAGTGTGGCACTAATGGATTGACGAGATGTATGAAAAATGTAATGTAATGTAATAAGTGACATTCTTGGTTGCCTTTCTACCAGACGACATGGCATCACATTCTGTAGACTTTGACATTAACATAAGCTGCCATTGGACATCAGGTCTTGTGAAAAACGTTTGTTCCGTACATGATACTAGCGTCTGTTTTCGTAAATAACTCCAAATGGTTAGTAGTAACTAGATAATTTTTTTTTTCCGGTATTCAGATTTTTATGCATTGCTGTATACAGTCTCAGTGTGTAAATGTTTTATACATGTATAAGCTTTGTGTATGTTGTTACGTGTCTTGTCATGTTCCTTTCGCAGATTGTGTATTTCAAAATAGCCAGCCAAAGAAGAGTTGTCATTTGCACTTCCAGAATTGAATGAACTGTCCAAAAGCATATGCAGCTACTCTGAACAGTGTGTAATTTCTTTCTCAGAATGCAAAACTAGATATTTAATTGACACAAAGTTTCATTGTAGCAGTTTTGGAACATTCTTAGCTGTAATCATTTCCTGTGATAGGCTGTGCCATGGCCAAGGCAGTTAGTTACCAGCCTCTCACCACAGAATCCCGGATCCAAACCCGGGCCAGTCCATTTGGGATTTGTGGTGGACAAAGTGGCACTGGGACAGGCTTTTCTTTGAGCACTTCAGTTCCCCCCCGTCATCATTCCACCAATGCTGCATACTCATTCATCCTTCAGTCACTGATAATGAAAAATTGAACATGGTTGTTACACATGTTTTCATTAATGAATCCAGCAATCGCAAATTTTGCCTTCATAGCCATTTGGTTTATAATATTTCAAAATGCGCTATATTGACATCTTACTCACTTGTCATATTTCGTAAGCACCTGTTACATGCATCATAATTGGGTGAGCCTTGTACTGAGCAAGTTGGCTCAAATTATAGTGCTTGTGGCTTATATTCAGAGGTGCCCAATTCACATCTCGTCCGTGACACCATCTACCCTCTTCGGGGGGTTTTCCACGGTTTTCCCAAAGTTCCTGTGGACAGATGCAGGTGTAGTACCACGGTTAGGATGTGTATCTGTTCTTATGAACCGTTCCAGTACATAAGACACCAGTCATCATGCCATTTAATGCTATATGCTCTGAGATATGGACAGCATTATGAAGTGACCCGTTAAATACATTACTAAATGCGACAGACTCTCATATCGCTGAAATGAAAGGTAATGACTGTGACAGCCTTAGACTGATGTGTAAAGTGGCATGTAACGCTGCATCTTCTTCGATGTTTCCACTTTGTGTGGGTTATGCTGCAACAAAGCAATACACATGTAGTGGAAATCACAAAATTTCATACAACATCTTTTGTAATTTTGTTTGTAATACAGGTACAGTCAAGATCTGGAGTCAGAATTTGGAGACAAAGAACAGTTGCTGCATGGCAAGCCTTCGGCTTCTCTCTCTATGAGCAACGGTCACGATGATATTGTACGCAGTGGTCTGAACAACCTGGTCCTGGGCCCAATTCTGTCTGAAGCTGAATTGGGCATCACGGACCAGAGTCAGTATTTAATGATGTGAGTCGCGCCATTTCAGCATAGCAAGTGACTGGGTCAGATTGACAGGCAAGGTGTCTACATGATGTCAGATCAGAAATTATGTTTCATCCGGTGATGTTACCAGCAGGCGATATTAGTATGGCAAATGTCATGTGGCATATCTCATGGTCATATGGGGGTTTTGGGACCTGAAGAATGTTAACCACTGCTGAGGGCATTTTGGGACAATGACTTGCTTGCGTGAATACACCTGTGCTTGAAATTACATTTTTTGACCTGTGCCATTTTGTTTTTTTATAATATATATACGTATATATAAAGTAAGCTATATTTGTTGTACGTGTAGCGGCATTTTTGTTTAATTTGTTAACTCTGTTAATTCAGCTTGTTGTCTTGTTAATTACGTACATCTAGTTCATTTTTGATAGATGGATCTCTGGTTGATGATGCTAATATGTGCAATTCTAGTCACACTGTTTTTGATGTTTATTGCCTTTTGCCAATTTGTAAGTATATTTATTTCACAGTGAAATGAACTGTGACATGCAGATGTATGATGTTTATTTTAGAGATTTATTTATTGCTTCTGTAACAAAATAATGTGTATGTTCAGTCTATAAATTTCATTATGAATGTATGTTTTTTCCCAGTTTGTTTCCTTGTGAGGTTTACTTTGTGGAAGGTAAAAACAGTAAGGTTATGAGACCACCATGCTGTCTGCATGTGTGTGCATCATCCCAGTTCTATATTTTGAACCAGATGATTGATTTTTGCGAAATGGTGTGAACATCGTACCATTGGAGGAGACCCCATCTACACTTGGCAATAATAGACAGACAGAAATGTTCGGTGGGAGCGGTGCTATTGCCACATACTTTTGGGTCCTGATTTTCTCGACTACAAACCAGGTATTTCATATTAAGCTGACATAATCTGGTATTCCAGATGGTCCACTGTGTATCAACAAAATTGCTTTTGTTCAATTAAGTTCTTTGTTTGTGGTATCTCATCAGTAATAATATTTTGATAATACTTCCAGTTGCATTCATTTCCAGGAACGTGGTAGAAAATGTTGCAATGAGAGTACTGGGCATTATAAATCAAACTCATCGCTAGTTTCTAGTACAAATTTGTAAGACACTTGCTAGACCATTATCTGAGTGGTAAATATTGCAGAAATTTCATGCAGACATCTTGACAGTTGCACAGATGACTCTTCCATTAATCGACTCTTGTATACTGTAGCTGTTGCTCTTCAGATGTACTGTGAAATCACATTTGGACTGAATGTGGACACCTTGAAGCAGAGAAGTTCATGAAAGAGCAGATGGTAACATGTTGCCAACCTACACCTTCTAACACCACAGAACAGCAAAGGCCTAAGTGTAGAGGTAACTTCTTCTCAGCAAAGGTTGAGGCTGCAATAAGAATCAAAGCGTAGATACCACTCAACAGCTTCATAACGATATATTATGTGTGGTTGTCACTGCAGCCTGACATGGATGGCAGTGAATCGTGGGCAAGAAGAAGAAGTGATGGGAGAAAATTTGTATCAGTGGAAGTGTGTTTTTTGGGGAGAAAGGACACACCCTTGCAGTCTGTACATGGTACAGTCAAATAGTTACCAGCCTGATCATCAGATGACTGTGCTGCTACTGCTAGCACAAACTTCTACCACTAAAGGTAGATAGACTGATCTGCCAAGTTATTTCGTGCTTAGAATAAAGCAGAAGCATGTGTGATTTTTGTTAAGTACAAGTGTGTGTGTTGGTCCATTTGTGATTTTTGTTTACCCAGATGATGGCAGACTGGAGAGAATAGTGTTTCTGCATCAAATTTGGCTTTAAACTGGGGCAAAATATTGCACAAACTTTCAAAATGTTAAAAGTAGCTGCTGGAGAAGAGAGAATATGAAGAACGCAAGTTTTGAGTGGCTTTCCAGGTTCAGAGGCGGTGCGACCTTTGTTGAAGACACCGAATGCTCATTATGTCCAACATGCAAGACATGAAAATGTGGATCACCTGAAGGAACTTTTCCTTGAAAACAGAAGAATCGCTATCCATGAAGTTGCTTACATGTTTGGAATTTCATTTAGGTCAGCTCAGCACATATTGAAAGACATTCTAAACGGGTCTTGGGTCGCCACCAAATTCATGCCCAACCTGCTAAATGAGGATCAGAAGATTCATAGCAGCACATGCCAGGTAGTTCCACACCCTCCCTCCTGAGACTGTTCTTTCATTTCTCAGAACTCAAGATGGCATTAAAGGGAAGGAGATTTAATGGCACCACCATGATTTAAGAAAATCATGGGACACGCTAAGTTCCAAACAGTGCACTTCACGAAATGCTTTGAACAGTGGTGTGATTGCTGGGCTTGCTGTTTTAGTCCCAAGGACAGTACTTTTTTGGATATTACACTGATTAGAAGGTAAGTGTTGTTGTTATGGGGAATAAATTTAGTCTCAAAACTGTATGATTGCACAACATGAAAGTAATGAAATTATGACAACGAAACATTCCACAAATAACAGAATTAATAGAACATTATCAAACAAATTGCAGAGAATGTGTGACAGAATGAATTGTGACAGGATTCTTTATGCCTTGTCAGAGGTGGTCTCAGACTTGTTAGATATGAGGTTCTAACACCAGTGTTGCAGGAGATTTAAGTCTGCTGGCATTTAATGCTGTGTCGTAGGGTGAGGAGCACTGCTCAACAATGCCTTCAGAACATCAGGAAATACTTGTGCAGTGACACAGTGTCATTTCAGAAGTTGTGAATCTTCTGCTTGCGCTTCTTTTTTCCCTTCACTTGATATTTTGAGATACAGATACAAAATTGTAAATGAAAGGGAAAAAAAGGTAGACCTCTAAAACAATTAGCATTCTGCTTTGTAATATCCATAACAGGTCTCCACAGGACTTATGCTCAAAACAGATAAATAACTTTGAAATGTGTAAACACTCAAATCAGTGTCCAGCTGGACAAGTGTCACTATGCTTCAATGCTGATATCATTGACCATGAGTTGAAGAGGTTTCCTGCGCTGTAGATCTGCAAAATTCGAAACCCCAAATTGCATTTTGTGTGACAGAGACATAATTTTGTTATCAATAGTTTTATTTACTTAGGTGGTTTTATTGTTTTTTGTGTAGACGTAGTGTTTTTGAATGAATGTTATCTAATGAAGGCTTCCTTCCTTTTAGTAACACTTGCGTTTACATAGCTGTGTGTCTTGAAATGTGTACCTGCATTTAAACAAGGTGTTGGTATAAAAGCAAGCGCAGGAACCCGTACTGTACAGTCAGCAAGATGTTACGTTTCCTGTTTCTTCTCTTCTCAATGTATGTCACGTACATGACGCTAGCAACACCGGTAAGAATGTCCATGTAAAGTTTCATACTGTATTTGAATGTTATGTGTGGATGGTAGATATGAAACAGTAGATGATTTAGGATAGGATTACAGTGGTGGATTTATGTTCATTTTTTATATGAAATGAAAATGAATGCATGTGAGGTTTTGATGGTGTTGGATATTAACGATTGTGGTCTTCTGGGACGTTACACAGTGTGATGAAGTATTTTATGTCCTGAGAATGAAGTTGGGAATTTCATCTCGTACAGTGATACTCTTCTAATGTGTTACACTATATCATGTCCCAGAAGACCACAACTAGATCATAGTCCTATACTGCTTAACCCTTAACCCTTCAGTGTTCATATAGGACATACCAATTGGTGCGTCAGATCACAAATGTATGTTTATTTAGATATCAGTCACCCACAACAAGCTATTTTTTACGCGTTATCCTGGCGACAAGTTTCGGCTGTAAGAACGAGCCATCGCCAGGCCACTAACACGAGCAGTAAAAATAGAAACCTCTCCAGATCATAAGATGGAGTTCTACACTTTTACATCAAAATATGCATTGTAAATGTATGTAAAAAACTAAAGTTTTTTCATGAGGTCTAAGCAAGGTATTAAAACTGTATGACCATGTAGTAAATATTAAAAATACAGAAGTTGTTATACAGCAATAAAAAGTAATTTAAAAGCAAGATCTCAACTGTAAAGGTTTGCTTTTAAATGAGTTTTGTCAAAGCACAAAAAAGTTCACTTCCTGCTGAAATGATGTTGCTGCACCTGGACACCCCTCAACTAAGAGCTGGGTATCACTTTCCAGTATCCATTGCGGTGGTTCTGAAAACGGTCACATCCACTTTTTGCACGCACTCTTCTATATGCCTCTTGTGACAGAAATATTTTGGACCATACAAGGGCCACTTTCTGCTGTCACATTCTTGTGGGATGTGACACCATGTCATTGGATGATTGCTGTTGAATGGATTGGACATTTTGACCAGTCACCCAGTGATGCGGCACCACCTCCCAGAGGAACGCAGGCCTGCCTACATCACAGCAGAAGCCTATCAACTTAGAAGTTCTTTCTCCCTTCCACATTCCATAGACCTTACAACCTTCCAGTGTACTTGACTGCATTTGTATGCTATTTAGTTTAAACTTGAAGATGGAGGCAAGACCTTTGTTAGGTTGGTCTCCACTGATCATTGCTTCATAACCCAGAATAACATAAGGAGAATACCGTACCATTGTCTGTTTAGTTTGTACACATCATACAAATGCTGCATTTATTCATATCTTAGTTATGTGAGTCAGAACTGATTAACAAGAGAGCAAAATGAAGATTGTTTGACCCTCAGGTACTCACTGCATAGTGTATCTATCTGAATATCAAATGACCTCACCCCACATCACAATCTAATTTTCAGGAAAATACCAACAAAAAACATGTTTAACTTTGTGTGCAAGTATAAGATGATATCCCACTTTTCAGGTGACAAATTAGGACAAAAAATTATCTTGTTATGTTAAGGTAAATATGAACAATTTCTGCCATAGGCAGAAGTTCTGTGAGTGGAAAATTCACTTCTGATGGCTCCATGAACTCTGTGGAGTTCCATTTCCTTCTTCCTTATGCATTTGTTGTAGTACTTTAATGCAAACTCTGACAATTTTTATTTTCATTTCAGTTAGAGAGACGCTACCTCACTAGCCCCAGCAACCACACGAAGAATGTAAGTTGTGGATTATGTTACTTATTGATCAATTTCTAATTGTTACACACACACACACACACACAAATATGACTGTTACTTTGTAAGTGTGTCACTCTATTATTTTACAGAAAACCTACACATACCATATGTCAAAACTGAATGTTTAGTTACAACATATAAGAAGAGAGGTCTGCGAAGAAGATTGTTTTCTGAGTGGTGGTGGTGTGTAATATTGTAAGACTTTACAGATGATGTGAAGAACTTTCGCCCATCTTCAAGATGGAGGCTGCATGTTCCTCCAAGAATTGTAAAATTTTTATCATATGAGAGGGTGTTACAACCCAGAAGACAGTGTTATTCAAATTGAGGTTGTTTGCACTAGATTTCATTTGCATTCTTGCACTGATCCTTGTGCCAAAATGTGTTGTATTATTTTTAGTTATTTTTTAATGCAAGATGAGGTAAAAAGTCTATGCAGTGTATGATTCCAAGTGTGATGTACGATATACCATGTACCATAACCAGAATCTATATATTTCATTTGCATTGGTCAAGAATTTAGTGATAAATTCTTTGTTGGAATGTCTGACCAGCTGATGGCACAATAAATGACTATGATGACATTAGAATAGTACATTTGTTTCCAGGTAATGATTAACTACAGTGTTCATACAGGTGAACCTCAATACCAGCAGAATCTTACTGTATCATTAAATATGTGTGTTTTACTTGCTAAATATTATTTTACCTTTTTTCAGTATACTTTACAATGGCGCCCACTTGGGGAGGTCCTATACGGCAAGAGGCCATATGTGCCTTTGTGGTATGGCTGATTCCATTCAGCACTGCAGCATACGTGCATCTACATTTTGCATGGTGCGTGTGATTAACTTCTGGTGAATAAATGACCTAATTTTGTAAAGCAATTTCTTTACATTTCTGATTTCACAAATCAATAGAAACCCCAGAACCTGTGCCTTATTCCTGTGAAGTTTAGTATAGTTTACAGAGCACATTCTACAGTGAGAGCTTTATTGCGTTACTTATTCGTGATCAGCAGTGACACACAGTGATGAGAATTAGAACTACACAATCTTGCAGGATGTGATGGAGGCAGCAGCGTCCTGCAAAATATGAGCGCGTTTGTACAAAAGTATGCCATGTGATACGGTACAACACAGTAGTCTTCCAAGTTTCTGCTGTGAGATCCTGAAAACTAGTATGTTAACAGTGTTGAATACTGCAAGATAAATTATTTAAGAAAAGTGAAACATCCGTTACATTTCAGCTTATACCTGTTGTTGTTGTTGTTGTTGTTGTTGTTGTTGTTGTTGTTGTTGTGGTGGTGGTGGTGGTGGTGGTGGTGGTGGTGGTGGTGGTGGTGGTGGTGGTGGTCATCGTCATCGTCATCGTCGGTGGTGGCGGTGGCCGTGGCGATGGTATGGCAGTGATGTGAATTGCATTGAGTTGGCTCATGAGTAGCTGAAGTAACCAGTTGCACCAGAGTTTTGAGAATTGACCCAGCTTCCTTTTTAAGGGTTTTGAAATATAAATTTCACAATTTGGATTATTAACTACTGTGATAAGGAACATTTCTCGGACAACTTAGTTATTAGTAGATTGGTATACAGTTGACAAATAGCTACATGTTTCAGCTCTTGGTAGACATCTTGAGATTAAGCAAGGTTGATACAGGACACGTAATTCTTTTCATAGTGCATATACAATATTATTATTAAAGTACTGTGATTCATAGTGCTGGTTTCAACTCATGCTTTACTGTGTAGATGGTGAAAGGTACATTATCACAGTACTGCAGAGTTTAATCAACACAGAAGAATGCAACAGCTAAAGTATTTATGATGTAGAGAAAAATAACCTGGAGTTTTAAGCATTTGACTTAACAATTATTTTTAGTAAAACACTTTTACTGGACAGGTAAAATATATATCCCATTTTATCAACTCTCAGGCATACAGTGATATTTCAAATACCTGTCGTAGAGAATTCACTGAGATCTATATTGAGTGTCACAAATACAATTTTTTGTGAGATTAACTAACTGCACAGAGCAGTGTCCTGCTTGAGCAGCTAATAGTTGCTCAGCTAGGGAAGTTATTCCCTGTGTTGTATGGCACCAGAAGTTCATTGCTGTGTTTAAAAGAGCTGACCACTTGTCCCTGTCCTGAGCCAGATCAATTCAGTCCACACCATAATTTTTTGTGAGATCCTGGCCACCATAATTTTTTGTGAGATCCTGGCCACCATAATTTTTTGTGAGATCCTGGCCACCATAATTTTTTGTGAGATCCTGGCCACCATAATTTTTGTGAGATCCTCCACGGTACATATTTCTGGTTGGCCCTTTTAATGGACACATTATGTCCTATGTGACAGAAACTTTTTAAATGTTTAAAGTAGCTTTTGCGGCGCAGACAGTGTAAAGCACACAGGTTTTTGAGTGGTTTTACAAGTTCAGAAGCAGGGTTACCTTTGTTGGAGATGCTGAAAGCTCCATACATCCATCAGTATGCAACACATGAAACTGTAGGCTGAATGAAGGACCTTGTCCATGGAAACAGAAGAATCTGTGAAGTTGTGTACAAGCTTGGAATTTCATTTGTGTCAGATCAGAACATTTTGTAAGAAAATCTGAACATGGGTCAGAGGACCACGAAATTTGTGCCTCAGCTGCTGAGTTGTGACCAGAAGGAGAATCATGTCAGTGCATACCATGTTATTCCACACCCTCCCTACTGAGGGGTATCTTTCTCTTCTGAGAACAGATGACAGCATGAAAGCAAAGGAGATTTAATTGACATCACCATGATCCAGGCAGACTTGGGGGACACACTTGCCAAATATCAAACAGTGCACTTCACATGATGCTTCAAATGGTGGTGTGATCACTGGGCTCACTTTGTAAAGTCCAAAGGAGGGCCGTGCCATGGATCAGGCGGTTAGCCACGGACCTCCCACCGCGGAGGCCCGGGTTTGATCCCGGGTCAGTCCATGTGGGATTTGTGGTGGACAAAGTGGCACTGGGACAGGTTTTACCCTGTCAATTTCATTCCACCAGTGCTCCATTACTAGGAAAAGGACAAAAAATAATCATCATCATCTTCATCACAGGGTTGCACAAGAAGCCTCAAGGCTGCAGTGCATCTGTAGTGTCTGCTGCGGGGCCCTTCACCACTAAAAAAAAGTCCAAAGGAGACTACTTTGATGACAACAGCATTGGTCAGAAGGTAAGTGTTGGTGTGGAGATATAAATGTAGTTTGTAAACTTTTTTATCACTTTGTGGAAGGAATAAACTTGTGAATTACTGCAGATTCCAAAAATAACAGAATTAATAGAAAGATACCAACCAAATGGCAGGGAACATGTGCTTGAATGAGCTGTGACAGGATTCCTTCAGCCCTGTCAGAAGTTTTCTCAAGGCTGTGACATTTGAGGTTTTTGCAGCAGTGTTGAAGTAGATACAAGGCATCTCGGATGTGATGCTGTGTCATTGAGTGAGTAATCCTCAGCATTTAAAAGCATTATAGCGCCTTAAAAACATTAGAAACTATTTGTGCCATAACACAGAGTCACTACCCAGATGACATGAATCTTCTATTCAAAGTTTTTCTTTTCTTCAGTTGGTATTTGAGGTAAAGATGTGAACACATCGAGGAAAGAGAAAAATGTGTGGAGGACCTCTCAAATAATTAGCATTTTGCTTTGTAATATCTATGACAGGTCTTCATAGGCGTTATGCTCAAAATGAGGAAGTAACTTTGTGCTAAGTAAATACTATAAATCCATGTCCAGTTGGACAAGTGTCAGATTCTTTCAGTACTGATATTGTTAAGCAAGAGTTAAAATGGGGTTTCCTGCTCCACAGAACTGCAAGATCCAAAACACCAAATTCCAGTTTATGTCCTAGAAATGTACTTTATTATCGACACTTGTATTTATGTAAGTGCATCTGGTGTGTGTGCGTATGTGTGTGTGTGTGTATATATACATGAGGTATTTGAAAGGATGTTACATAATGGAGCCTTGCTGCCTTTATTGTTAACACTTGTATTTGCTTAGGTGCTTATTGTGCAATGTGTACCTATAATTGTATAGGTTTGTGATATAAAAGCAAGTGCAGGTAACTCAGGTTGTAGAGCCAACAAAATGATACGTTTCCTGTTTATTCTCTTCTCGATGTACGTCACGTACACAGCAGTTGCAATACCGGTAAGAATGTCCATGTGAATTTTAATACTGAATTTGAAAGCTATGTGTGGGTAGCTGGTACAGAACAGTAGATCATTTAGCACAGGATTACTATGCTGGATTTCTATGCATTTTTTTTTGTATGAAGTGAAGAAAATGAATGCATGTAAGGTTTCTGATGGTGTTGGATATTAACCTTTTAAAGCCTAGCGGTAACTTTACGTACCACCAGGTTTAACATTAAAAAATTCTACGTGGTGCCCACGTTGCGTTTATGTGTTTTGTATGGATCTCAGAACAAACATCAACTTTTGTCTTATAAGACTTCAAGAGATTGGTTTTTGTAATCAAAGTGGAGAGTGTTTACAGTGCGGTACGCACTGAGTCCTTATATAAAACAGATACGCTTCGTTTTTAAAGGGTCAAGACTGCTATGTAATCAAGCGTTTATGCCGTGACAGTGAAGGCAGGAAGTTTGTCTAAAACAATGATACTTGTCTAATATATTTCACAATATCACTTTCACAGCATAGTGTCCCAGAAGACCTGAATCCTATGAAACGCTGCTGTGGACTTTCATTTCCTTCTTTCTTCTGTATCTGTTACAGTACTTGAATTCAAACTCTGAGGACTTTTATTTTCATTTCAGCTAGAGAAACGCTACCTCGCTTACTCCTGTCCCAATACAACTACTGTAAGTTGTTGATTATATTGCTTGGTGATTTATATCTAATCATCATATACATAACAAGGCCTATATATCATATTTCCTGCCTTGTAAGACATTAAGAGATAAGACACACACTACAATTAGCAAAGCATTTTTTGCAGATTTGGAAAAATTTAATTTTCTGGTGTTAAGATGCAGGATGATTCTGGGAAATTTTTTTTTAAATCTTCTTGAAGGCAGGAAACATAGTGCATGTGTGTGTGTTTGTGTGTGTGCACATGTGCACACACACATAAACTTTCATTAATGTTAAAGTGTGTAATATGGATAATATTTTGCAGAATACCTATGTATACCACACATCAACTGAAAGTTTTAATTACAATATGCAATGAGAAGAGTCAGTGTAGAAAATTGTATTCTGAACTATGATGCTATGTAGTCCTGTGGGAGTTTACTGATGTTTTTGGAGGAACTTCCTTGAGTCTTGGAAGATGGAGGTAGCATGTTCCTTCAAGCATTGCAAAACTTCTATCAGATGGCAGAGTGTTTCATCTCTGAAGACAGTATTTTTCAAATTGAGGGTGTTTTCACTATATCTCATTTGCATCCTTGCACTGATCCATGTGCCAAAATTTAGTGTTCTGTTAATGTTGTATTATCTTTTGTTATAATTTAACATGAGACGAGGTAAAAAGTCCATGCTATGTGATTCCATGTGTGATGTGTGATATACCATGCACCATAACCAGAATCTACATATTTCATTTTCATTAATAAAGAACTTAGTGATAAATTCTATGTTGAAATGACCGACCAGCTGATGGCACAATGCGTGACTAATATGACAACAGAACAGAACAGTTGTTTCTAGGTAATGATTAACGTAAGTGTTCATACGTGTGATTCTGATTACTGGCAGAATCTCACTGCATCATTAAATATGTGTGTTTTACTTGGTAATTATTACTTGAATTTTTTCAGTGCACTTACCAACTGGTGCCACTTGGGCAAGTCCTATTCAGCAACCAGCCGTATGTGTTGTTCGGCTGAGTGCATTCGTCAGTTTAGCAGAAGTGCTGCTACACCTTGCATAATGAATATCATTCTACAGTAACCGTATAAAATGTTATCTTCTGGTGAATAAATGACCTGATTTTATAAAACACATTTTTTGCATTCTCTATTTTCCCAAATAAATACAAACACAACAATCTGTGCCTTATTCCTGTGAAGTTTAGCATAGTTTACAGAGAACATTCTAACAGTGAGATTTTTATTGTGCTGCTTATTTATGATCAGCAGTGACACACGGTGGTGAGAATTAAAACTACAGTCTTGTAGGATGTAATGGAGGTAGCAGCTCCCTGCAAAATATCGGCATGTTTCTACAAAACTATGCCACATAATATTTCACAACACATTAGTCTTCATAGCTTCTGCTGTGAGGTTCTGAAAACTCCTGTGTTAACAGTGTTGAAGGCTGCAAGATGGATTCTTTAAGAAAACTGAAACATCTCTATGTTTAATATATACCTGTTGTTGATGGTGGTGTTCTGGTGGTGTGAATTGCATTGAGTTGGCTGATTATTGGCTGAAATAACCAGTTGTACTAGCATTTTGGCTGGGATAGCATAGCTGGTATAGCAGCTCGCTATGTGCAGAACAGTTCAGTGTTGAAACACATGTAGGGTCAAGGGGTTTTGTCTTCTCCATACCAGTCCCAGGCTGGCCCTGGGGCCCACCTTATCTCCTCTGCAAGTGGTATGGGAGCTGTTTTCCAGGGTAAAGCAGCCAGAACATGGCATAGGTCACCCACCCCCATTTAGGCCCAAAGCTATGAATATGTAGCACTATACATCTACTCCCTGCCCCCAATGTATGTCTATTGGCATGTTATAGAGTGAAATTTACCTTTTACTTTTTACCAGAATTTTGAGAATTGTTACAAATTAATTTGTAAAATTTTTGGAATGTAAACTTCAGACTGCCGAGGAGAATGTTGTTGATTTTTCAGCCTAAAAAGTACCAGCTTGACTTAGAAATTATTTTTAGTAAAAGGCTTTTAATAAGCATGCACCATTTTAGCTGTCCTTTCTAATGGACAGACTCTGTTCTCTGTTGTGTTACAAATTTAAGTGCTGTTAATTCAGATGGTAGTCTTAAAAAACCTTGTCTGGGCTTAATGTATTGCATGAATAAGGACCAAAACAAATTGACCTGTGTGAATGTTATCTTAGCTCCAAAATTCAATCAAAAGATTTTTGATAATTTTGGAGATAAAATACGTACATTGACAAACACAATCTCCTCATATTGCATACAGCTCATATAATATGTGCATGCAGTGCATAAATTTGACTCATCTGTGATTGCCTACTACATTTCCAGGTTATTTGGTCACCTTTCCTGCCACCCAAACACCCACATACTCTATGCATGGAATAAGTTATTGTCTGCAGGTTACAGAAGACGGGTGGTGGTGAAGGGCGGGGAAACAGCAAATCGTATTGTTGTTCGAGCAATGGCGCACACTACATCGCCTTTTGTTCAGTACTCTGTCCTGCATGCTGCAGTCCATGGGAGTGTGTGATTCATCGAATTGGTCTGAGAACTTCTGCCATCTGTAAGACTTCTTCTTCTTCTTCTTCTTCTTCTTCTTCTTCTTCTTCTTCTTCTTTTTCTTCTTCTTCTTCCCATTGGTAGTTTGGGTACCGTTGCCCATTCTGCGACTACAGGAACTGATCCGTCCACCGGCAATGTGGCCTCTCCAAATCTCTGCTACCATGAGGTTTGTACTTCAGTAGTTTTATGGGCAGGCGGTTAGCTGGCATTCTTAGAACGTGTTGCATCCATTTAAATTGGTAATTTTGAACTTCCTGACCCATTTCATGTACTCGCCATTGATTTCTCAAATCTTCACTCTTAATTCTGTTTCATAAAATTACTCCTGTTAGTGAGCGTATGAATTTCACTTGTGAACTGTTAATTCTGTTTCTATCTTTTTGACATAGCGTCCAGCATTCACTGCCATAAAGGAGGGCCGGTTTTGCTATTACATTGTGGAATCTAATTTGAAGGTCTTTCCTCATCTGTTTCTAAAAATTTCTTCTCAAAACTCCGTTTAATTTTAATGCTCTCCATACCGTGTTGGTAACTCAGTAACAGATACAATAACCAACTCCAACACCATGTGTTGGAGTTGGTTATTGTATCTCTTATTCCATTTAATTTATTATACTTCATCAAGTTCTTCTCAATATCTTTTCGGTGTTCAAATGGTGAAATGTGACTTCCTAAATACATAGAATCCATCCTTAGTTCACTTAATATGTTATTAATTAATACTTTAACTCTCTGGGGGGTTTTTCCAGTTGCTGCCATTGATTTAGATTTTTCTTCTGATATTTCCATATTATAATTATTTAGGGTGTTTTTTGATTGAAAAACTGCTCATTGCAGGCCACCTTCACTTTCAGCTATTAATACCTGGTCATCTGCGAATATTGCTGTACTTAACGTGGTACGCGCATCATTTTTTATCCCTGGTGGTTTTAGTGATTTCCATTCTTTGATTATCTTGTCGAAGGGAGACAGCCCACAATCTTGTCTAAGCCCTTGATTTACTTCAAATGCTTCCGTGGCTTTTCCATGATCTAATTTAATTTTGATTGTTATAATTTCACAAAGGCTTTGTATTGCATCTTTAAGCGGTTATTTCAACTATATGAACATACTACGCAGGCGCGTCGCGATAACGTCTGTGTAGGAACAGCAGTGCGGGGTACCGCCAGCCTGTTTGGATCACAGATGATCTATGTCACAGAGTGTCTACGTGCAGGTATTCAATGACGCTGATTCAGCTGTAGTGGTTTCGTAGCCTAGAATGAGACAGAGGAAGTCAGCAACAATATCTCCTTTCTATATACTACTCATATGACAGTAGCCTAAAAAATGGCCAGAGTTGTAAATTGGTCAACCTAACGTTCTTTACGGACGAATGATTACACTGTTGTAAGTCGTAACAATCCCCTTTCCCCTCATGTGTCTGGAATTATTTAACAATTGTGTCCGTTGAGATCACGGATGCCTGTACTAACCTCTCGATCGGTATTCGTCTATTCCGTGGACTTGTACTCATATTTGAGTTCGCGTTAGTAGTTCTTGGCTGTATTCTATGCGCTGTTCATACCGTGTTTAATTTCCGCCATCCCTCTTCCCCCCTCAACGAGCTCATGTGACAACGCAAGTTATGAACAACACAGGCAAGGTACGCGTGATGTAACTCTGACACCCTTTCGCGTAACATTTGTCGCCGTGAGAAAGCTGGAAGTGTCAAATATTGTGTTATCCGGCATCAAAGGCGCATGCGCGACGTATCATATTGCCATCTTAGGCTTGTCTGGCTGTACCGTATTTTTCCACATTATCTCATAAACGGCACGACTTTCGGAAAACATTTGTTACTCATTAAACGCGTGTTTTGATTTGCCCTACAACTTTTGTCTGAAACATTTCTCAGAAAGAAGAATTCAGCGAAATATTATCACAAATGTATATAGGTCTTCATGTAAAGTACCCGTTATACTTGTCAGATTTTGACGAAATTTGAGTTTTCTCCACAGATTTTCGAGAAATTCTCAAATACCAAACTTCATAAAAATCAGTCCAGGGGGAGCCGATTCCTTCCATGCCCACAGTGACGGACGGACAGATACGGCGAAACAAATAGAGGTTTTCGCTGTTTTGCGAACGCCCCTAAAACGAGGTAATTTCTTTATGTAAGTGGCTCCTATCGCTTCTCTGTTAGCATTAGTTATACATTCGCCGGTTCTAGCCGTCTACGCATTGGAAAAATTTTCTCAATCAAACCAGCTCGTGGATATTTTTCGTTCGTTATTTACCTACCCCCGTCTGTCCAAGAGATGAAACGTGTCCATACGCATCTGACGAAATATCAGATTAATACCGAACGCCAAAGAACCTCAGGCGTAATTAAAAATTATAACATTTCTGGAACTGAAACAAAACTTAGTGTTGACTGTGACTGATTACCACTTTGAGGAGGAAAAGAGTTGCAGCTTAAATTTAGTGTACGCTGTCCTTACATTTCACGCGCCCAATAATACTCCTTGTCCGCCTCGGTAGCGCAGTAGGCAGCGCGTAAGTCTCATAATCTTAAGGTCGTGAGTTCGATCCTCACCCGGGGCACATTTTTTATTCACTAAAATATTTTTTCATTCTTTAAAATACTTTCAAGCAAATAATTTCCAACTACGGTAATTTTCATGTCTTTTCGTATTTCCTATGTTTCATTATTGACCCTTCAAAGACCTTTATGTACCATCAGGTTCAATATTAAAAAATTCTACATTCTGCTAACAGTGCATTTAAGTGTTTCGTACGGTTCGACGAATAAACAGCGATTATATTCCCAAACAGCACTAAGAGATTGGTTTTTCTAGTAGAAGCTCGTACTGTTCTCCGTGAGGTACGGACTGAATGTATGCAAATTAAATTAATTATAGTCTTCATAGACCATAACAATTTTAAGTTACGTGGATTACTAGGTTTCTGGATATACACACGTGCTTAAAAATGTACGCACATTTTAATACAGAATATCCCAGGACGTTCTCAACGAGGAACCAAAACACTTGATGTAGTGTCACGTTCACTCGCAATAGAGCGCTAGTCGCATGAACACTGGCGCTACCTTGCGGAGTTTAAAGTCTGTAAAACAAAATGGCGGCGGAGCGGTTAACTTTCGAACAAAGGGAAGTAATTTTAATGTGGCACTGGTAATTTGAGAATGTGTGCGAAGTCTCAGTGCAGTGGATGCGTGTAATTTGAACAGAAACAGGGACACGAGTAACAAGTGGACGCATTCGTGACATATTTGAGGCAGGGACACGGTGCAAGATGTACACATGCAAGCCTCTGGGAGGCGCTACACATCAACCAAACGTGCATCATCTGCTGTGGTGTTGCAGCAATTCACATCCAGTTGTCCACCTAATGCAGGAATGTTGAGATGTTAACGGTGAGCATTTCTGACACTTTTAATTCAACACATGTCATAAGCCCTTCTTTCCGTGTACATCAAACATCGACCTCCATTAACCGTTTAAAGCCTAGCGGTAACTTTACATACCACCCAGTTTAACATTATAAAATTCTACGTGGTGCCCACATTGCGTTTATGTGTTTTGTGTGGATCTCAGAACAAACAGCAACTTTTGCCTTATAAAACGTTAAGAGATTGGTTTTTATAACCGAAGTGGAGAGTGTTTACAGCGCGGTACGCACTGAGTCCTTATATAAAACAGATACGCTTCGTCTTTAAAGGGTTAAGTTAAAATTTTACCCTAGAAAGGCCACGGAGGCCCAGAGGAGGAGTACAGGTATAGCTGTACTCTTTCTTTAACCTCGGCGTTCAATGGGTGCGTATGGTTAAAACCACGTCTCGGCCGCTTTACCCCCGGGAATGAAAATTGTTTATTATATATTTTACTAATAGCTTCTATAAGTAGGATGGGAAGACGTGGGCTGGATTTGTGTGGCTCAGGACAGGGACCGAGATACTGTTATGGCTGCTGTGAACTCGGTAATGAATATTTGGGTTCCGCAAAATGCGGTGAATTTCTTTATTAGATGCGGAACTATTCGCTTGTCTAAGAAGACTCTACTCCTTATAGATACGTTGTTAGTTATCTACCAGTAATGAAGAGAATACTTCTTGAAAAGCTGATAGTAGACCAGGTAGTGAAGTAACCCCCCGTATGTTATACAACTCAATTTTCGTTTCTGTGTGCATTGTCATTGAACCCAACACTAAGCCGGAAGAATCCAATTCACATTGTGTTTAACCCTTTAAAGACGGAACGTATCTGTTTCA
Organism: Coptotermes formosanus; assembly: GCA_013340265.1. Taxonomy (NCBI): domain Eukaryota; kingdom Metazoa; phylum Arthropoda; class Insecta; order Blattodea; family Rhinotermitidae; genus Coptotermes; species Coptotermes formosanus. The sequence goes on along the minus strand of BLKM01000588.1, from coordinate 1,430,450 downwards.
TTCAAGGACTCAGTGCGTACCGCGCTGTAAACACTCTCCACTTCGGTTATAAAAACCAGTCTCTTGACGTTTTATAAGGCAAAAGTTGCTGTTTTTTTCTGAGATCCGTACAAAACACATAAACGCAATGAGGACACCACGTAGAATTTTTTAATGTTAAACCGGGTAGTACGTAAAGTTACCGCTAGGCTTTAAAAGGTTAATGAACACAAATTTTAATATTGTCACCCCATTTAGGCAAAGGTCTTAAACAATCTTTTCACTTCAGGTTTTTCTACAAACTCTTGTCATAGGCATTTATTATCTAGCCGCCATTAATGTTTCAAAAGTTGCCGCGACGTGGAAAATTATATCAGCTTTAATGTCTCAAAACCATGAGCACAGCTGGGGGGGCGGGGGAATGGTGCAGCCGCCTCTGGCGGCAGAGTCACAGGTGCGGCAAAATGAATATTTCAAATGAAAAAAAAAATTGACTTTCTGCCCTCAATAAATTTAAAATTTTAGTGCCAAGTAAAAGGAAATTCAGTAACTAATTTGACTTGTTTGGAGTTCATAATTTATGTTAAGGACGGACCAGTGCGATGACTCGCGCTGGGCTTCGAAATACGTAAGTCCGCCACTGCCCAAAACCCCAAAGCTTCCGCTACTGTGAAAGAAATTTGCAAGCTCCGTATTTGTAACCGCGATTTATACCGGAAATTGAAGGCGCGGGGGAACAATGTGCCGGAAGGCTGCAATTACGTGCTGTGTGTGTGTCGATAACCATTTAGCGAATGAATGCACAAATGTTGGTTGATCTGTGGGCGGGGGATTGTGTCCTGTATTTTATTCACAAAATACAAACACATACTATCCCGGTTTATTTACATTTCCTGCTGAGGTTTTATAAATTATTACTAAGCGTATGATGCGAAATTACATTCATAGGTCGTAACTGCCTTCCTACGAATCCTTGCCTATTTATCATTTATCAATAACGTATATTAGTTAGGCCGACCCCAGTGGCCGCGCGTTCTAAGGCATAGGTCTGCGGCCGAGCGCTTGCTGGGATCGTGGGTTCGAATCCCACCGGGGGCATTGATGTTTGTCTTGTACAGTGTTTGTGTTGTCAGGTAGAGGTCTCTGCGACGGACCGATCCCTCGTCCAGAGAAGTCCTACCTGCTGTGATGTGTGCTTGAGATTAATTAGTGATATTTGTCGATTCCTGGTTGAAATTTATAAAGTATTATTGAATAAACCGCGAAAGAAACACTGACCAACATTAACCTTTTAAAACCTAGCGGTAACTTTACGTACCACCAGGTTTAACATTACAAAATTCTACGTGGTGCCCACATTGCATTTATGTGTTTTGTACGGATCTCAGAACAAACTGCAACTTTTGCCTTATAAAACATTAAGAGATTGGTTTTTATAAACGAGGTGGAGAGTGTTTACTGCGCGGTACGCACTGAGCCCTTATCTAAACCGATACGCTTCGTCGTTAAAGGGTTAATCTTAATCAGTGGCTAGAAGCGGGCAGTAAGCGGTTTAGATTAGGCCGTGTGAGAGGCTGACGTCAGTGCGGTGACTGGCCGCTCTGTGGCTCTGCCAGTCGCCGGGCAACGGAATCGTAACTCAGTATGCCGCGATCTGTCGTTGGTGTAACGTCGGTTTGTGTGTTAGCTGCGGTCCGACTAAGATGCTGGTGGTAGACGCGGGGTGTTCCACTCCCGGCAGTGCAACGCCTTCTCTTCTGGATTCACCCACTCTTGCAAGGGTGGAACGCGCACGTTTACGTCAAGAAGGAACCGGGAGTGCTGGTGGAGTCGGTGTGGGAGGTACTTCACCCCTACACCACGCAGCCTGCTGCCAGGTAAATCAACACAGAGTCCTTATTTTTGTGTTGTATACTTGCAGTGACTAATGACACGTTAAATGGGGCTATGTACGTAAACGTATCGCTGATACGACTGTGCAGTTTGAGTACATTCCGTCGTGTTATTATTAACATTTTAAAGCCTAGCGGTAACTTTACGTACCACCAGGTTTAACATTAAAAAATTCTACGTGGTGCCCACATTGCGTTTATGTGTTTTGTACGGATCTCAGAACAAACAGCAACTTTTGCCTTATAAAACATTAAGAGATTGGTTTTTATAACCGAAGTGGAGAGTGTTTACAGCGCGGTACGTACTGAGTCCTTATATAAAACAGATACACTTCGTCTTTAAAGGGTTAATCTACTATCGGCAATTATCCACTCATTACATTATAATAGACTGCAGCGGTGTACTGCTTTGTATTATGGAGGTGTTATGTTCGAATTAAGGTCATATCACTGGCTGTCCAAGGTTTAACGTCGATTTCCTTGGCTACTTCGGAGCGACAGTGTTATAAAACTGCTCAGTGTCTTCTCAAAAATTATTAACAATTTATTGTTTATAACATTTTAGCATAATATACCACAAGTGCATTATAATACGCGTCGTGTCGTCAGTAAATACCAATATTTGTTAACACTGGCAAATGTGCGTTTGTTGGCTATAACGCATGAATATGGAAGGTAAGGTAGAATAAATTTGTCCCTGTTCACGCCGTGAATGTATATGGGATAATGGAGGATAATAGCTGCACTCATTCTTAAACTCCGCACGACATGAGGGTTGAGTGTTCAGCTTTAAGCTCTGACCGCTTTACCCCCGGAGGAAAGAGCCGCCGGTACTCACTTAGAAAATGCATGGTGGGCCCCAGATTTAGTCTGAATGTTTTGGACAAAAGAAGAACGTCTTATACCTCGCAGCAATCGACCCACAACTCCTCGGAACTATAGCCCCTAATCGGGCCAGAAAGCCAAACAGTTCTTTAGGGTTACGGTTGAAGTGTGCTTAAAATGGTTATAAAGACTAATATAGAGGGCAACTTGAAATCAATTTTACGTACATTTTAGTATACGCAAGACCTTCAGGAATAGATTAGTTTGGTTCTGGTTGTAAAGAGGACAAGGGACATTTCTCTTTGAATTACCTTATTGTTATTAGTAAAAAACACAGAAGGCTGTTTGTCATATGTTTCTTGTAACATGAAAACAGGAAATATTTAAAAACAATCGTCGATTCTGCCGAGGCAGTATTTTAAAATGCGTGGATAACGACGTTGATTCTTTCGTCCAGGGTCGTTTCGTCGGAGATGGCTAAATGCTACGAAATTAAGTATTTCAAAGACAAACATTAATCTACATTATGTATAAAGATGCTGTTCGTACCTCACAGAGAACACAGTGTGGAGATATGTTTTAATAGTGGTAAATACGTTGCAAGATTCGAGAAATTTATTAACTAGCAGTGTTTGTGGAAGCAGATGCAAAGGCTACCAAAATCTCGGTGTTAGCATGTTCTGCCTTCTGAAGGTTTGACTCAGCAAGTAAATATGATTACAAATTGTCGCCGGCTGCACTTATGGGACGAATAATTTGTGTCCAGTCGGCGAGTATCGTTGCCTTTAGCTGATCGCCAGGAGAAAGGAAAGGCATTCTAAATGTTAAAATTGACTATTGTGTGCTACGCTGTTGGATTTGTTACGTGCGAATGATTTAAAAAAATTAATGAAAAAGAAATAAAAAAACACGCTAATACAGCTCTGATCAAGTTTTCCTCCGGCTGATTACACAAACCCCATTGCCTAGGGTGATTTCGGCTCAGGCTATTACGGGATGTTATTTTAGTAAATGAAATTGTGTCTAATCGGAAGGAAAATTACTCGGTCTGTAAATCGACAGGGCTGAAATGTGGGGAAGATTTCGTCTACATGATAGGAGATTCGAGTTTCTCGGTGCTGACTCAAGAGTCTTATGGCCTGTGATACTATGTGATCTGGTGCTAGTTCGCCGACGTTTCGGAGGAACCTGCTTCCTCCATCTTCAGGGTAGAACATGGAAGCAGAAGTTTTCTTTGAAACTTCTATATATTTCTACCAGACTAAGTGATGTCACGTTCAAGAGTGCAGGTTCCTTGTACTTTGTTCTTTAACCTTTTAAAGCCTAGCGGTAACTTTACGTACCACCAGGTTTAACATTAAAAAATTCTACGTGGTGCCCACATTGCGTTTATATGTTTTGTACGGATCTCAGAACAAACAGCTACTTTTGCCTTATAAAACATTAAGAGACTGGTTTTTATAACCGAAGTGGAGAGTGTTTACAGTGCGGTACGCACTGAGTCCTTATATAAAACAGATACGCTTCGTCTTTAAAGGGTTAATACAGTGAGAAAGTCTGAGAGAACAGTGGGGAATTATTTGGCCGGTACAAATATTAAACAGTAATTCTTTAAAAACTTTCTAAAAATGACGACAGTCTTTGTAACAGACTGTTTCTCATTTTTCAGAATATTATTAAAAACGAGCGTGCTTTATTCCCGTTGTTTTCAATTTTACTATAGAATACGCCACTTATGGTGCCCAAGAAGGTCAATAGGGGCTCAATTGAATGGGACACATCACGTTGTGGTCTGTGCTGATGGTGTTACCTTACTGGACAAAAATATGAATGCACCTGAACTTCGTAAGGAAGGTGGTCTAGAAGAAAATGCGTAAATATAAAACATAAATAATTTGTTTCCCCATCAGACTGCGGGATAGAATCACAATACATGTTACGTAGACCTCTCTAATAAATCCTTTGAAAATGTGAACACGGTCAAGTACCGGCATTTTGTGACTACAATTTGAATATATAAAATTTTTACGATGAAATTAAAATCATATGAACTTCTTAGAACGCAGGGAAACACCCCTAGGTATCCACACCATGATGGCATGTAGGGGAAGTACAGGTATAGCTCCACTCATTCTTAACCACGACACTGAATGTTATTGATTAACATCACGCTCCGACCGCTTTACCTCCCGGAAAATAACCCCGGTACCCATTTAATAAGAGGCTGGGTGGACTCCAGAACCGGGACTGACGTTTCGGAAGAAAGGAAAATCTCTTGCCGCGATCTGGAATCAAACCCTGGACATTCCAGCCGTTAGTCTAGTGACTCTGCTGACTATAAAAATAATAAGGAATAAAGATTAACACACGGAAGTCCCCTAGAAACTGCAATTTAATAACCAGAAATTTTGTCGGCTTTATTTCGGTGTTACCAACAAAATGCTTATGAATTTTCAAATTGAAGTCCTTAAGATGATCGCTGGTATTGAAACATGTCGCTGGCTATAGGGAGTGCACTGTTACTAAAATACGTGTTACTTGCACCGTGTGTTGACTGTTTATTTGTGCCCGTATTTCGCTGGCCCGTTGTGGTGGGTTGCGGGTTAATCGACTGGGCTTCCTCTCCCGGCTGTGATTGCCCGGCTTATTCATTGACAGATCTGCTGTACAACGCACGTGGCGTTTTCCTTCTACGCATAATAATTTCTCCCCTGAAGTAAAGTACATTATCCGTTTAAAGCTTAGCGGTAACTTTACGTACCACCAGGTTTAACATTAAAAAATTCTACGTGGTGCCCACATTGCGTTTATGTGTTTTGTACGGATCTCAGAACAAACAGCAACTTTTGCCTTATAAAACATTAAGAGATTGGTTTTTATAACTGAAGTGGAGAGTGTTTACAGCGCGGTACGCACTGAGTCCTTATATAAAACAGATACGCTTCGTCTTGAAAGTGTTAAACAAGTCCGTTCCTGGATTTTTTTCCCTTCGCCATTATCGCAGCTCGCTTCAGCTGCTCAACAATTTCTATTTTCTACTGCTGTTTCTTCCCTCTCATGAAAATTACCATAACTTGAACTTGGTCGTTTAAATTCACTTTATTCCGGCGCTGAAGGTTAGACAAAGTCGTATCACTAAGCTTCCTGTGACGTAATGAATTTCTCACAGGCAAGGCATCTCTACTGATGGATTTCGTTTAACACAGAATTCCTTATTGATGTTAGACACTATCATATTGATGTCGCAGGACGCTGAACATGGAGACAGTAGGTTTCCCCGAAACGTCGTCCTCCACGTGCCAGATTGCACGGTGTCACAATTTAGAAGACCATAATCATCACAGCTGTTTAAAAGTCAAGATTAAAATTGTATCGTTTCTTCTGGTATGATGGGAATTTTTTGTCATCCGGGGGGCTGATGATTGAGGTCAAAGATTACTGTCATGTGAGATGTTACGCCGTGTAATCTGGTAGACAGATATCGACGTTTCGGAAGAAATTACTGCCTCCAAATTCGGGTTGCGTTTGCTACAATATTGTGGAGAGGTAGGAGGCAGGTTTCTGTGGAACTTTGGTAATTGTCTACTAAACAGCGCGGTGTCACCTTAGAAGACGGTAATCCTCATAGTCACCGTCTTTAGGTTCTCAAATCTATGACGCATTAACCTTTTAAAGCCTAGCGGTAACTTTACATACCACCAGGTTTAACATAAAAAAATTCTACGTGGTGCCCACATTGCGTTTATGTGTTTTGTACGGATCTCAGAGCAAACAGCAACTTTTGCCTTATAAAGCATTAAGAGGCTGGTTTTTATAACCGAAGTGGAGAGTGTTTACAGCGCGGTACGCACTGAGTCCTTATATAAAACAGATACGCTTCGTCTTTAAAGGGTTAATATTACCTCTAGGAAAGTTCACGACGAAGAATGTGTATCCAAGAGAGAGGAGAATGGAGTAAATTGCAAAGCAGGGCAACTTCGTAATTTGTTCTCTTCAAATGAAACAAAGGAGGATTAAATGATCGAGATGTTTAGTTTGAGTCGGATGAGAAATAAGTAACATTTTTTGTTGGACGATAAGAGCTTGAAATATGACATTACTGCATTGATGTGACTCAGGACTGGCGCCAGTGGCAGACTTTTGTGAAAATGGTAACGAACATTTGGGTTCAATAAAGCGGGGATTTGTTTCAAAGAGGCAGTCAGGTTTTCAAGGTATGTGTTTGGTTGGGACTTACTTGGTTTAGAATACTCAAATGAGCCTATTAAATTAATTAATTAATTAGTTAATTATGGATACTACAAACAATTTAAAATAAAAATATTCATCTAAAATAAACAAAGCTGATAACTTATTTGTAGCGTGAAAATTTGAAACTCCTGCCGACGTCGACAGTTTCACGGTCACCACCTGATTTCATTATTCCTAATGCCTATTGTCACCGCTCCAAACCGTCGAACCTTGACTGTGACTTCAAGTGTAAAAACAGCCTGAATCAAAACACCGGCTGGCTCGAAATAAATTCAGGGTTAGCAGTTACATTTACCGTAGTGTATCTTAGTGTCTCTCCCACGTGCTTCTAGATCTCCTAAACTGTCTCTTTCCTTCATGCTTTTGGACGAAATCAGAGACATTATTACGCTAAGTGTATGAGTCACTACCAGCTTGCCAGGTTTCCTGTTTTCATGTTCACGGTAGAGGTTGGTTTGTGACTTCACAACATTGGAAAAAACGTAAAGAAGGGCTGCTGACTCGTGCATGGGTACTGCGCAACCGTGGTCACATTAGTGCTACGTTTTCGAGCGACGTCACAACTTGGTTTTCCATGATATTCATACCAACCAACAAAGGCCGTAGATAGAATACATATATAACGCACATTAAAGACCCCTATATATGTTTCGACAACAAGAGGTCATCCTCAAGGGGTTCATCACAAAGGAATACAATATGATAGTGTGGCGGTGGCGCAGTTGGTTAAGGCATTGTGATACAAGCCGGAAGGTCGCGGGTTCGATTCTCGATGGTATCGCTGGAATTTTTCATTGACATAATCTTTCCGGCCGCACTATGGTCCTGGGGTTGACACAGCCTCTAACAGAAATTAGTACCTGGGGGAGAGGTAAAGGCTGCCGGTGCGTAGGGCTGACAACGTGACCGCCTTCATGTGCCGATTGTTTTGAAATCTGGGAGCCTCAACCTCCTGGAAATCTTAGGGCCTGTCTAGGTTTGTACAGGTATAGTTTTGCCTTTTTACATTTACCTACGCCTAGTACTAAACTAACCTTTTAAAGCCTAGCGGTAACTTTACATACGACCACGTTTAACATTAAAAAATTCTACGTGGTGCCCACATTGCGTTTATGTATTTTGTACGGATCTCAGAACAAACAGCAACTTTTGCCTTATAAAACATTAAGAGATTGGTTTTTATAACCGAAGTGGAGAGTGTTTACAGCGCGGTACGCACTGAGTCCTTATATAAAACAGATACGCTTCGTCTTTAAAGGGTTAATAATGCGGATACAGTAAGAATTTACATACGGATTGTATGTAGCATTAAATCGGAAATACAAACGGCCCTGGCGCGGTGAACGCTTTGGTTTTCATGCGGTTCGGTGTCAGATACGTGGAATTTAGGCGTACGTCTTGAAAATCCGCTTTATACACGTCACTTACTGATACGGTCTTTATTATGACTCACTTCTGTCCCACCTCTCGCCGAAAGGCGCATCGCGCGTACGTGGGGAATGCACTTACTGTTTGCTTTAAGCGAGCGCAAGGCGCGTCTGTGTACCCAGTCAATCAGCTGGCGACGAAAGAACAGAACTGGTCATACGGTGCTGTGACAACGTCATCTTGCAGGCTGTTCGTGTTTTAGGTTTCTGCACCGTATGGTGGTTAGATGTTGTGAAGTCCGTGGGAGAATGTATGGCTTCCATCTTCAGACTGACTGCATTGGATGTGAAAGCGATACGGAGAGGTATTTTGTCGGTTATGTGGGAAGTTTTGAGGGAGATGGTCCAATCATATTTACTGGAAAGGTGGAGGAGGTGACAGGATTGCCCAAGGCGTTAGCTCTCCTCTTCAAGGGTCTGGACGTCCGAGGTCCCGGACCTCTGGGCCCGTTGAAGATGAAGGCAATCCTTGAGTTCGCAAATTCGGGAACTGCTAACCCGGTGACGCGGTGTCGTATCCCAGAAGAACGGAGTCCTCAACCACACCGCCGTGAATACTTCAAAGACCCGTATCACACTGAGGACTTGTATTCGGCAGGTACCCGGTTCGAGTCTTGTCCGGAACATGGACTGCTCTCAGTGCAGCTGATGGTGTTCGAGTTTCTCAAGGCGAAAACCAGAACAGACATTTCAGGCAGACAGCTGACATCCGCTTCCATAGTTACACATCGGATATGGCAGTTGCGTTGTTAGTACTCTTAATTCAAATTAGAGAAAATTACGTGGTGAGGAACATCGTAACTTGTACGTGTCAACTCATGTTGTTAGGGTCACTGTGATGGAAGTTCTTCTTCCCCTTCTTCTTCTTCTTCTTCTTCTTCTTCTTCTTCTTCTTCTTCTTCTTCCCTTTCTTCTTCTTCCCCTTCTTCCCCTTCGTCGTATTCTTCTTCCCCCTCTTCTTCCCTTCTTTTTCTTCTTCCCCTTCTTCCCCTTTTTCTTCTTCCCCTTCTTCCCCTTTTTCTTCTTCTTCCCCTTCTTCTTCTTGTTCCCCTTCTTCCCATTCTTCTTCTTTTTCTTTTTCCCCTCTTCTTCGTCGTCGTCGTCTTCTTCTTCTTCTTCCCTTCTTCTTCTCCTTTTTCTTCTTCCCCTTCTTCTTCTTCTTCCCTTCTTCTTCTCCTTTTTCTTCTTCCCCTTCTTCCTCTTCTTCTTCACCTTTTTCTTCTTCCCCTTCTTCTTCTTCTTCTTCCCCTTCTTCCCATTCTTCTTCTTATTCTTCTTCTTTCTCTTCTTCCCCTCTTCTTCGTCGTCGTCTTCTTCTTCTTATTCTATGGCGCAAGAGCCCGACGTCGGGCCTTGGCCTCCTGTTCACAGCGTCTCTACATTTCTCTGCCAATTGTTTCTTTTTTCCAGTTTGTTATTCGCTGCGTTCCATATATAAAATTCGCCGCTTTCCATATTCCGTTGCCTGAATCTTAAAGATAAAATTGAAAATTTTCCTATCTGGCTGACGTGTCCAAGGATAACACTCCCATTGATACGCTGGATAAAGACAGCCCTCCAAGGACACCTTAAAACACGACTGAAACGAATAGCAGAGTATGTAAAACTTCTGGCGAAGGTGAGAACTGTAATATCAACTGAAGCGTACGTCTTCGCTGCTCCCTGTTCTTCTGTTTTGTAGCTACTGGCGACCGAGTCTACTGCATGCCGGCGAAATAGTAAGCAGTGGGCTTTTGTAGGGGCCACCCTGAACCTTGGACAATTGCCCATTTTTTAAATAAAATATCACATTGTATAGTGCACATATGTATTTCTACAAGTCTGAACAAACGATAGTCTCATGGCAAAGGAAATGTGTGCGGGGAGGGGGAGGGGAGGGGGGGGGAGTGAAGACACTGATGACGTCGCATGTGCCATGGCGTAAGCAGCAATGAACAGAATGTGCCACTAGCATAATATTTGCGAAAAAGGCACATTACAATTGAAACGCAAACATCTAACTGTTTTTGCAAGGTATTGGGGACACCTCAGGTACAGTGCGATGATTGGCAGGTCCCACAGAAAACTGGACATCACGCTTGACTACAGGAATGCCAAAGGAAGCAGCGACGTAATTGTCTGTTGTGCTACAAATTATTGCACTTGTGTGTCGTCAGTGTCTTCTCTATAAGGGGCTTTTACTTAAAGTTTTCCTGTCCTGAATAACCTTTTAAAGCCTAGCGGTAACTTTACATACCACCAGGTTTAACATTAAAAAATTCTACGTGGTGCCCACATTGCGATTATGTGTTTTGTACGGATCTCAGAACAAACAGCAACTTTTGCCTTATAAAACATTAAGAGACTGGTTTTTATAACCCAAGTGGAGAGTGTTTACAGCGCGGTACGCACTGAGTCCTTATATAAAACAGATACGCTTCGTCTTTCAAGGGTTAAGGACCACACGTAGATGATGCACTTCTATTCCCAGGAGGTAAAAAAAAGAAGGTAAAGCAGTCCCATTACAGGCCTGGACAGGCCCTGACGGTTCCAGGAGGTTGAAGCTCCCAAATTTCAAGACAATCTGCACATGAAGGCGTTAATGTTGTCAGCCCAACGCACCGGCCGCTTTTACCCCCACCAGGAAATATTCCTGGTACTCATTTCTGTTAGAGGTTAAGTCGACCCCAGGGCCATAGTGCGGCCGGAGAGATTATGTCAATAAAAAATTCCACTGACACCATCGAGAATCGAACCGGCGACCTTCCGGTTTGTAGTGCGGTGCCTCAACCAACTGCCCCACCGCGGCCCCATTGCCAGGAGGGACATGGATTTTTGTCTTCTTGGCTGCATCCGGATTGTCTTTGTGGTCCAAGCACCTTCCGGTTGGACGGTTGTTAGTTATCACCCCAGAATTAGATCGGCCAGAGTGTAAGGCTGACAGCTGCCATCTCATAAAGGGTAAATGCGTGCAAGTGTACCTCAAAGCCTTCACACCATAACAGTTACGGGCGAGGAATTTTCCAACACATTTTACGTTATCGTGAAGATGCAAGGGGAACGGCATAAAATTGCAGACATTCGTCACTTTAGAGCTAGATGGAGGGGTGGATAATCAGCCTTACGCCCCGGCCGCTTTACCTTCTGGGAAGGAACTTCCCGTACTTATTGTACAGGAGGCTGGGTGGACCGTTCGGGACAATTGGCTGAAAAAAAAATCCTTGCGTCTGCTGGGAATAGGTCGTCGGTCCTCCCCCTCAGACTGATGGCTGAAGGCCAAAAGGATGGACGGCTTTTGTGAGCATGGTGACGAAACTTGAAGCTTTAATTAAAACGGAGGTTCATTAACTGGACATTGGAGTGTAGTTAGTTTCGTAATTTGATATTTCGTGCTTTCAGTTCGATGCGAATCGCGTTCGACTGTTGGCAACCTTGGAACATAGCAAAGATGCAGTGCAAAGATTTACTTACCGTAATGTGGGCCACCTGAACGCACTTCGCATATATTTTCCTGGTTTAAAATTCCTTTCCAATCCACGTGCAGGACTAACATCTCGTTAGCTTTCTTTAAGTCCAACAAATACAAAAACCGGTACCTTGTAAATAAATACGAAAAACACTAATCACCAACAAATGCACAAAGAGTTTTTTCATCAACTGTAACACACTCCTACATGTTTCGACCCTGCTGGGTGATCTTCAGGGAGAACTTTTTTGTTATCGTTACACTAAGATTGCACTTTATATTTGAGTGAGAATGTGCTGTTGACTGTGTACTGGACTGCAGTGCAGGCCGGGACCGCAGAGAGTTCACGCCTCCAAAAACAACGCAGTACACAGTCAACAGCACATTCTCACTCAACCATAAAGTGCAACCTTAGTGTAACGACAACAGAAAGTTCTTCCTGAATATGACCCAGCAGGGTCGAAACATGTAGGAGTGTGTTACAATTGATGAAAAAACTCTTTGTGCATTTGTTGGTGATTAGTGTTTGTGTATAATATAGTGCACGGACATAGAACACATTAAATTTGTAAATAAATCTCGAGTCACCCTCGAAGGCCGGTACTGTTGAGTTCACTTCTTGGTTACTTTATTTCCCAAGAACCGCATGTAAGGTATTGGCATCTGTGAGTCTCAAGATTACGGTGACGTCATGTGGCATTACACCCTGAAAATGGAGGCAGCAGGAGCTCTGTAACGTTCGTACCTCTTCACCGAACTGTACAGCATCACATGCCAGAAGACAGTAAATGCATACAGAATTTTTATGAGGAAACCTGGAGGTAAGAACTCATTTGAAAGACCTAGGCGTAGATGGGAGGATGAAATTAAAATGGAGCAAGGAAGTATGAAATGAGAGTGTGGGATGTGGACGAAGTGGCACGGTGGGACACTTTTATGACACAGTATCTCATTTTTCTCTTGTCGTTATCATTCCACCAATTCTCCATACTTATTTTCGTCTTAACATTGCTTTTATCATAAGGACAAATGGGCGAAACCTGGTTGCCTTCAAACAAAGCAGTTTTTTTTCGGATATCGGGGAGCATTGGACATAAAACTGCTTTTAAATTGTTATTTTAAGTAAACTCCATGTTAGACTTCGCACTGTCTTTATACAAAAAGCCGTTGGTAGACATGCAATATCGATATCGCCTTCGTTATAACGGCTGCTGCATTTTGAAACACAGAATCTACTTGATATTAACAACGTTTGAGTATGTTTGTCGTTTTGATTTAAGGACCACCTGTGAACTTCTTCTTAGGAACAAACATTAATTTAATTTAAAGTGCCGCATTCGAAGTAATCAGGGCAGTTAACTACACCGAAAACTTTGCGGGAAGGAGGCTTACCAGAAGCGTGTCACGGATTGTTACGTAAGCAATAGCCTTAACGCGGGTGTCCGTCGCACCTTGCGGTGAATTATTTGCGAGCCCACGCCTGCAGCCCGCGGTGACTCAGACAGTTCTCAGTTCATTGAAATGTCTCCGCCGTCACTGGGGCATCCGCTAGCGTCATCTGTCTGTATTTGGGTGGGTCTTGCGATGAGCTAACGAGTTAACACTTCGCTGTAAGTTTCTGGCGCCTCACGAAGACCATCTTGAGAAAGGCTCACGCTCCTCCTTTCTTTCTTATTCTCTACTTCCATGCTATGCGTTTATTTTCTCTTTATTTTCTTTCTAAATATTTCATATTTTTTAACTCTTTGCTGCCTCTGTTCTTTCTATTCCTGTTATTCTTTTATTTTTGGTTTTCCTTCTTTATTTCATATTTTTATGTTTTACGGCCTTAATTCCGTCTTTCCTTCTTTCTATATTCTTCCTTGTTTTATCCTTTTCTTCTGTTCTTTTACTTTTGTTTTTTAATTATTTCCTTTTTCTCTTTTCCTTCCGTTTTTTCTCGTCTTGAAATTTTCATTCTTTCTTCTATCAGCCTCACATAAGCTTGACCCTTCTCTTTTTTTTTACATTTTTTGTTCCATGTCTGTCTCCCTAGTTTCTTCCTTCATTTTAGCCACCTTTCCATCCCTACAGAACGCTTATTACAGTCATCCTCTCTGTCCGTCTGTACACGCTATGAGGATCTTTGCATGCAATTTGATGTGAAAGAATTTTATGAGAAATCGAAGAGAAATTTCAGTTTTTGTTAAAATCTGACAAAAACGTACGGCCCACTTTACAGAGCCCCCTTGTATTTCTACTGGCATCTCCAGTGTACGTATGCCCACATATCATCTCACGCTGAAAAGAAATGCGAGTGTGGATTGCATTTAAACTTCATTCAGACGAGGTTTTCCTTTCTCCAGTACAGTGACACATTAAAGACGAATCCAAGGCTTCAACTTTACTTCTGTTCAAACACGTGTGTGCTTTATTTATTGTAAAAACAGCGTTACAGTTGAATTCTATCGACGGCAAATATGTTGTCAAGATGCGGTGAAAGTACCCTGTATTGTGTTATGAGCAAAGTGGGAAGACACATTTAAAATATTCCGATGTATAAACGATCCCTTTGATATCGCCAGTTGGACATTCAGGAAGTGAAAATGTACCAAAAGCGACATAGCAAACGCAGAGATAATATGCGGTTATGCATACATTTTATATTTTTCTTTGTTTCTCCCTTTCTTATATCTTTCCTTTTGTGCGCTTGTCTCTCATCCTTGATCCATTCACTCTGTATTTATTTCTACTCTTTCTTCCTTCTGCTCTTTTTCAATGAGTTAGGTAAGAGTAACAGTGCTATCTCTTGCTGACGTTATACCGTATAACGCCTGGTATGAAGGAATGAACGAGTGTGGAGCATTGGCGGAGTGATACTAACGGTTAAAAGTGAAGTATTTGGCAGTAAAACCTGTCCCGGCAGGTGCGCACCCAAAATTTTTCTTTGGGGGTGGGGGTGCTCACCCTGATGTTATATGCAATTTATGTTTGATTTTACAAATTGTGTTACAAATATCATGTAAGAGTGCCTGTAACAGAACACTGTTTGCAACTGCATTTATATATATATATACATACATATACAAATATCATTACATGTTCCGTGACTCAGTAACGCTGTTCAGTCTTCTTGTTTTTTAAGTTTTATTAATTTATTTTTCAAAATTCTAATGTACTCTGCCTCAGCCAATTCAGTGGCTGATTTCAGCTGAAAGGGAAATCACATACCACTTTTGAAATCATAATATCTACAAAATGTGTTCTTTGAATTTCGGCTTTGGGGGATTGGGGAGGGGAGCTGCAGCCCCCCTCCCTGGGTGCGCCCCTCGGTCCCAGTGCCATTTTGTCCAGCACATATGCCACATGGACTTGCCTGGTACTGAACCCGGGCATCTCACAATGCCTGACCCATGATACAGCCTCCTCGTTACTCAGTCTTTAACTCTAACTAACTAACTAACTAACTAACTAACTAACTAACTAACTAACTAACTAACTAACTCCATGGAGCAGAGGCCTTCTTGAGAAGCTAACAGTTTCTCAGCTAGTCAAGAAATTCCCTGCATTTTATGGAACCCGAAGGTTCATTACCGCATTCACAAGAGCCCGCCACCTGTCCCTATCCTGAGCCAGCTCAATCCAGTTCATGCCCCCACATCCCACTTCCCGAATATCCATTTTAATATTATCCTCCCATCTACGCCTGGGTCTCCCAAGTGGTCGCCTTCCCTCGGGTCTCCCCACCAAAATCCGGTATGCACCTCTCTCCTCCCCCATACGTGCCACATGCCCCGCCCATCTCAGTCTTCTCGATTTGATTATCCGAATAATATTTGGTGATGAGTACAGGTCGTTAAGTTCCTCGTTATGTAGTCTTCTGCAATCCCCCGTCGCCTCGTCCCTCTTAGGCCCAAATATCCTCCTCAGCACCCTATTCTCAAACGCCCTCAGTCTTTGTTCCTCCCTCAATGTGAGAGACCAAGTTTCGCATCCATACAGAACAACAGGTAAAATTATAGTTCTGTATACCCTAATCTTTGTGTTTTTGGATAGCAACCTGGAAGACAAAAGATTCTGCACCGAATGATAGCAAGCATTCCCCGACTTCAATCTGCTCTTAATTTCTTCATGAATGGAGTTTCGATTCGTTAGGGTTGCTCCCAAATATTTGAATTCTTCCACCCTTTCAAAGGATTTATTATCTATAATTATGTTGTGATTGTGTCCTGCATTCTGATTTCGAGACATGACCATGTACTTAGTTTTCTCAGCATTTACTTCTAGACCAATCTCCTTACTAGCAATCATTAAATCTTCTGCATTTTTCTTTATACTATGTATGCTTCCACCCAATATATTAACATCATCAGCATAAACCAGAAACTGATGTGTACCATTCAATTCCAAGCCCTCCTGGTTTGCCTGAACCCTCCTAATGGCATGTTCTAAAGCAAAGTTGAAAAGCAATAGCGACAGAGCATCTCCTTGTTTCAAGCCATTCTTAATAGGAAACGTGTCAGACAGATGTTTGCCTACCCGAACTCTGCTACACGTTTCACTTAGACACATTTTTATTAACCTTACTAGCTTCCTGGGGATACCGAACTCAATGAGAATATTATACAAGACCTCCCTCCTAACTGAATCATAGGCTTTCTTGAAGTCTATAAATAGCTGATGCACTGCCTCATTGTATTCCCATTTTTTCTCAAGTATTTGACGAATGCTGAATATATGATCAGTAGTTGACCTGTTACGTCGAAATCCACACTGATGATCCCCAATAATTTCCTCTGCATATGGAGTTAACCTTGACAAAAGAATGTTGGATAAAATTTTGTATGTAGTCAACAAAAGTGATATGCCTCGATAGTTACTACAATCTGTTTTATCACCCTTCTTATAAATAGGCACAATGACCGACTCCTTCCATTCCTCAGGCAATTCCTCCTTATTCCAAATAGAAATAATAAGTTTATGGATTTCAGACCGAATAATCCTACCCCCTGCTTTAATCAATTCTGCTGGAATCTGATCAATACCTGGTGATTTGCGACTTTTTAGTTTTTCAATAGCCATCTCAACCTCAAAGGCACTGGGCTCAGGCACTAGTGGCTCTGCTGTGTGTACTTCAGTCTGCCTAACATCATTAACCCCGTGTATATTCAACAGCTACTAACTAACTAACTAACTAACTAACTAACTAACTAACTAACTAACTAACTAACTCCATAGAGCAGAGGCCCTCTTGAAACGGTAACAGTTTCTCAGCTAGTCAAGAAATTCCCCGCATTTTATGGAACCCGGAAGTTCATTACCGTATTCACAAGAGCCCGCCACCTGTCCCTATCCTGAGCCATCTCAATCCAGTCCATGCCCCATCACACTTCTTGAAGATCCATTTTAATATTATCCTCCCATCTACACCTGGGTTTCCCAAGTGGTCGCCTTTCCTCAGGTCTCCCCACCAAAATCCTGTATGCATCTCTCTTTTTCCCCATACGTGCTACATGTCCCGCCATTCTTTCACTCTTATATTCGTTTACTCTTGTCCTCATTTCCTTGTTTATATCTTCAATTTTTTCTTCTCTAATTTCTTAGTCATTTCATTCCTTCCTTCCCTTCTCATTTTCATCTTCCCCCTCGCCTGTTCGAACGTCCTCTATGAACGTAACAAAGTACGGACATTGAACTAGGAAGCTCGGACGCTTTCAGTTTTGGAACTGTGTGCTACAGTCTTTTGTCTGCGGGCTGCATTCCATTTGTAGCCGTGACTCCATCCTTGCTCTCCCTTACATTCTCCAGTATCATCGTCACTCTGGCGAAGGCGGTCGACATTCTGTTATAATTAATTACTTTGAACCTAGCTGGAAGACAAGACATGGAAATTACTATGGACTTCTTGATTGTTGGAGGAAGTGGTTGGTAATCTGGCAGAGAGTTCCTACGAAACCCCCAACTATTTAATGAAACTGTTTCTACTGTATTGTTTCCTTGTATGTATCATGTGGATGCAGGAATGCACGCAGTTACTTAAGGCAGCCAGAAGTGGAGTTTCCCATTCGTAATCAAGTGTTAAGTAAACTCTGTAATATTGTTCAGTCCTCTTATTTGGCCGCGAAAACAGAGTAATTTATAGATAAGGGATGAGTCACAGCGGAGTTCTGAGAAATATATTCACAAGATAAGAAGTAAAAGATGATTAAATAGCATTACATAATCAGCTGTTTCATTATTTCTACACGTAATTTGCAATTACGTTACGACTAAGTGGGAATAGTCGATCCCAGTGACCGCGCGGTCTAAGGCGTAGGTCTGCGGCCGAGCGCTTGCTGGGATCGTGGGTTCGAATCCCACCGGGGGGCATGGATGTTTGTCTTGTACAGTGTCTGTGTTGTCAGGTAGAGGTCTCTGCGACGGGCCGATCCCCCGTCCAGAGGAGTCCTACAGACTGTGGTGTGCGTCTGAGTGTGATCAAGTGAAAATAAACAACCTCGACACCTACTGTGAGTAGGTAGAAGAGGGAAGGACTGCGAAAGAACGAAGTGGGAATAATTACATGGGGCACATTTTAAAGGCGTGAAATAAATGGGAAATCAACCAACTGATTTACAGAATACAGTCTGTATTGAAAAGCTGATGGTAACTTAACTAGTCAGGAAATTGGTAAAAATTTTAATATTATCGTATTCACAAGAACGTGCCACTGCACAAAATCCACCTTATCCTAAGGTAGATGAAACCAGTTTACACCCCTACACCCTACTTCTTTAAGGTCCAATTTAATATTATATGTCCATACCCATCCACCCCTATGTCTGTTAAAAATTATAAATGAAGACGTAATATTTACTTAATGAATTCTCATCAGGCCCGACAAGCTGAGAGACCTAAATTTTGGCGGAAATTTAATATTAAAGTATATCTCAGGAAAATTGTTTGGAGACGTGGAATTAATGAGTCATGAGATATTTCTGTTGCTGGCTTTTGTGAAAATGTTAATGAATATTTAAGTCTGACAACTGATTTTTTTTACCAAATTAGTAACCACCACACATTTAGGGAGTATCCTTTACAGTAGACTAAACTGAGTGTAGAAACTAGGAGCTGTTGTGGAACAGATTTATGCCTATAGAGCGTATTTGTTCTGCGTGAAATATCTGCAACATCATTCGTTGTTTATTCGTCCATATATTAACCGTTTAAAGCCTAGAGGTAACTTTACGCGCGACCAGTTTTAAAACTAAAAAATTCTACATGCCGCTCACATTGCGTTTATGTGTTTGTATAGACCTCAGAACAAACAGCGACTTTTGTCTTACACAACATTAAAAGAATGTTTTTATAACCGAAGTGGAGAGTGTTTACAGCGCGGTACGCACTGAGTTCTTATATAAAACACACACTTTTCGTCTTTAAAGGGTTAAACTTAAACTGAGGATCCACAGGAAAACATCAATAGGGATGTAATATAATGTAATAAGAAAACAAAAAAACACATCTAACATATTAAGACGAATACTGATGTCAGTATAATATGGACATCATTTATGTTTTGTCTCACGGTCGACGACTTCACATTTTTACCTACTGTAATGTCACTTTACCTTTTTATCACGCCATATATTCTTATACAATTTCTTTTACATTTATGTTTATACATTTGTAAAGAGAAGGACTTCCCCTCAAATTAACTAGATAACTTTATTGTTCTTGTAAAAACGTAGAGCCTGACGATAGGCTCATGAAAGCCGAAACCTGGTAGCTCTAAAATAAAAATCAAAACAAGAGAGGCTGGCTCTGACTGGTTGATTCTTTGAGAAAGAATCCTGTCCATATATTAACCCTTTAAAGGCGAAGCGTATCTGTTTTATATTAGGACTCAGTGCCTACCGCGCTGTAAACACTCTCCACTTCGGTTATAAAAACCAATCTCTTGATGTTTTATAAGGCAAGAGTTGCTGTTTGTTCTGAGATCCGTACAAAACACATAAACGCAATGTGGGCACCACATAGAATTTTTTAATGGTAAACCTAGCCGTATGTAAAGTTACCGCTAGGCTTTAAAAGGTTAAACCTGACGCCATGTCGCAGCCAACGATTCTACATTTCTCGCACACTTATTTCCGTCTAATACCAACGTCAATATGACTAGAACTCTGCCTCCACTCCCCCTATATTCCTTGCTGGCCTGTATAAAAACAAAATTATTTATTTATTTAAGATTATCATAAAATGGCAGCAACAAATGTTAGTCGGTATTGCATTATCGACCTTTCGACAAAAAAATTTACATGGCCTGCTGCTTCAGTAAAACCATGATATCAGTGTCTGTGTCTGGCAGTTGCGCATGACAGTGGGTCAGTGGAAGGTTTATGTGTGAAAAACATAGCTAGAAATTAGAATTGTTGAATTTTCTTATGAATTTTCAGAAAGTGTTTTATCAGTAAAAATGATGCTCGGTAAAGCACGCGATTTTCTGTGCCAAAGGACTTAACTGCTGTCGGACGTACAAACATCAGTGTCTGCGTCAGCGTGCAGTAACCTCACGCACACCTGTTCAGGAAGTAAAAGAGTGTCACTAACATAGCGATGGATATATGTGAACACTTTATGAGGGACGTACTGTGGAACATGTAAACAGCTTCAGTACTTGAACGGATGTCAGATAAAAATCTAACATCCAGTATCATGAGTTCGGATTATTGGTTACGTAAACAAGAATACAAGAACGCATGGAAGTGGACTAAATATATAAGAAGAAACAAATAAGGTGTCAAGCGAGAGAAATAAGGGAGAGAGGGGGCGAAGGAACGAAATAAGAGATAAAAGAAAAAGGGAAAAATGAAAACAAGAAACGAAAGAAGCTGGAGGAAACTAGGTCTAAAAGCAGGTGGCAGTAAAAGTCATGACAAAGGAAAAAAAGTTGAATTTAAATGAGAATAAAATGGAAGCTCCCGGATATGATACTAAATTAAACGATGAAAAACTCCTTTCAGAGCCATTTAATTCATTATTCACTAATCTGAGCTAATCAAATGGCCGTTAAGTAGGCTACACCATAAATAAATGTCATGCACACGTTGCAACCTTTATGTAAGTTTTGTTGGTGTCTGCGTGATTCCAGGCTTCCTCTGCGCTGTAAATGAGATCTTTGCTCTTCTGGGACGTTACGCAGCGTATATTGGTAGTTAGTTATAGTCGTTTCGGGACAACCTATCGGACCCTTGAAGATGGGACCGATAGGTCGTTCCGAAACGTCGTTAACTACCAATCTACCCTGCGTAACGTCCCAGAAGAGCGCATATCTCATTTGTTTATGTTTCCTTATAACAAATAATTTGTTATATTATCATAATTTGGAATGCGTGTTAAAAGTTACTCTGTCTTGAGAAAGGAAGAACTTCTTAGTCAGCCAAGAAATTCCCCTAGTTTTAAAAAACCTGAAGTTTCATTACTGTGTACACAAGAACCTGCCCCTTCTCCCTATCTTGAATCAGTTCAATCAAGCCCACGCCCCTCCATTTTATTTGTTAAAGATCCGTTTTAATATTATTCTTCCATCTACTCGTAGGTCTTCTTATACACACGTAGATATACATGAATATGTATATATACGCCGACATAAATAAAGGCACAATACCACTTCTTTCTAGTGTGTTGTTTAGTCCCGGTCTGTGGTTTAAAAGTTTAGAAGTGTGCTAACTTGTTTTACATGTACAGTGTACTCTCCGTTATCCGTGCGCGGATTATCCGATTTGCGGTTTATCCGTGGAAGATCGCAAGTTGCTGAAGACTAATAACGAAAGTGAGAAATAATGTGATTTGTCTGAAAAAAACTGAAGAAAGTTTTGCTCACAGTAAAACAAAAACTTAAATTAATTTTAAAAGCTTGAAAGAGGGGAACCTGCAGATAGTCTTGCCAGGGAGTATTCCATTGGTGTCCAAACAGTATATTTTTTAGATTATCCGTGTTTATGAATTATCCGTACAATCCCCTGCCAAACACTACCCCGGATATTCAAGAGTACAATATATATATATATAGGCCGATCCTGGTGGTCGCGCGGTCTAAGGCGTGGGTCTGCAACCGCTGTCTTGCTGGTATTGTGGGTTTGAATCCCACCGGGGGCATAGATGTCAGTCTGTTGTGAGTGATATGTTTTGTCAGGTAGAAGTCACTGCTTCGGGCTGATCACTCGTCCAGAGGAGTCATACCGAATATGGTGTGTGTCTGAGTGTGATCGTGAAGCCTCGATAATGAGGAGGCCCTGGCCCTCTAGGATTTGCACAGCCATGGAAAAAAATAAGAAGAAAACACAGACACACACACACACACACACACACACACACACATCCACACATATATACACATAGATTTAAAATTTTGAAACCAAAAAACGAGACTGAAAAACATAAGCAAGTGCTGCTGTACTTATATTCCTGTTGGTACGATTGACCCCGTGGCCTCCGACCTTCACATGTTCCATGTGTCAGTGTGACGACACTGAGTTCTCCACGCTCCACTGTGTAGCACTGACACCATCGGAAGCTCCGCGACCATGTGCGTGTGTGTGTCCAGTGTAATTACAGACACAAAGCAACAGGCAGGCGGTCACCGCTATGTCTGGGATATTTCACGGAAGGTTTGCGTGTATCTGGAGCTGCTTTTGAACTTGTTTACCGCGCAGCGTCAGTTCTGTGTCAACACTTCAAAGACTAAATATAATTACTGTCTGTCCAATGTTCCCCGATTTTCGATCGAACGTTATGTCTTTTTGGAAAGTTCCCACGCTTCGCCCGTTTGTCCTTGTAGTAACAACAACGTGTAGGTGAAGATGAGTATGCAGCAGTTGTGAAATCGTTACTCGGAAAAAAACCCTTCCCAGTGTTACATTGTCTACCACAAATATCTTATAGAATGGCCTGGAATCGAAGCTGAGCCTTCATGGTGAGATGAACATGAAATGTATTTAAAGATCCAGTTCGTACCGCGCAGTAAACACACTCCGTCTCGTTATAAAAACCAGTCAGTTAATGCTGTATAGGGAAATAATCGCTGTTTGTTCTGAGATCCACACAAAACACATAAACACACTGTGTGGGCAGAACGTAGAATTTGTGAATGTCAAACTTGGTGGTACATAAAGTGACCACTGGGCTTTAAAGGGCTACAGTCCGTACCGCGCAGTAAACACACTCCGTCTCGGCTATAAAAACCAATCAGTTAATGCTGTATAGGGAAATAATCGCTGTTTGTTCTGAGATCCGCACGAAACACATAAATACACTGTGTGGGCAGAACGTAGAATTTGTGAATGTCAAACCTGGCGGTACATAAAGTAACCACTGGGTTTTAAAGGGCTACAGTCCGTACCGCGCAGTAAACACACTCCGTCTCTGTTAAAGACCAATCAGTTAATGCTGTGTAGGGAAATAATCGCTGTTTGTTTTGAGATCCACACAAAACACATAAATACACTGTGTGGGCAGAACGTGGAATTTGTGAATGTTAAACCTGGCGGTACATAAAGTAACCACTGGTCTTTAAAGGGCTACAGTTCGTACCGCGCAGTAAACACACTCCGTCTCTGTTAAAGACCAATCAGTTAATGCTGTATAGGGAAATAATCGCTGTTTGTTCTGAGATCCACACAAAACACATAAATACACTGTGTGGGCAGAACGTAGAATTGTTGAATGTTAAACCTGGCGGTACATAAAGTAACCACTGGGCTTTAAAGGGCTACAGTCCGTACCGCGCAGTAAACACACTCCGTCTCGGCTATAAAAACCAGTCAGTTAATGCTGTATAGGGAAATAATCGCTGTTTGTTCTGAGATCCACACAAAACACATAAACACACTGTGTGGGCAGAACGTAGAATTTGTGAATGAGAAACCTGATGGTACGTGTAGTGACCACTGGGCTTTAGAGGGTTATTAGTGTTTTAAAATAGCAAGAAATTGAGATCTGAAAATTTAATTGCAATAGCTGTGAAGAAATTTTGCCTTCTGGGAAGGTACACCGTTTAGTCTGATAGAAATTTTGCTGAATTTGAAGAAAACTGATGCGACCAGATTTATTCTTTTATCTCCTAGATTCAGGGCAGAAGAATTTCACTATCCTCAAGATGATGACGTCACATCCCACGAGGCCGTCATCTTCTGTCGTTACCTGTTTTTAAAAAAGCTCTCCAGTAGGCCCTATTTTGAACGACATCGTTCCAGTCTATAACGTCACTGTCCGTTTCTGTAAAGAAGAATTTATGTGAATAGGACCACTGTATTGCATTAAGATACGTATGTCTGTTCCCTCCCAGGCATGCTACATGCCCCGCCCACCTCATCTTCCTTGATTTCCTCATCCTAATAATATGTGACAAGGAACACAAATTATGAAGCTCCTCTACGTGCAGTTTCCTCGAGTCTCCTCTTGCATGTTAGTCTGAGGTTCAAAGGTCCTGCGTCTCCGTCCTTCAGCTTCACAACCCGTGTTTTACGTCCGCACAAAACAACTGACAGAACTACAAATTCGTGTATTTTAACCGTTTAAAGACGAAGCGTATCTGTTTTATATAAGGACTCAGTGCGTACCGCGCTGTAAACACTCTCCACTTCGGTTATAAAAACCAGTCTCTTAATGTTTTATAAGGCAAAAGTTGCTGTTTGTTCTGAGATCCGTACAAAACACATAAACGCAATGTGGTCACCACGTAGAATTTTTTAATGTTAAACCTGGTGGTACGTAAAGTTACCGTTAGGCTTTGAAATGTTAAGCCCCCAGTTCCAAGCCCTCCCAAATAAGAAATGGGTTGTGACCATCAGCAGTTAATTGGTAAATTCTTCAGTTTCTGAAAAGGCACGAACAAATTTAAGAAAGAATAAGTCTGGGGTGTGTTTTGTAAGTCCAAAAAGTTTATAACACTGTATGCAGTATTCTGCTGAGCTACTGCCATATGCTACTAGTGTGTAAGTAACAGCAAGTCAATTGCTCATTCTTTATTAGCCTACATTTTAAAATACAAAATAGGTCTACAGTTTCTTCCGTGTTGTGTGTATGTGTTTATATTTTCACGTGTTATGTGCCATGTGACCTGATCGGACCTGTTTCCAGGGCACTTTGTAATAACTAACTAACTAACTAACTAACTAACTCCATGGATCAGAGGCCTTCTTGAGAAGCTAACAGTTTCTCAGCTAGTCAAGAAATTCCCCGCATTTTATGGAACCCGGAGGTTCATTACCGCATTCACAAGAGCCCGCCATCTGTTCCTATCCTGACCCAGCTCAATCCAGTTCATGCCCCATCCCACTTCCTGAAGATCCATTTTAATATTATCCTCCCATCTACACCTGGGTCTCCCTAGTGGTCGCCTTCCCTCAGGTCTCCCCACGAAAATCCTACATGCACCTCTCTTTGCCCCCATACGTGCTACTTGCCCCGCCCATCTCATTATTCTCGATTTGATTACCCGAATAATATTTGGTAATGAGTACAGGTCATGAAGTTCCTCGTTATGTAGTCTTCTCCACTCCCCTGTCGCCTCGTCCCTCTTAGGCCCTAATATCCTCCTCAGCACCCTATTCTCGAACACCCTCAGTCCTTGTTCCTCCCTCAGTGTGAGAGACGCGCTTTGTAATATCCTTTGAATTGTTAAGTGCCCTGTTAGCAGGTTCAGACGATGCGGTTACAACACACCGCTGCGTTCGGTGATGAATTTGAAGGCCGTGACATAAATATTGCAAGCCGCAATCCAAGATTGCAGTTTCTAGCAAAGCTTAATAAATCGCTGTTGGGAAATTCAAAAGGATATAACGCGGTGGCGCAGTTGGTTGAGGCACTGTGCTACAATCCGGAAGGTCGCGGGTTCGATTCCC
This sequence comes from Coptotermes formosanus, assembly GCA_013340265.1. Taxonomy (NCBI): domain Eukaryota; kingdom Metazoa; phylum Arthropoda; class Insecta; order Blattodea; family Rhinotermitidae; genus Coptotermes; species Coptotermes formosanus. Next base: position 1,404,769 of record BLKM01000588.1, on the reverse strand, counting down.
GATGGTGTCATTGGAATTCTTCATTGACATAATCCTTTCGGCCGCACTATGGCCCTGGGGTCGACTCAGCCTCTAACAGAAATGAGTACCAGGAATGTTTCCTGGGGAGTAAACGCGGCCGGTGCGTGTGGCTGACAAACTTGTCACCTTCATATGCCGATTGTCTTGGAATCTGAGAGTCTTAACCTAGTGGAACCCTCAGGACCTGTCCAGGCCTGTATAGGGGTTGCCTTTACCTTTACCTTTTATAATATAGAAAGATGCGATGGATGAAATGTGTGATTCTGCTGACAGAATCATAGAATTTTTACATAATTTTGTTTAGGGGGATTTTTTTGGAAAAGTCAATCTGTAAAACCAAGAAAGAGACGGCCGTGCCATGGCTCAGGCGGTTAGCCGCCGGCCTCCCACCGCGGAAGCCCTGGTTCGATCCCGGGTCAGTCCATGTGGGATTTGTGGTGGACGAAGTGGCACTGGGACAGGTTTTTCCCCGAGTTCTTCGATTCTCCCCTGTCAATTTCATTCCACCGGTGCTCCATTACTAGGAAAGGGACAAAAAATAATCATCATCTTCATCTTCATCATAGGGTTCCACAATAAGCCTCATGGCTGCGGTGCGTCCGTAGCGTCTGCTGCGGGGCCCTTCACCACTAAAAAAAAGAAAGAGATGGAAGAATAATGATGAGGTTGGTTTGTGTATGTGAAGCAGATGGAATGGCTTAAAATCGTGTTCATTGAGAGGTTTTGGTATTAGAAGTGTGTAAAGCAATCAGTTCAGTAACGTTTAAGTCTTTGTCTCTAAGGCTTGGAGAATCAGACGAAAACGTATCGCATTTAGCAGAGCAGAATGTACCTTTTTTCGAACTTCAAATGCAGATTCTTTGTTGCTTGTTTTTTGTTTGTGTAAACACTGCGAAGACAGATGTTTCTACAGCAATAAGACCTTTAAATTAAAATCTACTTGCCCACTACTTTCATGTTCCGTCGCTGAAAATGTGTGTTGGCTGATATATAATTAAGCCCCTGTCTCTCTGTTCAACATTTCTGCTGTTCCCTAAATACACAGCTGTTGTCATGCCTCGTTAGACTTCTGTTGCTACAAAACTGGGACATCCAGCTAGGTGACCCACCAATACAAACAGAATCATTAGCCCCACGTTTCTCCAGCATCATTTCGTGCTTATATACCAAAGACCTTACGGACTGCCACGTTAGCAGTTGTAGATATTGTGTCAGTGATGTGTGCAATATTTGTGCATATTTAGTCTGTGTGTTTTCTTACATGCGTGTCGTATCGTTCACACAAATAGGCCGATGTATTTACGCTCTACATCACAGCAGATACATATTTCTTTTGTCACTGACAAAGGCAAGAAAATAAATGTAAAGTTACTGCATTACAAAGAGAAATTTGCCTTCCTTAGCCAAAGATATTAGAACTGCGAGGACTAAAATTAATCTAAGTTATGTCTAAAATGTATTTCGTACCTCATAAGAAAGGCCTGTAGGCCGTGCCATGGCTCAGACGGTTAGCCGCCGGCGTCCCACCCCGGAGGCCCGGATTCGATCCCGGGTCAGTCCACGTGGGATTTGTGGTGGACAAAGTGGCACTGGGACAGGTTTTTCTCCTAGTACTTCGGTTTTCTCCTGTCAGTTTCATTCCACCGGTGCTCCATTACTAGGAAAAGGACAAAAAAAGTAATAATAATAATAATCGTCATCATCGTCATCTTCATCACAGGGTTGCACAAGAAGCCTCAAGGCTGCGGTGCGTCCGTAGCGTCTGCTGGGGGGCCCTTCCCCACTAAAAAAAAAAGGCCCGTAATTTCCGTTATAGAGAGTGTTGCACGAGTCCCATGACACTCAAATGTTTAATACGTTGCCTCTAGTGTCAAGTGACTGTTGCATCACTCTGTATAGACCAGCCGTAATGATGTACGGAGGCATGACCTGTGTTTACGGTAACAATGTTTTGAAACACGCAAACTGTCTGCAAAATGCGGATTTTATTGATATTCAAGCAGCTAGTATGTATCGAATCCACTCAACCTTAAAACGTTAAACATCTGTAAAATTTGAGGTTTCCACAGCAGTTTCTTTTAGCATTATTTTCTTCTGTGGTATAGTGCTGTGTCGCTGGGTTAGCGTTTCCTCACCTTCCTTCATCTTAAGGGGTTGAGAACGTGAAATCTTGTACATAAATCACGTTACAGTTTAAACTGTTGATAAAGTGTACTAATCCATGAAAACCTAGTGGTCAGTATTTGTACCGCCCGGTCTTTAAAAGCTCTAAACATTTCCACATAGTGCATTTGTGTTTTATATAAGGTTCTTACAATAAACAGCTGTTCCCTATGCAGTACGCAGCGACTGATGTTTTTATGTACCCACTGTTTTCTGTGAGGTACGAACTGAATCCTTATGTATAATGTATTTTAATTTGGCCTTAAAATGATTTAACATGCATTTAAGACAATTCTTGGGTAGCCTATATGCGAAATTATAAGCATTTAATGAAATTTTGTGTTACGTTTTGATCGTGCGTTTCTGTTTTAGTTACTTAACAAAATAAACAACGCATCACACAAATACATAATTACTTATTATCTGTACTGTTTTTATTCTTAAATAACAATAACAACATTGTTAATGTATTTGTGTATTGTGTTGGGTATTATATTAAACAAATTTTAAATACAACTTTATTGAAATTTGTGTTCTATTTAACGACTCTGTCGGTAGCATGTGTAACAGGAGTGCACAAATTTTCCAAATATCTAAGAAGCATTTCAAATTTCTAAGCGCCAGAATTGTGACATGAAGCAAGTTCCATACTGAGGGCCCACAAATATTACGCGCGACAGTAAAATGTGTAGTCGCCATGGGCACCTGGCTCCCGGAATTCGTGCACCCCTGTTATATAGCGTCTGATTATAGAAAGGACTAATTAGTGAACAGTTAATTCGAAAGGATGTGGTAATAAGTGATAGTGGCGTAAATTGAGGTAGGTCCTATTTTCCTAGTATTTGCCTAAAGGGACTGAAGAAATTCATGAAAAACAAGGACAAACGATTTCCGATTCGAGATGCGAACTCAGAATTTCCAACTTTAAAAAGCAAAGTGTACCAGAAAACTGTACTAAGAAATTCGTTGATTTATTATAAATGGGTGATACAGGAAGTCAGTCATTTTGGTACTGCTGCACATTTTGTTTTAAACAAAACTTCCGCGACAAGAACAAATGACCCTATTTTACCTGACGCAATGATAGTAACGATAATAGAAGCCACTGAAAATTGAACATGCCTGCCATATTCCGGCAGAGACAAGTGGCACTACTGTGACTCGAATATTGATAAGGCGATGAACTGCTGCTGCTACCACTGAGTAGAAAGCTCCCCTGGTTGAACGAACAGTCACATCACAGGGTTTTTGTGCAGCGAACTTCAAATGAACTAAAGTTACAGTAATAACAAACACAGTCTGACACACCACTGCATATATTTATTCTGCGCACTGCACCGTTATACTCCAAGGTTGTGCCAATATACTACATGTTTCGGCTCGGCCAAGCCGTCATCAGGTACATGTATAAATGTTAAAACTCAGATCCTTAATCAAATAATATAAAAAATAGTATAAAAATAGCATAAAACATTATTTCTATATTATTTGATTAAGGATCTGTGTTTTAATCAAATAATACAAAAATAGTATAAAATAGTATAAAACATTATTTCTATATTATTTGATTAAGGATCTGAGTTTTAACATTTTTACATGTAGCTGATGACGGCTCGGCCGAGCCGAAACATGTAGTTTATTGGCACAACCTTAGAGTATAACGGTGTAGTGCGCAGAATAAATATATGCTGTGGTGTGTCAGACTGTGTTGGTTATTACTGTAGTTGAGGTAACACACCGGGATGACCCAAGTTAAGATTGAACTAAAGTAAAGCCTGCGAATTAGTTTTCGGGCTGACATTTTTATTTCGTACAGCGAAATACTGACAAGTGGAAGAATCTTGTCATGGACATTCGACACTTCGTAATATTTTTATGGGTTATTTAATGATCTTGTATATATCGCAGTACGTAAAGTTTTGAATTATGTTTTGAGCGGTGAGAAATCATTGGAAAGATTTGGAAGGGATCGATTATGGCGTGAGATACTACTGAAGAATTTATCTGGAGGGACGAAGGAAGGTTACAGGATCTTCAGACCGAAGACCGGATGTCCGGGTCTAAATCAGACCTCAGGAGAACACAAGTCTAACGCTCTAACCGCTACGCTAACGCGTTCGGTAACCATTAAGAATGGCTTCTTCGAAGGAAATAAATGGAGAAGGATTACCGTCATTAGTAGTGTTTCCAGAAGCCGAATATTTGTAGCACTGTTGCTAGGAAAAGAGACGCTTTGGCCCTCCTGTGGCACTGAGTACGTGGGTTGTTTTTTTGTGTTCTGAGAACAGTGTATTTCCTGATGGAATACAACCAGGACAAGAAAAGTTGCTTTCCTTAGGAAATTGGATGTTTTTCATAACCCCTTTTTACTTCTACGCTTTCTCACTCTCTTGTTCCTTCTCTTGCTTCTTGCATTGTTCCCTTTTTTTATCCTCATCGTCTATTCGATGTTGTTTTTCTTGCCAATGACCTTCATTATTACGCTCCCTATACCTACTACACTACTACTACTACTACTACTGCTGCTGCTGCTGCTGCTGCTGCTGATGCTGCTGCTGCACGGGTGTATGGGGCCACGTCTGTGGTCATGGGGGTGCAGCTGCTCGGGGAGAAATTTTTGCTGCCACCCCAAGCGGCAGGGTCCAAGGGTTGAAAAGTAAATATTTTGAACAGGTAAAAATTATTTTCGGCACTCAACAAATTTTAAATTATTAATCCAAGTAAAAGGAAATTCAACGAACAATTTTTGACTTTTAAAAACTTCTTAATTTCCGTTAGGGGTGGCCACTGCGATCACTGCCCCGCGGGCGCCAAGACCCGTAATTATGTCACTGAGTGGTCAGGGTGTCAGCATGGTGGCCTGTGGTCCAACAGGACTTGGCTGTCCCCATTAACATATGATGGCGAAAGAACGTAACTGAAACTTAACCATAAATTGTTTATACCCTCTGACTTCGTGCAGATAGTTTCGGTACAAGTGTCAGTTTTCAAAAGCCACAACTGTCGTCCGATAGGGACAGGTGGCGGGCTGTTGTGAATGCGGTAATGAACCTCCGGGTTCCATAAAATGCGGGGAATTTCTTGACTAGCTGAGAAACTGTTAGCTTCTCAAGAAGGCCTCTGCTCCGTGGAGTTAGTTAGTTAGTTAGTTCGTTAGTTAGTTGGTTAGTTAGTTAGTTATAACAACCCTAGAATGCCCGATTTCTGACACTGTCGATGGACAACGTAGTGTTGAGTTCTTTAGACCCTTAACCCTTTAAAGACGAAGTGTATCTGTTTTATATAAGGACTCAGCGCGTACCGCGCTGTAAACATTCTCCACTTCGGTTATAAAAACCAATCTCTTAATGTTTTATAAGGCAAAAGTTGCTGTTTGTTCTGAGATCCGCACAAAACACATAAACGCAATGTGGGCACCACGTAGAATTTTTTAATGTTAAACCTGGTGGTACGTAAAGTTACCGCTAGGCTTTAAAAGGTTAAAGACGAAGTGTATCTGTTTTATATAAGGACCCAGTGCGTACCGCGATGTAAACACTCTCCACTTCGGTTATAAAAACCAATCTCTTAATGTTTTATAAGGCAAAAGCTGCTGTTTGTTCTGAGATCCGTACAAAACACATAAACGCAATGTGGGCACCACGTAGAATTTTTTAATCTTAAACCTGGCGGTACGTAAAGTTACCGCTAGGCTTTAAACGGTTAAGAAGTGCCATCCCAACACTTCTCACTCTCCAGATGCTTGCATTTTATAGCCACGTCTCTGCAGTGTTGAGTCGTTTCGTCTGTAGACAATAAACCGGTTTCTTACATCACCTGTCACTCTTTCGCTGCTCGTATCAGGGTAATGCAACGGTAACCGGTTCGTATCTCGGCCGGATTACCGTCTTTATGAGTCTGTCTAGGAGAATGTTCAAACTACCTGATTCCGTGGAGCAGAGTCCTGCTTCATAAGCTGATCTTTCCTCAACTAGTCTAGAAATTTCCTGAATTCAATGAAACATGAAAGTGTATTAGCTTTGATTTCAGTCTGCCGCCGCGACGTTGATGAGATATGCACTCTTCTGACGTATTACACAGCGTCGAATGGTAATCCTTTACCGACGTTTCGGGACAACGTATCGGTCCCATCTTCAAAGGTCAAGAAGTCAAAAAGTCTTCTTGTGCCTTTTTTTTCTTCCTGGACTTCTTGACCCTTGAAGATGGGATCGATACGTTGTCCCGAAACATCGGTAAAATATTATCACTCGACGCTGTGTAATATCCCAGAAGAGCGCGGATCTCATCAACGCCGCGGCAGCAGACTGAAATCACTGATGATTTTTGTGTTGGCAGTACAAATATTTATGTCACAAACATAAAACTTACTTGATTTCTGAATTTACTGTACGTAATAGGGCGAAGTTCTCAATAAACATTTGTATTTCTTTCTCTCAGGATTTTAATCTCGGATAAGGTTTGAGAGAGAATGTATAGACCTCATTTGGGTTACGTGCAGTCTGTTCTCATGTTTCTTAGGCAAGAAAAAACACTGCAGGCGTTTCTTTATTTTATATATTGTGTAAACTTACGTTGTATTTACTTGATGTCCATTTGTGTTTCTTTATATTGTTGCCATCTTAAAGCAGTTTGTCTGTAATATTAACAAACTACGTCAGATGATTTTTATGGAAATACAAAGCTCTTTAGTGTAATACGTGTTGACAATGACTCAGCTCCTGTTAAGTGCAATTTAACGCTGGCGCTGACGGGACAGTAATCACATTATGGCGTTGCTTCGCCTGTCAGACACTCCGTTCTCTTGCCGGTCCGCTTGCTTTTAGATTTATTGACAAAGACTCACGGTGATATTTGTCTCTTGTGTTAGCTAAGTCAAAGTCATGTTAGTTGTACACGCCATACGTGGTGTCACGCTGTTAGCGTGTTCGTTATTCTACAGACCTATATCCTAGACAAAACCATTCTTTTCCGTGTGTCAGTGTTTCCCAGTGAAATTTCTAACCACGAAATAGACTCCTGGATTTTTTACACCAAGATAAAGCGGGGAACTATAGGCTATGCTGTACTGGTCTATGACATTGTGCAGGGTCGCAGGTGGTTACGGACGTTTCGGATGAACCTGCTGTCTGCAATTTGCTTATCGATTTGTGTGACACCGTGAATCATTGACGATAATTAAACACTCTACTTGGTGTACTGTTGTCAAATAACCGAGAAACAGCTGAGTCTCATTTCCCATTTTCTTTCTTTTCCTTCTTATTTTCTTTGTTCTAGTCTGCTCAATACCTTTTTCCTTTTAAGGTCTGTTTTATTCCGGGATGTTGTTCTGTGTCAGTGGAAGGTTTGTGCCTGATATTTTGAGACCACCATGTTCGTTCGAAACGTCGGACATCCACCCAATGACGCAGCTTAAAATCCTATAATAATGGGTAATATAATATAATATAATATAATATGGGGCACACGGTGGCGCAGGAAGGTCGCGGGTTCGATTCCAGATGGTGTCATTGGAATTTTTCATTGACATAATCCTTTCGGTCGCACTATGGCCCTGGGGTCGACTCAGCCTCTAACAGAAATGAGTACCAGAAATATTTCCTGGGGGTAAAGGCGGCCGGTGCGTAGGGCTGATAACCTTACCACCTTCATTTGTCGAATCTGGGAACCTCAACCTCCTGGAACCCTCAGGGCCTGTCCAGGCCTGTAATGGGACTGCTTTAGCTATAAAATAATATGGTGTAATATAATATCCATTTACGTGCCTGTAGAATTGAAATGTGTTTTTAAAGAAGTGCGCTGATCGCCTCCAAACATCTCTGGAAAATCCACGGGCAAGTGCAGCACAGTGTGGTAACCACCGACTTAGATGATTCCCCTTGCAACTGTGTTGGTTGAAAGTGAAAGATTTATACCAACAGAAGATATACAGAAGCAAGCTGAAGATGATGATACATGGACCTTGCTAAGAAAACCAAGTTGCCCATTTTCTCTACCTCTGTTGCACGTAGCCACAACCCACAGCCCTCGGCCTGGTCTCTTTAAGGCGATTCACTGTCTATCAGTCTGATGTTACTGCCTGTTCGCCTTGTTTCAAAGTTACGGCCTACGGAATCTTAACAGGGTCGTTAGGTGCTGATAGCTAGAAATGGTCTTACGTTTGCGATCCGTATGAAACATAAATTTCGTGCCATGGGCTCATTGTAATCAGACGTGGTGAAAGAGCAAGATTCTAAAATTATACTGTGTAGTTTCGGCGCTACCAGATTGCTTTAATACTGGCGGATGATTTAATTAACATATTAAAATTTATTAAGGAAATGAATTAGTACCTTTCATTAAATTACAAAACAAGAACACACGTAGGTTGTGGAGGTACGACTCCGTGTATTCCTAACGTCGAGATTATATTGAGATAAGTGACTAGCTTCACGCTGCGGTTGCCTTTACGATGGATGAAACAACCTATGGTACCTTTTGGAGAGAATTTTGGGGTCTTATTACCGTTTGCGTAGGGAAGAAAAATCTTTACTCTAACCGGGGATCGAACTCTGATTCTGACGTTGCTCAGGCCATACACTAGTCACTACATGTCATGAATAATTCAGCTTCAATTCAAGTGCCACTGACATATGGCTGTATTGTATTGTCTTTAATTGTACGTGTTTGATTGCATAATTGAACATGAATTTATTTTAAAATTTAAGTATTTCGAAATCTTTATTTGAAATTTGTGAGATTTGTGGTTCTCAGGGCGCTGATTCTATTGAGTGTTTTTGTGGTATGTGACATCATATAATGTTATTTACCGACGTTTCGGTTGAACCTACTGCATCCCACTTCAGTTCTTGTATCCTTAACCTTGAGATGTCATGTCGCAACGTACCTTTGATTATGTATACCAGTATACACTGTGTCACATTAAGTAATAGAGTAACCCGTGTAGGTATTCCTAGATTTTTTGAATATTGTTGATGCAGGGTAGGTTAGAGAGTGGGACGGAATTAAAGTCTGGCTCGCTTTGTCATGTTACTGGCAGAAGGCAATAAGGCGAGCCGTGCAGACTGCTTGTGGATGAGATTGATTTTCATACCTGCACACCAATCAGGCAACCTGTCTGGTACGCCTGATGGGCAGATTACTCTATATACAGTCAAGTCCAAAGTTAGGGCGGAAATGAGGAAGATTGGAAGAATTTAGCGCTGTTTCCATCACTTGCTTCCAGACACCTGACAACATACATACCTTTCAAAGAGGTCCAAATCTGGCAAAACTGCTTCTTGGAATCCTGTATGGAGGGCGGAGGCGTTTTAAATCCAAGATTCCTTTCAACAGACCCACGACTAAAATGCGCCGAAGCAGGCATTGAAGGGTTGATGACTTATACAAATTTAAAAATACTTCGTATCGATATTTTAAAGTGTCAGAGCTGTGACGTCATAGATTGCTGTGTGTTGCAATACGGCGGTGTTTAGTCTGGTAAAAATTTCAAACGTTTCGGCAGAACCCACTGCCTCAATCTTCATTGTGTAAGACGTTAAAATCACCATAATCATCATTCTGCCACTCAAACTAATCATCACAACGTCAATTCCATTGTTAATACAAGCTGTTTGTGGCTCAGCTGTTCTGCAGCAATTTTTTTTCATCCGACCAATTTTTACTTTCTTTCCATAATCACCTTAAATTAAGTGCTTGTGTTTTATTCTGAATGGTACTGAAAGTTCGCCTTCTGGCAAGTGACACTGTTTCGTTACTCCTGTAGCTGCCTTTATTTGGACTGCTGAACCCTGAAGATGGGAGTACTACCTTCCTCCGAAATGTCTGGAACTAATGGCTCAACGACAAATTGCTACATTCCAGAAGATCTGAACAATCAGGTACATGACTATGGTATATTCATATATCAAATATTCGTGATCGAACGTCCAATGAAGACATTCGATCATTGAGAATGGAATCACTACGGTGTGTCGGAACGTCGGACACAAATAAAACAACGACGCGACGCCATTTCCCAGAAATACGAATACCTTAACTGCACTGCTGCGAAAACACAAAACGTCGCATTTAACCTTATTTTGGGGGGGGGGGGATATTTTGGGCACAAGAAGTCTCATTGCCACAGGACGAATGACAGACATGCTTAATTTTCGCAGCTCAAAACGTTAGCACGTATGTCGGACGTACAAACCGCAGGCATAGGAAAGGTGGTGTTGTGACGTCACTGTTGTCTGGCAAATGGCGGCACTTCCTGTCATTTTCCGCTCTTCCTGCCGCAAGTTCCTCGAGATAAGTTTCGTGTTGTTTACTAAGACTTAAAGACCATGAGGAGTTGTGAAAGGGACTGGTAACGATCCACACCTGCTGCATGTTTCGGCGTGCATGTTGCTTCCGTTTATTGAGCTTCTGATGCGTTTCTGTTAATCTGTACTTTATATCTACGCTGGGTCTGCCATGTGCGTTATTTCCGTGAGATGTTCCGATCTAAATTTTTTGTGCTTATCTTACATGCCCGTGGTCTGCATGCTACGTGACCTTGACGAATACTAATGGGATATGGGTGGAAGATAAGGAAAGCTGGTATCTGGGAGGGTGGGATTCGAAGAACAAAGGTAGTCTGGCGTGAATCATACGTGCTGTAAGATTTTGTTGAAATGTCGCCCGAACACTTATTATCAGGGTCGCCACCTGCAACAGACGCGCACAGTAAGGCAATCTGTTGCGTACGGGCACTGGCTTTATCAGGCCTTTGTTCGAAACGAAATCTTCTTGCAAGCTTTTGTCTGCTGCCCTAACAAATGTGCCTCCACGGCATTTGTACATCCTTGTTAGTCTCTTGCTCGCTCTCCTTTATTATTTACTTTACAAAAATATTCTAATTTCTTCATTCCATTTCTTTCATTTCGCTGTGGATAGACCGAAGAGGCTGTAACAGACAAGAAACTAGACAAAATTTCATTGCTTTCCTTCTCTCGTTTTCTTTCTTAATTCGTTCCCTTCTTCCCTCCGTCTCTTCTTTCTTTTATGTCCGTATTTTCTTCGTATTCGTCATTTCCTCCTCTCTTTTTCCTACATTTTATTTGAATACCCCCTCCTTCAGCAACATATATACGTGATATCTATCAAGCCGGACGGTCGCGGGTTCGATTCCCGATGGTGTCTTTGGAATTTTTCATTGACATAATCCTTCCGACCGTACTATGGCCCTGGGGTCGACTCAGCCTCTAACAAAAATGAGTACCAAGGATATTTCCTGGGGGTAAAGGCGTCCAGTACGTAGGGCTGACAACCTTACAACTTTAATGTGCCGATTGTCTGGAAACCTGGAAGCCTCAATCTCCTGGAATTCTCAGGGCCTGTCCAGGCCAGCACATGGGTAATTTTACCCTTAACTTATGTTTAATATTTCGTATCAAATGATATAGGGGAACTGCTGTAAGGAATTACAATGTACTTGCAAACATCCGTAACACATTACTTATGTTTAAACGTTATAAACATGGCGGCGGTGCGAAAATTTGAATTTGTATTTGGCAACTTAGGTAATAAGGTTGTATGGCTGTGAAAATATGAGGCGATTATGTTATTGTTACGCCGAATTTATGATATGGTTGGATTTATCGCTCTTAAGGAAGGTGCACTGGTTTGGTGGTAATAGGCTTGGGCATACAATCGGAACTGCTTGTTAGCCCTTTAAAGACGAAGCGTATCTGTTTTATATAAGGACTCAGTGCGTACCGCGCTGTAAACACTCTCCACTTCGGTTATAAAAACTAGTCTCTTAATGTTTTACAAGGCAAAAGTTGCTGTTTGTTCTGAGATCCGCACAAAACACATACACGCAATGTGGGCACCACGTAGAATTTTTTCATATTAACCCTTTAATGACGAAGCCTATCTGTTTTATATAAGGACTCAGTGCGTACCGCGCTGTAAACACTCTACACTTCGGTCATAAAAACCAGTCTCTTAATGTTTTATAAGGCAAAAGTTGCTGTTTGTTCTGAGATCCGTACAAAACACACAAACGCAATGTGGGCACCACGTAGAATTTTTTAATGTTAAACCTGGTCGTATGTAAAGTTACCGCTAGGCTTTAGAAGGTTAAATATTGCTTAGATAAATTTCAGGCTTCAGTGGGTTACGAAGGCCTGTAGTTGATGCTATCTGTTTAGCGTGTCACGTGTCAGGAGACAATTTACTTTCAAAATTTCGTCATAGTGCCTGGAAAGGAGTGGAACACTGACTAAGGCCGCTATCAGGTGCAAATGATGCTGATTCAGTGAGCCGCGCCCCATATTAGGACCGTCATGACGTCACAGTTTACAATTACACCGCCTGCGTGATTGAACTCTCTTTGTTGGATGTTCTTACGCAACTCCACCGTTCGTGAATGTAAATGTAAATATAAACATACGAAGTTGATTCTTTGTTTAACCGCTGGAAACTTGAAATTCATAAAAATAATTGATTTTCCACCTCACAGAAAGCAGTCAATCTCCATTACAAAAGCAAAGGGTTAAAGTTGTTAGAGAAATCATAGACTGCAGTATGAAAACCATACGCAGCACATAAATGCACATTGTGGCAACACGCGCAGTTTTTAGGCGTGTTTACAAAATAAAGAAAGGCAGCTATTAGCTTCGCCGTTTCTGTCTGTCTGTCTGTCTGTCTTCTATCTCTCTGTCCGTCCGTCCGTCCCTCCGTCCGTCCGTCTGTCTGTCTGTCTGTCTGTCTGTCAGCATGGAACAACTCGGCCACCACTGGATGGATTTTCATGAAATTTGATACTTAAGTTGGTTGAGGCACTGCGCTACAAGACGGAAAGTCACGGGTTCGATTCTCAATGGTGTCATTGGAATTTTACATTGACGTAATCCTTCTGGCAGCACTGTGACCCTGGGGTCACACTCAGCCTCCAGCAGAAACGAGTACCAGGAATATTTCCTGAGGGTAAAGGGAGCCGGTGCGTAAGACTGACAACCTTACCACCTTCACTGGCCAATTGTCTTGAAATCTGCAAGTCTGAACCTGGTGTAAACCTCAGCCCCCTGTCCAGGCCTGTGTAGTGATTGCTTTATGTTTTTACCGCCTGCTGTATTTGCTTACTGCCATAAACTTCTATTTTATGGCCAGTAATTTTATGAGCCACAATTTGACTCTTCATATTTTCGCGGGCCATAATTATGATGGCTTTCCTCCGCATTTGGAAAGCGTTAAGTGTGTTGTCAGAACCATCCTACCTATTTTCTTCGCTCCGTTTATGTTTGTACAGCCTGACATTATCTTTAAGCCGTAAGATTCCTTAGGAGAAAGTTTAAATTCTTGGACTGTTACAGTGTACAAACCATGTTATTTTATTGTTTAATTGCAAGGTAAACAGGTCTTAGAATTTAATTACCTGCACTCCCTCACATGTTTTCATTGCATTTAGACTCAAAAGGCTATTGAAACTGCAGTGAGGGTCTCATGTATTGTGATATAACCACAAACTTTAGTGTTATATACAGCATTCTTTATCGTTGTTGAAATTTATTTTGATAAAAAAATTTCTTCAACGTAAATAACACAGAAAATGGCTTTATCCACCTCCAAGTTTCAGTTGTCATACCGTACATTCGACGTTCATTCAAATATACTTCTCACTTCTTGAATGGAATGGTGCTTCTATGATATATTCTAAGAAACACATACAGGGCAAAAGGAATATGGAAGGAAATCGATAAACCCAAAGCAGACGACCTTCTTACAATCATTCGCGTGTTGACGTACAAATAACACCTCAGTTTCACACATTGTGATGGTACAATATACCCAACAGTGATTAAAAGAATATACCTTAACCACATCTGATAACAACACCAACAAATGCATATGGGTGTATGAAAGTATATTACACACACCGTATACCTGCTACATGTTTCGGCCTCTCTTCAGGGAAGTGCATTACAAAGGATAGATGCATCGAAATGTTAACAGAAGAATTAAAACCAATACACAGATAAAAATATTAAATTTTAAAAACAATACATGATTATTAAATATTCAAATACTTATTTTAATGTAGCCACCTTCTGTTTGCTAGAGTGATGGTTAAAGTCGGTTGGCATCCAGAAGGTCTTCCAACCAAACATTTGGAAAAAAAATATTTTTTTTATTTTCTTGTGTCTGTTACTGCATGTTTCTCGTTATTTAAATTCATCAAAATGGAAAGGATCGCGCTGAAGACTACCAAATTATACTTACGACTTACGCATTTAACATTTACCAGTAGATCAAAAGTCCACGTCCCCTGTCTCAGACCTGAGTCTGGACAGCTCAGTCAGTATAGTGACTAGGGTACGGGCTGGATGATTCCCGGTAGGTGGGAGAGATTGGTATCTTCTCCGAAACGTGCAGACTGGTTTATTGGCACACCAAGCCTCCTAGTCAATTAATATCGGGAGTAAAATGGCCGGAACGTGAAGCTGATCGCTCATCCATCTAGCACCGAGAATAAGAATAAGCGGATCTATACCTTCACTCTCCCATATACCTTGATGTCTCACACAGGAACAACGTTACCTTACTGATACCTGTCTTCAATTTCATGCTAATGCTATCGCAAGGACGAGCGGGAGAAACCAGGGAACATTCTAAAAATGTGGTGGTGTTTCTACAAATAAAATGTGCCTTTTCTCTCGTGAGGTTCGCTTTTTCCCACTTTCGCCTATTCATCTGCTATTTATTTTGCCCGTGTCTTTTTGTCTTTGGAGGATTCTCGAGTTTCGGAGGAACACAGAATTTATATCGCATGTCCCGATGACCCGTGCTTTCCATCGTAAATTTCGCTGCAGAACTTCCAGTACTTGTGAAGGTAATCCACCAGGCCAAGCGCGTCGAAGTAAGATTCTGCCGTCTGTAATTCCAGTCCACTTGAAAGCGAGTTAAGTGATGTGAGGACACTCTATTACAATTTCGAAATTTCTAGTTCCTGCGAGCTCCCGTAAGTGTAGGAAATACTGATGAAAATAAAGGGAACTACAGGAACGCTGTCTCAGTTTTCGCTTACATGCCTTTAACCTTTTAAAGCCTAGCGGTAACTTTACGTACCACCAGGTTTAACATTAAAAAATTCTACGTGGTGCACACATTGCGTTTATGTGTTTTGTACGGATCTCAGAACAAACAGCAACTTTTGCCTTATAAAACATTAAGAGACTGGTTTTTATAACCGAAGTGGAGAGTGTTTACAGCGCGGTACGCACTGAGTCCTTATATAAAACAGATACGCTTCGTCTTTAAAGGGTTAATCAGATATCAACAATTAACTTGTATTAAGCCCGCTGAATTTCAGTGAGCTATCAACATCTTACTTGGTGAGGATTGAGGTTCTCAAGGAGGTGAGCTTGAACGGGGCTGTCTTTTGGCATGTGACGCCGTGTAGTCTGCTATCAGTGTACGGGCACTCATCGATTTACGCAGTACTTACCTTCCTGACGGTCTGGCGCAAGTAGAATTTTGCGCAAGTCGGAACTGAGTGTACACATAGTCAAATGCATGTGTGTGTGTGCTTGTGTGTGTATGTGTGCAAGGGGGTCCAGCTGAAACACAAATTTCAGCACACTCGAATCTGATCCGCCGCAGCATGATCGCCCCGCCGCCTGTGTTATCGCCCAGCAGTATTATTCCGCCACCTTCGTCTCACTGCGGTTTCGTTCCCTCAAGGAAAAATTTGGCTCTTTTAAAAATGATATTTATTTTTCTTGTTTTAATTACTAAAAACTTTCTCAACTATTAAATTGCTTAGTAAGAAAAATTAAATCAATATCTCTGCAAACACAACTAAATTCTATTCATTATATAGAACTACATGTTTCGACCCATCTCAGGCCATCCTCAAGTTCACAGTTGGTCTTTAAAACATACTAAGGAAGAAATATACAATACGTAATGTACATTTCTCCCTCGATATGGTTTAAAGACCAACTGTGAACGTGAGAATGGCCTGAGATAGGTCGAAACGTGTAGTTCCATATAATAAATCGAATTTAGTTTTTTTGGAAGAAATATACATTATGTATTTATATTTTTTCCTCAATATGTTTTAAAGACCAACTGTGAACCTGAGGATGGCCTCAGATAGGTCGAAACGTGTACTTCCATATAATAAATCGAATTTAGTTTTTTGGAAGAAATATACATTATTTATTTATATTTTTTCCTTAATATATTTTAAAGACCAACTGTGAACCTGAGGATGGCCTCAGATAGGTCGAAACGTGTAGTTCTATATAATAAATCGAATTTAGTTGTGTTTTGACGGATATTGATTTAATTTTTTGTGCTGTTAACAACAAAACGGGATGACAGTGTTTAAAACTGAAAGTGCTTGTGTCCGGGAGGGTCTGTACCGGTCCTACTGCCTCCACCATCAGGGCACGTTCATCCACCGCGTCTTGTCTGGAAGCGTCAGGCACCTTGTCCACCTCCATGGGCTGAGCAGGCATTTCGACCAGCAGCCGACCCGTTATCTCATGCCGCGCACGTTTCCACTCGTCAGCACGAATTATCCAGCCGCCGAGCGCGCAGATCTGTGCCGGCTACTGTATCAGCTGTTGCGATGTCAGTTGCCGTATGAAGAAGCGTTAGGTGCGGATCACAATAGCCCACTTGTAATATGGACACTGAATGACAGAGCTGCTGCTGGCTAACGAGGTCAAAGGATTTCTCAAGAGACAAGCAAATAATACACAAAGTACTGGAGGTTGTTTCTCGTCCCAAGGTTACTGGTGTTTATGTTCGTCGTAATGGCCGTAACTGTCTCCGTACTTCTCAAATGACGTCACTAGAATGTTTGTTTTGGTTGTGAGATTTGGTGTGATTTAACACTTTAAAGACGAAGCGTATCTGTTTTATATAAGGACTCAGTGCGTACCGCGCTGTAAACATTCTCCACTTCGGTTATAAAAACCAGTCTCTTAATGTTTTATAAGGCAAAAGTTGCTGTTTGTTCTGAGATCCGTACAAAACACATAAACGCAATGTGGGCACCACGTAGAATTTTTTAATGTTAAACCTGGTGGTACGTAAAGTTACCGCTAGGCTTTAAAAGGTTAAAAACCTATACGTGACGTATGCAAACACGTAATGGGCGTATCCCGACAGACAGACTGTCAATAGGGCAATAACAGAAATTATAAAAATTCGTAGCACATTGCCAGTGTGTGAGGAATCACTACATGATTAACTTTTTCACATCATTGCCGTCGTCGTCGTCGTCGTCGTCGTCATCATCATCATCATCATCATCATCATCATCATGAACCTTTAGAGTCTGGTCATTACGACCTGTTCTTATGAAATCCAAGAAGATTCCGGCTTTTCCGTCGCTGTTTGGTCTGTAAGGTGATCTTTTTCCGTTCTTTCAAACGTATTTTCCCAATCGTGTTGATAACCTGTATTTCTTACATAAGTCGAACCCGGTTATAACAACATCGGTTTATACGACACCTCGTTTATAGCGTCAGGTATTCTATGGTGCCAATTAATTCCTCACTGTTAACCATAGTATCATATTCCTCGGTTATAACAACACTCGTTTATAACGACACAAAGTATTCAGTTCCTTTCATGACGTAAAGGGTTTTGAGTATACAATATTTGTAGCTTTCATACGGTACGTGTAGGCTATAAGAGAAATGCAGACGAGGATTTGATGGAGAAACCGGAAGGAAAGAGACCACATGAAAGACCTTGGTGCAAATTGGATAATAATATTAAAATGTGCCTTAACGGGGTAAATTGGTAGGACGTAGACTGGCTTACTTTGGCTTTGGATGAAGAACAGTGGCGCAGTATTGTGAAAACGCTGATAAAACTCGGGGTTTCGTACACCGCGAGGGTTTCTTGACTAACTGAGGAACTGTTGGCTCCTTTTCTTCAAGGAGTGTTTATAATTTTCAGTGTTTGGCTCCTATCAGAATGCCTTCAGTGGTACAACACATTCAAACCCTATAATGATCTAAGAAGATGAGGGAACTTCCAACACGTCACAAATAAGTAACTACGATTTAGTGTGTTCCATGTCCGTGCACTGAATCATACGAAATAATAACACCAACTGATGCACCAAAAATATATAATTTTATTCTTAAAAGTCTCCTACATGTTTTGACCCTGCTGGGCCATCTTTAGGGAGAATAATATTGATACACTGTGGTTGCCTTTATATAGTTAAGTGCGAATGTGCCCTAGGGCAAACCATAGAGTATCAATATTATTCTTCCTGAAGATGGCCCAGCAGGGTCGAAATATGTAGGAGACTTTGACGAATAAAATTATATATTTTTGGTGCATTAGTTGGTGTTATAATTTCGTAGGGCACATTCGCACTTAACTATATAAACGCAACCACAGCGTGTCAATATTATACTCCCTGAAGATGACCCAGCAGGGTCGAAACATGTAGGAGACTTTTACGGATAAAATTATATATTTTTTGGTGCATTAGTCTGTGTTAGTATTTCTTAAGTAACTAGGAAATGGCTAAAATCCATGCACACTTTCAAACACCAACCAATTAATGCCGTGTATGGAAGCAGTCTGTTTGTTGTAAGAATTATACTGAACGCACAAATATACAGTCTGGCTCTCTTAACCCTGACTGTGTTAAGACGAAGCCTATCTGTTTTATATAAGGACTCAGTGCGTACCGCGCTGTAAACGCTCTCCACTTCAGTTATAAAAACCAGTCTCTTAATGTTTTATAAGGCAAAAGTTGCTGTTTGTTCTGAGATCCGTACAAAACACATAAACGCAATGTGGGCACCACGTAGAATTTTTTAACGTTAAACCTGGTGGTATGTAAAGTTACCGCTAGACTTTAAAAGGATATAGATTTACCACTGGTCTTTGAAAGGTCAAATAAAAGCTTCACAAAAACAATTGCACCACATTACACATTCTTATACCATGATGTTCGCCAACAATGGCTACATTTCTTCCAAATAATTAGATCTGATTCATTGTTTACTGATACTAACGAACTTTATATTGTTGTAGTAGTAGGCAGTACGCCTTTCACATTTGAATGCTTCTTGTATTCTCTTTTTGGGCTACAGACTGCTCTTCTAAAGGTAAACTTTCACTCGTTTTGTAAACAAAATGGCTAATAGTGAGTGCTGCGTCTCATTGCTTATGCTAGAAGCGCATCTAATTTAATTATGGCTTTGTTTAATGACTGTGTAAGAGAGTCTGTAGGCTATTTGATTGGAAGTGGGTCAAGAGAATCGAATGTTTCCACACAAAACGGTAAAGTGCCGTCTGTATATAAAGACTTAAAACACAGTTGCTTAATAAATAGCAAAAAAAGAAAAAAAAACGGAGATCACTTATCTCCAGAGTGTGTTATGCATTCCATTTGTAAAGTTCGTGTAATTCTCCTGTATAGAAAAAACGTGCTAATTTTCGTGACTTCGAATTTGGTGGTGTGACAGTCGCCCAAGAAATGTAATGTTAGTACAGTTAGTTTGGAAGCCCTTTAATAGTTCATAGAATGGGTCCCCAACACCCAGGCCGAGGGCTGCATACGGCCACCACGTTGTATTGTGCGGGCTGCAGCCACATTTGTAAATTACGTACGTACTATAAAAATTACTGAATAATTTACGACGTTAGGTAATCTAATTGCTGTTATATTTCCACTGCGGCCAGCGAAAGAACCCACAATAACGGATGTGGCCCTTTGCCACGAAAAGTGTTGACACCCCTGCTTTAACCTTTTAAAGCCTAGCGGTAACTTTACATACCATCAGGTTTAACATTAAAAAATTCTACGTGGTGCCCACATTGCGTTTATGTGTTTTGTACGGATCTCAGAACAAACAGCAACTTTGCCTTATAAAACATTAAGAGACAGGTTTTTATAACCGAAGTGGAGAGTGTTTACAGCGCGGTACGCACTGAGTCCTTATGTAAACATATACGCTTCGTCTTTAACCTTTTAAAGCCTAGCGGTAACTTTACATACCACCAGGTTTAACATTAAAAAATTCTACGTGGTGCCCACATTGCGTTTATGTGTTTTGTACGGACCTCAGAACAAACAGCAACTTTTGCCTTATAAAACATTAAGAGACTGGTTTTTATAACCGAAGTGGAGAGTGTTTACAGCGCGGTACGCACTGAGCCCTTATATAAAACAGATACGCTTCGTCTTTAAAGCGTTAATATACTGATTTATGCCATGCAGTTTATCGAACACCTAGAGCTATGTTAGAAGTGGCGTTCAGGTACATTAAACTGGAGTTGTATCCTTGTTGCACTCAACTGACGACGCACAGCAAATGGTCACATAGCAGAGGTCATACTTTATCTTTTTAAAAGCCCGTCGAGCCTCTGAGGTTAGGTCAGGTGTAAAGAGAAGTGCTTGCCAGAGTGGGATTGACGTTATGTGGAGCGGAAAGCGTTCTGTTGAGACACGAAACGGGCACCTGAAGAGCAGTGACTGGTTTACGGAATTTTGACAGTTCGACTTTCTACAGAGGAGGACTTTCCACTGCAGTGACCCTTTTGAAAACCAAGCCAAAGAAAGACAGAGAGAATCTCTTTTCTTTCTTTGTGTCCTTTCTTCCCATTTTCCTTTCTTTATTGCCTTTATTTACTTGTGTCTGTCTTTCTTACAGCACTTGACTTTACTTCCTTGCTTATTTTTCTTTACGGTTTTATACTCTTCCTCTCTTTCCTTTTTAGACGCTTTCGAAAAATTGCAAAACGCGACGGTTAGCTTCGACATGTCTTGTCTGTCCGTCCGCATGGAACAACTCGGCTCCTACTGGACAAAATTTTATGAAATTTGGTATTTGACTATTTTTGGAAAAATCTGTCGAGAAAATTCAAGTTTCCTTAAAATCTTACAAGAATAACGGGTACTTCACATGAAGACCTATGTACATTTATGATAACATCTCGTTGAATTCTTCTTAGAATGAGAAATATTTCAGGCAGAAATTGTAGATACAATGAAAACAGACATTTCATGTTCAATAACTTTTTTTTTTCCGAAAATCGTGCCGTTAAAGAGATAATGTGGAAAAATATGGTACAGTCGGACGTGCCACAGATGACAATGTAATACGGCGCATGCGCTTTGCATGTTGGATAACTAAGGCTACAAACACACTCAGAATATGTAATACTTATTGCTGTTCCACTGTAACCATTGTTACGCCAACACATCTCTGTATCACATTATAGTGCATAGCGTATCTTGTTTATATGTCAGTTCGCCTTTATCAATTCTTATGTTTTTCTTACTTTTTTCATCATTTTCCCCCTTTGTTAAGATTTTCTCTCATTCTAACCTTATTCTATCCGTACGTCTCCATGTTTCTTTGTCATGAAAATTCATGTCTGCTGAGATGTTAGGGTCTGTCGATGGCTAAGCATTTATCTACGTTTCAAAGGACCGCAGTGCGTTTATCTTAAGCCTCTAGCAGTTTAACCCTTTAAAGACGAAGCCTATCTGTTTTATATAAGGACTCAGTGCGTACCGCGCTGTAAACACTCTCCACTCCGGTTATAAAAACCAATCTCTTAATGTTTTATAAGGCAAAAGTTGCTGTTTGTTCTGAGATCCGTACAAAACACATAAACGCAATGTGGACACCACGTAGAATTTTTTAATGTTAAACCTGATGGTATGTAAATTTACCGCTAGGCTTTAAAATGTTAAGAAGGTGAGACATAATATACCGCCCCAGAAGAGTTATGCCTTTACCAGTACCGTGGTGATAACTTAAAATTTCCATTTCTTTGTCTTCTTTTACCTTCGTGGACATTAAAATCGTCTAATAAATATCTCAACGCGCTTTGAACAGTTTTGGATGTCGTGACTGAAGTCTAACAATGACGATGATAATAATAGTACAGTTTAATTTATTTATAAAATACACTCCCTTATTGTGAATGCCCAATTTAAAGCTATTTCAGAATTTTTAATGATATCTTCAAGTAGCCCAACATGGCCACAAAATACATGTTATCTTCTTTGTCCACAAAAACTTTCTCGTCAGAGAACCAGTAGCTAGGTCAGTTGATATTCCATCTTGATATTTTTTCTTGCATTTGCTTCCAACCAGTCTCCACAGAATATAATTTGCACGCAACCTAAAGGCAAAGAACCTTTCGGCTTTCACGTCTTCTATTTGAGCCCCAAGCTAGAAATGGAAATCGGATTCCTATCGATTTATATCGACAGTTGAATTCGATATTAATATCGCCTGAAGCTGACTGCGAGGTAGATTTTATTCTCTGGTCTGTATGCGATAAGACGAAATCTTGTTTTTAATAGAGGATGTTGTGAAAAAAAAAGAAGGAAAATTCATTTCAGTTGCAAGACTGTAAAGTTGTGCGCCAGTTTGGATAATATCAAGCAACAGTCGGAGTTCGCGAGCTTCTGCAGTTACCGTGTTGCAGCAATAAGAGAAACATAGGCCTGTCAGTCACTGGAGGCACACGACCTTCCATTTTTACGAACATTAAGCGGGAATGATCTTCGCGTGTCGGCGTCTTAAAATCTGAGGTTCTTACAACTGTACCAAAATTACGGTATATGACGCCGTGCAGTTTGGTAGGTAGCTAAGAACGTTTCTGAGAAAACTGCTGAATTCATACCCATAGCCTGAGCTAACAATGACAGTTTATGGGGAAATACGTTTCTTGTATACTGCTGCTAGTAGTAGTAGTAGTAGTAGTAGTAGTAGTAGTAGTAGTAGTACGTAACGATGTTTGTCAAAAAATGGAATAAGTTTTAATAATATTCTTACTAATATAGAATTAAACCTATACATTGTTTTCTTAATGGACTGTACTTATATATAAATCACTAGAGAGAAATAAATGTCCCCCTTTATCACTGCAACAGCCGATCCCAGTGACCGCGCGGTCTAAGGCGTAGGTCTGCCGCCGAGCGCTTGCTGGGATCGTGGGTTCGAATCCCGCCGGGGGCATGGATGTTTGTCTTGTACAGTGTTTGTGTTGTCAGGTAGAGGTCTCAGCGACGGGCCGATCACTCGTCCAGAGGAGTCCTACCGACTGTGGTGTGTGCTTGAGTGTGATCAAATGAAATTAAAAAAAAAAACCTCGACGCCTGCTGTGAACAAGTAGGTAAAAGAGGGAAGGACCAAGAAAGAAAGAATCACTACAATATAATTTTCCCGTTGATGGTTACGAGGTCTAGCAATGTATCTCTTTCCTGGCTGTCAGTAATTGAAAAATGTTTTTAAATAGTGCTTCTTATGAAAAGCTAAATATTCTTTCAGCTTGTTTTTGTAAGTGTGTTCTGCATTTTATACGAAATACATACAAGCAATTAATCACTTCATAACTAGAAATCATAACACGCGACCACAGATGTAGGAATTGTCACCTTTTGTGCCTATCGAGGAGCTAAGAACGGAACTAGCGTATAGATATAATTCATAACCCTGATCGATTGCAGGCACATGGCGTGCAACCCGGTAGTCGTGCATTAGACGCGTAATTTGTGACACCCCCTCCCACAGTTCCATAACTGGGGTATTTAAATTAGCGCGAACGAGCTAAATAAATTAAAACCTGTTCCCTGACGTCGAGAATGAGGAGTGAGGGAGCGTAAACAAAAAATCTATACTGTAAACTCTGATTTTTATTACGGTAGATTGCAGTTAGAGGATTTCATATGGAAAAACTGACATAAACGCACACCAAAATTTGCTGCTACGTTTGAAATGATTGGGATGGCTTATGACAGAAAAGGAAGGGGTGAATATGACTGACATATAGTGTGCGTGTGTGTGTCTGCCTGCCTACGTGCGTGGGTGCATGCATGTGTTTCTGTAAGCTTGCGTATGTGAGATGAAATTCTGTTGTTATCCTGTCCCCATGTGGCGAGTCGATCTTGTGGTGACAGATACGTACGCTAGGTGGCAGTGCTCGCGAAAATCATCTGCTTTATGAAGTTGCCGTAAAGCACCTACGCTTTGGTCGGTATTGCAGCCTTCATTTACGAGGATAAAAATTGAGCTCTGATTCTACCAAGATGCCTTTAAAAACCTTTCAGTATAGTTCGTAGCGTGTACTTCATACATTTTAGCGAAAATATGTGTCGGCGATATAACGGAACGAATGGGTAAGAGTGTATCAATGAAATGTTATTTGTGGAAATAGTAGCTAGAGATGGCAATTGTGAAACTTTTCCTTTAAAATACTGAAGAGAATTTTACTGTCTTTTTAAAAAGACTGCACTTCTCTTGCTTTCGACATATGTAAACTTCGCTTTCGGTGGTGGTGGTGGTGGTGGGGGGGGGGGGGTTCTACTTAAATTTGGTACTAAAGTTATGTGACTTTAAATTAAATTATTAGTAATCACTTAGAGCTATTTGTCCAAGCGCTTCTTCAGGAAAGTGTTTAAAATGAAAGGAACACTGCCTTCATCCCCCCATGTGTCCTATGGGGTGATACTGAATTAAACACAAGTATTTTAATACAAGTCAAAATTGACCAAATCTAACCTTTGCATTGCTTATTCTGCACACATACAAACCATGTGACAATGCTTATTTTCCTGCCTAATAATATAGTGCATGGTTTATTAAACTGTGGTGTGCATAACATACCGGTACGCCAAATATTGTTTACTGCTGCACGGCCTTAATAAAATGAAATGTAAAAAATAACGAAAATATTATAAAGTAAACAGAACATAAGCCACATTTACTTGCTTAAACACAACATTGCTGGCGACATTATATAAACCATCCCCGCTGTCAGCCAGTCTCTCCAATATCAGCTATTTTATTGAAATATAAAAAATATTGGCGGTACATTGAAATTATTACCTTCCATTGAATGTTACGCCAGTGAAAAGTTCTATAACTCCTGCCTATTGTGTACCTAAGATAATAGAGCGATGTTCTAAGGCAGGGGCTGGACACGTAATTAATGTCCCTGGTATGGTCATGGAGCGCCATGACGTTGATAAGAATGGTCTATATACATGAACGCACTCGACAAATCCCTCGTAGAACTTCTGTGGATCACGATTATAGAGCTGGATAGCCTCAGCTCTTCTTTATTTGTTTGTGCCAGAGACAATTCAATATTTCGTTTCCCCTTCCGCATTGGCGCCAGAATATACAGGGTGTTTAAATTTGTCGGTACTTCACGATCTTGTCGTGAGATTGTATTTTGTTTTAACATTGATAGACGGCACAGTGATCCAGTACTTACAAGGGTATATATAAAGCAGAGGAAGGGAGCGGAAAATTCTTAAAATATCTAGCAGAAAATAATTGCGAATGAAATTTAGATCGTAAATAAATTAGCTGTGATTTCCAACGGGTTGATTAACCTTTTAAAGCCTAGCGGTAAGTTTATGTATCACCAGGTTAAATATTAAAAAATTCTACGTGGTGCCCACATTGCGTTTATGTGTTTTGTACGGATCTCAGAACAAACAGCAACTTTTGCCTTATAAAACATTAAGAGACTGGTTTTTATAACCGAAGTGGAGAGTGTTTACAGCGCGGTACGCACTGAGTCCTTATATAAAACAGACACGCTTCGTCTTTAAAGGGTTAAGATAAGAGTCAGTCTGAAGAGTTGTCGGACCACAGTTTAGGAACCTCTGTTGTAGGTGAATGACCTGTCTGGGGGGATTTGCAAAAATTAAGAAACAGAAAGTTGATAGCCCAGGCTCATGCCTGTGATTCTCCTCACTGCCGAGAGGGAGATGCTGCGTATATTCTCTCGCTGGACCACTTTCCCTTCGTGGCCATTCACATGTCCTCTCTTGATAAGTTAGCTTTATTCCAACCTTCTCTCGTCGTCTCTGCTCTCCGTTTCTGTCAGTATACATCAAGGGACAGTGACCAGTTACGAACTCCTGTGCAACAGACAATTGTTGACATTTTGAGACCGGTTCAGCACAACGCTTCAGTTCCTTACATCAACAGGACAGGACGTCCCAAAAGCAACTGTGCATTACTCATCACAATAGAGCCCCGACTATAAAAGTGCTTAGCTAACTGCATTTTCACATAGAAAGTACACTCACCCTACCACCTAATGTGCAACAGCACAGAACTGGTAAGAGGTACAATGAAGTTGTCCTTGTGCTTAATTACAAAACCATGGGGGAGTGGAGGTGTGACTCCACGCATTCTTAAACTTGATACTAGATGGAGATGAGTGGTGAGGTTCACGCCCCGTTAGCTTTATTCTGATAGAGCTCAAAATACCCTTTGAATAGGGCGCATTCTGGGGCAAAGTGTTGATTTTGGATATTTAGGGAAAAGAAAAATATCTTTCTCTGCCATAATTTAACTGCAATTCATTGTTTAGCTAACCCTTAGACTTGTCACTATAGTGACTGAGCTACCCTCGCTCTCTCACATAATTGTTTTCTTGCAATAAAAGTACATTAAACGTACATTTTGCTTGATTCTGTAATTCACCGCGCAGCAAGAGTAACATGCTTTCTTGGACTATTGCATTAGCGCCTGTCAAACGAGGAACGGTGAAGAGGGTGGCCGTGACCCACCGGTTCTTTATTTCGCTGTTAATATGAGTGAACGTCTGACAAATGCTCGGTTTTTTGGACTTCTATATGACAAAGGTGAAACGACACAAGCCAAATCAGAAATAAGTTTGTAAGGTTGACAGGATACTTCTTTGTGAAAGGTCGGTAGACTGCGGCCAGACTGCACGGTGTTACATGCTAGAAGACAACACTGTTCTTTCAGTAAAGTGATACCTGCATGTTTGGTGACCAGGGTTCATTTCCCAGCATGAAACACGTCATTGAAATTACATTTACGTTTGCAACGTGAAAGGACATGACAATTTGAAAGTAAAGAACGCCTCGCTAAAGTCTGTGTACTACGCTACGTAGTACAGCCCAGATAGTCATATTATTCTTTGTATTTTTGTGATTATATTAGAAAACAAAGTAGGCCGTTACTTTCTGTGTGGATGTAATTTTATTTGTTACTCCTGTTTCCAAATCTTTGTACTTTGCTGTACTTCACACGAAAAAGAAGTCGTTTAAAATTTCGGTACTGCTAAGATGAAATTGTTATCACATATATTATCAAAACCAACTCGTTCACAATTCGAATCACAATGCACCATGCTTCACTGAATTCCTCTGAAGATGGTGTAAATTCACGCCGAAACACGTCGGGAATTCAGTGAAGCTTGGTGCGTTGTGACTTGAATTGTGTACGAGTTGGTTCTGTTGATATGTATGGAAATATACGTACACGGTAAGGACAATTTAAATTTTAAATTTTAAAATTTTTGTATTTCTTATAACACCATTTCCTACAGAAGTACCTCCAAATGGGCGGTGTCTTTGCTTACGATCGTAATTTTTTCTAAAGTTTTCTTTCCTCCTCCACAATTAAATATTCGAACTTAAAAGTAATATTGTTAAGGTTCAGATTAAAGTTATATTTCTAGCTGTTATGGACATAAGTGACTAATTTATTGTATGTATGGAGTAGCAGAATATCGATTTCATGCAAAGTTAATAAAAGCTTCCCATCATGTGCGATGAGTATATTAAACTGTTGTAACTCTCTATAAACTGTGAATAACATTGACGTAGCTGTAAAGGAACATTCCAAAATGGTCAAATATCTCACTCACATGGAAGAAGCCCCAAAATTCCACAAATCTTCCTTCCAACTCAGTAATTAAGTTCACCGAATACATGACATCTACAAACTGGCTTATCCATGTCGCTTGCCAAAAACGATGGAATACTTTATTAACAGTTTACTAAAATCCAATGTAACCTGTCCCGTCCCGCGTAAAAATAATGTCGGTTTTCAATGGAAGTTAATCCCCCGCCTTGCTCTGTACCCTTGAATAAATCAGTACCCAATCTGTTGTCATTTTTTTTTCGATTTGTCGACTGTAATCGAAATCTGTCACGCATGAATAATTTGGAAGATGGAAAGTCATCAAGAGAGAAAGTTGCTAGTGAAAAAGTAGCCCAGGGGAAGGTGAACGATCCATCAGGCCTGTTACGTCAGGGTGGCTGTTGGTGACACACCCGATACGCTAAATAATTAATAACTGGTCAACTGCGGTCGTCACGTTTCGACAAGTATTGAGCGTTGATTGACGAAAGCTGGAATCTGATTGGAAGCTTTGGAGGACATACGTGTTTGAAATTAATTGAAATGTCAGTTTGCGGGCTAATTTTAAACCCACACAATAAAATAAAGACTCTTTTCACCAGAAAACTGGACCTAAATTTAAGGAATAAACTAGCAAAATATTACAGTTGGAGCACAGCTTTGTATAGTGCTGAAACTTAGACACGTCGGAACGTAGAGCAGAAATTCCTGAAAAGGTTTGAAAATATGGTGCTGGGGAAGGTTGGAGAAGATCAGTTGGGCCAATCATGGGAGAAATGAAGTATTACATAGAGTCGAGGAAGAAAAGGACATTTTAGGTACAATAAAAAGTAGGAACGCGAACAGGATTGGTCACATATGGCATAGAAACTGCTTTCTAAAACACGTTATTGAGGGAAAGATAGAAGTGGCCAAGTTCCTTGAATTTGACGGTGGGATTTTCAATATTTATTAAGAATTGTAAAAAATTGGGCATTTATATGTAGCAAATTTGTCATTTAAACATTAAGTTAAAACTAAAATGAAATTAACAGTAAGTAATTTATCTTTCTTTGTTACCATTCGCTATGCTTTTGCATTTGTAGATTCAAACA
Source organism: Coptotermes formosanus (assembly GCA_013340265.1). Classification (NCBI taxonomy): domain Eukaryota; kingdom Metazoa; phylum Arthropoda; class Insecta; order Blattodea; family Rhinotermitidae; genus Coptotermes; species Coptotermes formosanus. Next base: position 1,375,824 of record BLKM01000588.1, on the reverse strand, counting down.
TCTCTATCGCGGTATCCTTTCAGAATTAGACACGTGTTCACATGAAATTTTCTCTCACAATTCCCATACTATCACCTCCTAACATATCGAGCTTTCCTCCCGAATCGCCCTGTATTTGCAGTAAATACAAATGTGAATAACCGCCCCGCGACGCTGATGCTTGGTGTTATGGAGTTCCGGGGCTCAAATCTCTACCCGGATATTTGCGTTTTATACTGAGTGTCGTCAGGCAAATTCCGATATATCGCCTCAAGTTACGTAACGACTGCTTCCTTTTTTGTCCTTCCTAGTTCATTATAAATCACCTTTGTACACACTTAACCCTATATAATCTGAGCAGCAAAGGCTATCAGCAAATAAACACTAATGAATACAGGCAAAGCCAAGACACGGCCCCGACTCAGACGGTCGATGTTGGCTTCCACAGACTTTCCAATTTGTCATTCACTATTAACCCTTTAAAGGCGAAACGTAATCTGTTTTATATAAGGATTCAGTGCGTACCGTGCTGTAAACACTCTCCACTTCGGTTATAAAAACCAATCTCTTAATGTTTTATAAGGCAAAAGTTGCTGTTTGTTCTGAGATCCGTACAAAACACACAAACGCAATGTCACTACAATGTAGACATTTTTAATGTTAAACCAGGTGCTACGTAAAGTTACCGCTAGGCTATAAAGGTTAATCCAATTATCCGACGCTATATGACCCGACCTAAAGTCTTCTTTATATATTCCACTAATAAAAAATAAATTATATTTGGAAAATTTGGTCAAAGTGTTCTGATGCCTCATCAGAGTTCGTGTATTTTAAAATCCGTGTCCGCCGTGATCTTGTATCTGCCCCCCGTTAAAGTCAATGATCTCAAGACTTCGCGTGGGCACATTCTCAAAGGAGGCAGCAAATTACTAACTCCCTAGCACTTTGCCCCCATCCCACGGAAGATATAATTAATAAACTAAAAGAAATAAAGACAGAGTGACAATGTGACAGTGTCGGAGTGTAAAAAAGGTGACGTCACTGTCACGTGGCTCACAGAGCCTCGCCTTATAATACAATCAACTGAAATTCGCTGCTTTTTCTCTCCGTAACTTGGATGAATCACCGAATTGCCGTCAGAAAGTAGGCACATCGCCAGTACTGGTCCCAGAGCAATAAACACTTGACTTTCGTAAGGTGGGATGTGCTGCTGTGTTTTAGAACGGAGCAAGTTAAATTTGGGGCCGCGGTGGCGCAGTTGGTTGAGGCACTGCGCTAAAAACCGGAAGGTCGCGGGTTCGATTCCCGACGGTGTCAGTGGATTTTTTCATTGGTGTAATCTTGTCGGTCGCACTATGGCCCTGGGGTCGACTCAGCCTGTAACAGAAATGAGTACCAGGAATATTTCCTGGGGTAAAGGCGGCCGGTGCGTAGGACTCACAACCTTACCACCTTCATGTGCCGATTGTCTTGAAATCTGGGAGCCTCAACCTCCTGGAACCCTCAGGGCCTGTCCGGGCGTGTTATGGGACTGCTTTACATTTTTTTTTCGCAAGTTAAATGTCCATCAACCCAACTGTCTTTTAGACATTCTATTTATTGTCTAAGGTGTGCTGCACGTTTCGGCTCAGTGATTTAATAAGCTTTCATGTGTGAACATGAGAGTAAAGCATTAATAATTATAAAAGCTAACAGTAATGGTTGAAACAAGGCCTGAGGTCTTCGATACTAAAGGTTTTCCGTGTTTATACTTCTATTTTTGTATTATTGATATAACAGTGAATTAATAGAATTTTACTAGGAATTTGTAAAAATGTTTGGTGCCAAGAATTATGTGGACCATTTTATGGGCTGTAACCCCCGCTTGGCCGTACCATGGCTCAGGCTCTCAGTCGCCGATCTCCCGTCGCGGAAGCCCGGGTTCGATCCGGGGTCAGTCCGTGTGGGATTTGTGGTGGCTGTAGTGGTACGTGGACAGGTTTTTCCTCAAATACTTCGATTTTCCGCGGTCAATTTTATTCCACCGGTGCTCCATTACTTGGAAAAATGAAAAAAAACTGATCATATTTCTCTTCGTCTACATCACAGGGTTGCACAATAAGCCTCAAGTCTGAGGTGCGTCCGTGGCGTCTGCTACGGGGCCCTTCACCACAGAATAAACAACGTTCTTGTCGAGTATAATTCAGAAGGACGAGCGGACTAAGCCAGGGAACATTCTAACCGAGTGGTGCCCTTTCTACTACCCTAAAAACAAAAGTGTTTCTTACCTCTCCTTTGATTTGTCTGTCCATCTGCTCCTTAATGTACCTTAACGCCACTCCCTCTCTAGGCTTCATACTGCAGAGTGTTAAATCACACTGTCTGAACGTTGCTTAATATTTGGGGTCACTTGCGCCCCACCCGTCAGTAAAGTGAAGGGGTCCGTGTGGCCCAGTTGGGTTCAACAAGCACGCAGACATTGATCGGCTGGCTGTTCCATCCACACACCTGAACGCGCACGTTTGTGTAGTGCCAGTGACTTCACTGTGTGATAGATGAAATTAGTGGGCATGTTTGCCGTCATCTGGTAGTATCGCGGATCGAATCCGCTGACGTGCTGTCCTACACGTTATGATGACAGCCACCGTTAATATTTCAATTCAGTTTTTTATTGTTTATTGCTGACACACAACAGTCGTAACGCCAATTACGAAGACAGGAGAGGAACATAAGAAAAATACACACATAAGGAGGAACAAACAAAAATAATACAATAAATAATAAGAAATCACTTATATAATTAATACTGTAAACGTTCCTTGCAGTCTAGTTTCAACAATATACACCTTTCCTTTGCCAACTATTGCACATACCTCTCTATGCTCACACTGTTCCTCCCAGGCTTGTGGAGTCGGATTCGGAGTCGGAAGGAATTTTAGGTGGAGTCGGAGTCGGTAAAAGGTACCGAAGTCGCTAAAACCTACCGACTCCGACTCCGACCTCAGTCTAAAATCGTAACTAGATACTCCAACTCCAGAGCCCCGATAGCTACAGTAACCATTAGACTTATACTTAAATATAGGTTATAAGTTAAAAAAAGTAGCCCGATGATTCACGTGGTGGTGATGAAATGTGTTATAGGTTTACCGTTATTAATACATATTGAGCTTTTATGAAGGAGTCGGAGTCGGAGTTTTAAAAATCGAAGAGTCGGAGTCGGAAGTTCTGCATATCGACTCCACAGCCCTGGTTTCTCCTACATGTTTCGGCTGTTACTTCCAGCCATCCTCAAGGACCTAACATCCATCAATCCACGCAGCATGCATTCTGTCTTTGAATGGCAAGTCATACACTCACAGCCTTCGTAGTTATTAGCATGCAAGTGTGCGGTTAGAGTAACGATACAATAAAAAATGATAAAGAATTAAATCCAATTTGTTTTGCATAAAATATTTGCAAAATATAAAATTATATATATATATATATGGATATAACTTAGTACGTGTCTGTATCCCAACATCAGTCTTGACCCAGTTGCATTTACTTGTGTGCCGAAAACACTGGCTGCAGTATTTCAAGTGTATGAATTGCCATTCAAAGAGAGACTGCATGCTGCTTGGATTGATGAATGTTAGCTCACTGAGGATGGCTGGAAGTAACAGCCGAAACATGTAGCAGAAACAGTGTGAGTGTAAAACGTTACGTGTGCAGTAGTTGGCAAAATAAAGGTGTATCTTTTGAAGAAAACATCTTAAGAACAACAATAATTTATAACACTAATATTACATTTTTTAAATACATATTGGTCACAGAGATAACTTCCCTGAATGTATAGACAGTACCGGTCCGTTTAATTAAATTTGTTGACTTGCAGGCCAGTTGCTAATGATGATGATGATGATGATTATGATGATAATAACGTTATAACAGAAATACAACCAATGTAGACAGTAAAAACAAAGGTGACGCCAGTAATAATAGGAGCAACTGGAACCATTTCAAAATCCTTCAGAAAATACTTGAGCAGCGTACCGGGAAAGCACGATATCAAGGAACTGCAGAAAACAGCTGTACTGGGCACAGCACACACACTGCGGGAAGTACTAATGTAGAGGCACAAAAGAGTTTAATATTGCAGACAGCGCTATATGCACCATTAACAGTACGCGCAGAATAGCTGCGACACTGTATACCCTAGAAACGTGGTTTGTTTCAGGTATGTAAGTGTGAATACCCTGCATAAAGGTGATAATAGTAATAATAATAATAATAATATGTAATTACACCTTGTCTACAAATAAATAAATCTTAAACTTAATTTCCACAGCTGTTATGTTAAACATCGCAGTATCAAGTTACCTTTATTAACAAGCCCTTATCAACTCAATTGCAGAAATGACTTGGTAATGAAATTATAGAAAGTTCATGAGGCCGTACAGCACAACAGCAACTTATTTCAAGGTATATTTAAATATTAAAATTGTACACTACATGTTTCGGCACGTTATTGTGCCATCTTCAAGTGTGACTGCTAAAGAACCCTTCCCTTACAGGTCGCTATTACAATGTCTCACATATCGAGTGAGATCTCACTGTTGTTACAAGGTAAAATACAGCAACTGCACCGCACAGTACAGCTTTTCAGTCTGTAAATAGTTAAGGTCCCATTCAAAATATAGCGAGGTCAAACTGAAAGATAATTGTACAAAATTAATTTTAAATTTTAAAAAATGCTGCTGTTTTGCTGTACGGCCTCTTGAAGTATCTAAAACTTGATTGTCAACGCACAATGTGATGGCCCACTTTAAAACTATTGACTTGATAACGAGTAGTTTTAGCCGAAACATGTAGTCGCCATTCATGTCAGTTAACCCTTTAAAGACAAAGCATATCTGTTTTACATAAGGACTCAGTGCGTGCCGCGCTGTAAACACTCTCCACTTCGGTTATAAAAACCAATCTCTTAATGTTTTATAAGGCAAAAGTTGCTGTTTGTTCTGAGATCCGTACAAAATACATAAACGCAATGTGGGCACCACGTAGAATTTTTTAATGTTAAACCTGGTGGTACGTAAAGTTACCGCTAGGCTTTAAAAGGTTAATATAGATACCTTTATACTGTACTTATTAATACATTACAGCCGCGGAAATTGGGTTAGAGGTTTATTCATGTACATCAGATTAACGTAGCGGAATACGTAAAGCAAATATATAGATATACAGTGTCTTTTTGTGTGTGTGTGTATCCATGACTACGGCAGCTGTAACTTTATGCCCCTGAGAATGTAGGCTTCCCTTGCTCAAGGACATTATAAAGAGGTCTGTCTGCACTGAGGCACACCATTCCTTTCAAGTATTTTCTGTGAATGTATTTGACCTTAAGGAATGATTCCTCTTGAAAATACAAGAACGTTTAGCTGCAATGTTACGAGGTGATACGACATTTTTTGCCGATTCCAGTGGCCGTGCGGTCTAAGGCGTAGGTCTGCGGCTGAGCGCTTGCTGGGATCGTGGGTTCGAATCCCACCGGGGGTATGGGTGTTTGTCTTGTACAGTGTTTGTGTTGTCACGTAGAGGTCTCTGTGACGGGACGATCCCTCGTCCAGAGGAGTCCTACAGACTGTGGTGTGTGTCTGAGTGTGATAAAATGAAAATAAACAACCTCGACACCTGCTGTGAGCAAGTAGGTAGAAGAGGGAAGGACTAAGAAGAAGAAGATATGACTTTTTTTCACAGTTTTTCTGACGTGTCAAACACGTCAAAAGCACAAAGGTCCTGTGTTTCTGAACGAGTTATCTTGTCCGTAACATACAGACAATTAATTTATGACGTAACAGTGTTCAGCTCGCAGCAACTAAGTTGTGATTAAAATAACAGACAATGCTATTTTTCCTGGTATCATTAAAACTGCTGTTAAGGAAGCGTCAGTAACTGCATGATGTGAAGGCTACACTATTCAAGTCGAGTCGTTATGAAGGAAAGGCATTCGCTGAACCAGTTCAAATAGTAGACTTCACTGTTTTTGTTCGGTTAGTAGGTCGCAAGAAATTACTGGGCACGTAACGCAACTCAGCACACACGCACGCGCGCGCACACACACACACACACACACACACACACACACACACACACACACCAATAGCTGTCATTGCGTATGAATATTAAAGGGGTGCGTGGTGATCAGCCTAGCATGTTTACAGCATAAAGGAGGCGTGGCCTACTGTAAGCAAGGTAATTTTGATTAACCTTTTAAAGCCTAGCGGTAACTTTACATACGACCAGGTTTAACATTAAAAAATTCTACATGGTGCCCACATTGCGTTTATGTGTTTTGTACGGATCTCAGAACAAACAGCAACTTTTGCCTTATAAAACATTAAGAGACTGGTTTTTATAACCGAAGTGGGGAGTGTTTACAGCGCGGTACGCACTGAGTCCTTATATAAAACAGATAGCTTCGTCTTTAACCTTTTAAAGCCTAGCGGTAACTTTACGTACCACCAGGTTTAACATTAAAAAATTCTACGTGGTGCCCACACTGCGTTTATGTGTTTTGTACGGATCTCAGAACAAACAGCAACTTTTGCCTTATAAAACATTAAGAGACTGGTTTTTATAACCGAAGTGGGGAGTGTTTACAGCGCGGTACGCACTGAGTCCTTATATAAAACAGATATGCTTCGTCTTTAACCTTTTAAAGCCTAGCGGTAACTTTACGTACCACCAGGTTTAACATTAAAAAATTCTACGTGGTGCCCACACTGCGTTTATGTGTTTTGTACGGATCTCAGAACAAACAGCAACTTTTGCCTTATAAAACATTAAGAGACTGGTTTTTATAACCGAAGTGAGGAGTGTTTACAGCGCGGTACGCACTGAGTCCTTATGTAAAACAGATACGCTTCGTCTTTAACCTTTTAAAGCCTAGCGGTAACTTTACGTACCACCAGGTTTAACATTAAAAAATTCTACGTGGTGCCCACATTGCGTTTATGTGTTTTGTACGGATTTCAGAACAAACAGCAACTTTTGCCTTATAAAACATTAAGAGACTGGTTTTTATAACCGAAGTGGAGAGTGTTTACAGCGCGGTACGCACTGAGTCCTTATATAAAACAGATACGCTTCGTCTTTAAAGGGTTAATATACTGATTTGACACAAGTCACTGGATATCACGATACTGTTTTCGAGACAGACTGGGGCTTGTGATTCTTTCAGTTTCACATATCAGACGAACTGCAGTGTGATTAGTAAATTATGGGAGAAAATAAGCAATTATGGCCTGATTTGAGGGTCTGTTGCTGGTGTTTGTCTGGAGTGACTGAATATCCCTCTGGGAGTTACGCAGCTTCTGGACAACCCTGGTGTAAGTGTCAGGATGCTGTATTGTGTATGAGATGAGATACAGACCCGCACCTTGTGGCAAATGTCACGTCCAGCACAGGAAATGCAATGTACGCTGCCTGTACTTGAATATTAGGTTAGCTCAGTTGCAAAGTGCATACCGGTGTGCTGAGCGCAGGATTACACTGTATTTTTTCTTTTGATCTACTAGTTCACAGAAAACACACGGCCTGTCAATTACAAAGACAAACCGTAATTAATCCCTAGCGAAGTGATCGTTGCTTGTTCTGAGACTCACACAAACCACTTAAATGCACTCCGTGGGGGTAATGTAGAATTTTTTAATATTTGAAATGCTGGTGTGTTTAGTAACTAATGAGCTTTAAGTAAAGTAAAAAATAAAGCATTCCCATTACAGGCCTGGACAGGCCCTTAGGGTTCCAGAAGGTCGAGGCTCCGAGATTTCTAGACAATCGGCACATGAAGGTGTTAAGGTTGTCAGCCATACGCACCGGCCGCCTTTACCCCCCAGGAAATATTCCTGGTACTCATTTCTGTTAGAGGCTGAGTCGACCCCAGGGCCATAGTGCGACCGGAAGGATTATGTCAACGAAAAAATCCACTGATACCATCGGGAATCGAACCCGCGACCTGCCAGTTTTTAGCGCAGCACCTCAACCAACTGCGCCACTGCGGCCCCAACTAATGGGCTTTAGGGGGGTTTAAACTTTCTTTCTCTAGAGACGGCGGATTTACAGTGTTGTCTTGCTGAACATTAATTAATTTAACAACAAACTGCAAGTGTGTTCTAAAGACATTTTATGTGTACAAAATGTCTCGTGTTTCTTTGAAAAGTATTTACTGCCCTACATCCACAAATGCACGATAAAAATGCACCTGTTCCGTTGAAATGACATGCTTTTAAACTGTGAAATCCGTGAAGGCTAAACGTAAAATTCAGGGCCCACGGAACAGGTGCCAAAAGCCAGATGCGCTTTAGAAGCATTATATCAAATGATTTCTTTTTCTATGCCTTCGTTTCCACTAGCAGAATGTAGGTGACTGTGTCCGTTATGTGTACAACGAATTTTGATGATGTCATTTCCTAATATAACCTTTTTTTTGTGTTTTCCTTTTTAGCTGCTTTAAATTAGTAGATCTTGTAGTGACCATACAATTCGATGACTCCCCCCTCTCCCGCCCCCAAAGGCTCTTTATTCCTTATGAGCGTCTCGTTTTAAGAGAAGGAAGTTTGCTTTTCTTTGCTAATTGGAATGGATGTTTCCATGCATTTTTGTGTAAGGCAAACTGGAAATACCGTAATAATAATATGAAAAACAACCGGTGTAATTCAAATTAGGCTACCTACCGAGTACTTTTATTTAGATTCTAGGCAAGGACAGAGGTTTTTCTCTTGATTACAGCATAAACACATGGCCTGGGGCCAGTCCAGCCTCATGACCGTTGTATACCTTGAGATCATTCCCGGAGGGTGAAGCTGACCACTCATCTCCATCTAGTGCTGAGGTTGGCCGTCATTTATTGTTTCTTGGCTGTTAAAGAACCGCAGATCATAAATGAACAACCCAGCAGAGCTGGCGAGCTAACCTACTCTGTGCGCGAGGTGGCAAGGGGAGGGTATCTGTTTTGCTTCGTCCACCAATCCGCTATCGCCATAGGTGCACATGTGACTCGCTCTTATCCTTCTGCTTGAAAGTGTCACCGGCCAAACAATAAGCGGCTTAGACTCGTGCTTTTGTGTCATGTTTCTCAGTTAAACACAGGCAGAAAGTTACCTTTTGCTGCTTGCATTACGCAGATAGCTTGTGTTTTGTAATGTGTACAGGTTAAAATCTATTCAAAACATCATACCGCTACCAAATTCTGTTTTTGTGAAGTGCATCCCATTGTGCGAATCATCGATATGAGAAAAGATGTTTCATTTAGACACAGCCTTACGTGTAAGGCATTCTGGCTGCATGTTTTGGGCCAATTAATTTTCCGTATTTTAGGTCTTTTGTCATAATCACCATTCTCTTTGTCGGTGTGGTTTTGTAGATTGAAGACCCTGTCTTTTACGTAAGGTTATGTTACGTGGGCCAGTAAATTTCCTTTTAGTATTGTGGGTAATTAAATTTTAAAATACGATAACAGTAACTAATATTATTAACATATTTACATCTTTTGCTGTTTTGGGTGTATATAACCTTTTATAATTACAGGCGTTAAAACAAATCTGTAACATTAGGACACTTCGAGGAAAAAACTGGCTTACGACTGCCTCGTGTGGTGTCTGCGTTTGTGTTTAAGTTTTCTTATTGCATTCCCGACTCCTCTGAAGTGCAAATTAAGTTTAGATATTTCTCAGAACTTCTTATGCCATCTGCATGTGACAGAGGCAGAACTGATGTATACATCTCTTATAGGAATATAATTTTCTCTTTAAATATCACAAACAAATTTCACTTAACTTGTAAGACGTAATTTATTTTAATCTCTATAATTACTGTGTATTCTGAAAGGTCGTTAGTGAATCATCCGATCGGCTCTCCGGTTGATGCTAAGAGAATTAATTTACGAGACGAAGTAAGCAGTCGGGCGGAGAGTAGCAGAAAGATGACGCTTAACGCTGGCCTCCATTTTGTGCCTCCACTTCCAGATGCACCTTCACGGCAAGGTGCATCATGCACATCCACAAGATCGCGTTACATAACGCACGCTTATAGTATATTGTTCTTAAATAAACATGCAACGCTGTGAACTCTCGTATACATAAAATTACTTTTTAATTTCTTGTAAAGCAACTGGCAGCGGAACGACAGTAATTTGTGTCACGCGGGACGGACTCTGTTAATTTCGGTGCATCAAGGAACTAGAGTGAGACGAGGCTGAGTCGGGCAACGTAGGGTTTCTTAGTCAGCAAGTTCCAATTTTTGCAAGAAAATGTGGATTGTGCTATGTAAGTGTTGTAAATAGAGAAATAAATGGAGAAGAACAAAGGACAAAGAACTGTAGACACGTGCCCCTCAATCTGTGGAACCTGACAGTCCACTGGATGGGTCGACAGGTGAAGAAAATGAGGATTGACCAGGGGTTAACAATCCCCGGGGCACCATGTCACAAAACTCTGTACGCTGGCACCTAATATTTGTGGGTTCTCTGTGTGTAATTTCTTGTCGCCCTTCTGGGGCCTAGAATTTTAAGGGGGCTTCTAGATATTTGGAAAATGTATGGGCACCTGGAATCGTCGATGAATGAAATACTGTAATGTACATGGTTTTAAAATTACACTTGTTGAAACAAGAGAAAATTTGTTTTCATTGTTATTAGGACGGAGGTATCCACCACCCCCCCCCCTCAAAACGGCCGATGCGAAACAAAGTGCAGACAGTTTAGAATTAACTGCTGCAGACAAAATAGAGTTTCTGATCCCCTGTTCTAAACAGTATCCTTGACAGGGTAGTGCTGTCTTATAAGCAGATATAAAAATAGTCTGGCTCAGGTTAGGGACAGGTGGCGGGCTCTTGTGAATGCGGTAATGAACTTCCGGGTTCCATAAAATGCGGGGAATTTCTTGACTAGCTGAGAAACTGTTAGCTTCTCAAGAAGGCCTCTGCCCCATGGGGTTAGTTAGTTAAAAATAATCTGCACAAAGGATCGCCTCAGTCCGTGTCGCGGAAACCCAGTGTTCTAAGGTGAATACTGTGGGAATCACTCTCCCATCCACCGAATAGCGGGGTTATTTCCCAGGATTAAAGCTACAGAGACGTGAAGCTGACCACTCACCTCCGTCGAATGCCAAGCCTAAATATGCTTAAGGCTATAGCCTATTTGTGCTCCACATTCTTGTTCATTGCGTGCTGCTTATTTAGCCTAGGGAGATATGTTTATTTACGTATTTCTCTCCAATTTCATTCTTCTTGATTTACTTTACTTTACTGTACTTACTCCTGCCCTCTTCTACTTACTTGTTCACAGCAGGTGTCTAGGGTTTTTGTGATTTCGCTTTATCACAATCAAGCACACACCACAGTCGGTAGGACTCCTCTGGACGAGGGATCGGCCCGTCGCAGAGACCTCTACCTGACAACACAAACACTGTAGAAGACAAATATCCACGCCTCCGGTGGGATTCGAACCCAAGATTCCAGCAAGTGCTAGGCCGCAGACCTACTCCTTAGATCGCGCGGTCACTGGGATCGGCTGTTCTTGATTTCACAACCCAAATAATTTGGCGAGAGAAGCTAATTGTGAAGCTACTCGTCAGTGAATTTTCCTATATATAAGAGTCTATGCTTCTAAAATACTGCAAAATAAAATTGTAAGAAAATTTTTGACGGTTTTTGCTCTCTCCAAAATGTTCGAGCTGACACCAGGAATTCTGTCGGATGTCTCAAACTTTGTTTATTAAATTTGAAACCACAGCTGTGGTCATGTCGGTGCCTTTGTCAAAGGAAACCGCATGAGTGAGTTCCATGGAACAGTAGGAAGTTGGTATCCTTTCTGTGCTAAACGATAAAGCTTCCTTCCTACTGGTCAAAGAACCCCGTCCGTTGCTCGTGTGGACGGAAGGGCATGTGGGGAAGCTTCGAAGTACAGCTACATTGATTTCGTGCTTTCAAGCAACGTAACCCACGCATATAGCAGAGTGCATCATTGTCTCCCGCAAGTTACTACTGCTATTCTAAATCCTTATCCCTTTGAAGCAACGTAACCCACGCATATAGCAGAGTGCATCATTGTCCCCCGCAAGTTACTACTGCCATTCTAAATCCTTATCCCTTTCAAGCAACGTAACCCACGCATATAGCAGAGTGCATCACTGTCTCCCGCAAGTTACTGCTGCCATTCTAAATCCTTATCCCTTTCAAGAAACGTAACCCACGCATATAGCAGAGTGCATCATTGTCCCCCGCAAGTTACTACTGCCATTCTAAATCCTTATCCCTTTCAAGCAACGTAACCCACGCATATAGCAGAGTGCATCATTGTCCCCCGCAAGTTACTTCTGCTATTCTAAGTCCTTATCCCTTTCAAGCAACGTAACCCACGCATATAGCAGAGTGCATCACTGTCTCCCGCAAGTTACTACTGCTATTCTAAGTCCTTATCCCTTTCAAGCAACGTAACCCACGCATATAGCAGAGTGCATCAGTGTCCCCCGCAAGTTACTACTGCTATTCTAAATCCTTATCCCTTTCAAGCAACGTAACCCACGCATATAGCAGAGTGCATCACTGTCTCCCGCAAGTTACTACCGCTATTCTAAGTCCTTATCCCTTTCAAGCAACGTAACCCACGCATATAGCAGAGTGCATCTTTGTCCCCCGCAAGTTACTACTGCTATTCTAAATCCTTATCCCTTTCAAGCCAAATTTAATGTAAATAATATATAACAAGTTAGGAAATATCAGGACTGCTTAACATTTCTGAGGCATTCTATTTGTTATTGTATTAAGATCTTAAATTCTTGAATAATTCCTAAAAATGAACTTTGACGTGTTGCATTCCCGTTGGCGTATGCTATCAATGTTTTTCATAAAAATTCAGTCAACAGCCAGCTATTTTTTCTCCTTTCTTTATTAGGATGTGAGCGACTAGTTTCAGCCTATACTAGGCCATCATTAGGCTCCTTGTTATAAAAACGTAGTTATTAAAGTCTGCACATTATGAAAGGGAGAAGGCCTTAAGAGAAGGCATTCCCCCTTTTATAACGTGTAGAGTTTTATAATTACGTTTTTATAACCAGGAGCCTAATGATGGCCTAGTATAGGCTGAGACTAGTCGCTCACCTCCTAATGAAGAAAGGAGAAAAAAATAGTTGTCAGTTGACTGAATTTTTATGTAAAACACTAAAAATGAACATTGAAAAGGTACGTGTTTGATATGTGTCTTTCAAGGTTTTACAAAACACGCAATTTTCTCTGTAACAAACGTACATTAAGTCCTGCTCGGTTGTAACGCTGTTGCTAGAATATTCAGTACATGTAAGTGTAACAAAGAAGAGTAAAGCTGTAAAGTCATGTTTTGATAAAAACAGTGCATTAAAATAAAGAAACAAACCGCTCTTCAGTGTAGTGTAAAAGCAATCTAGACTGCCTTTTGTTTCTTGCTTGGGATGTTATGTTATAGAACGCTAAGAAGTTCAACTGTTTCTTTGGCCTCTCTGGCTCTGCCGCATTCTTGCTACAAACGGCAAGATGCAGGGTTCCTTTTTCTTGTTTTAGTTACGGGCGTTGTATGAAATTTAGAGCGTAATTTGTACATTTTTCTTCCGATGTGGATAAAGCCCGGAACAGGTGTCCACAAAGTTTGTTGAATGGGTGTGAGTTTCATAACAATCGACGCTGTGAATTTATACTTTACTTGGCGACGTAAATCAATTCCTACCCATAATTCCCACGTTTTTTATATCCAAATTGGGTGAAATTCCTTGCAGGAGATCTGCATATAACTCTATTGAGCATTTCTGAGTTTCTTAAATTCGGCGCAGGGAAGGCACGCTGTGGGAAATGCGCCGAATCACTAACATTAACCCTTTAAACATGAAGCATATCTGTTTTATATAAGGACTCAGTGCGTACCGCGCTGTAAACACTCTCCACTTCGGTTATAAAAACCAGTCTCTTAATGTTTTATAAGGCAAAAGTTGCTGTTTGTTCTGAGATCCGTACAAAACACATAAACGCAATGTGGGCACCACGTCGAATTTTTTAATGTTAAAACTGGTGGTACGTAAAGTTACCGCTAGGCTTTCAAAGGTTAAAGTGGGTGGTAGGTGTACTTACCGCTGGACGTTATATTAGAATAAACGTGCGCTGTTGTGACTTGTACCTGATAGCAGTAAAATAAGAAGAAGAACCGGATAATCCCGGTACGTCCGAATATTTGATGGCCTGACAAGGCGAGGATCGTGCTGGCGAGACGATTCATTCTCAATGATGATATCTTGGTATACCTAACGAATTTATCGTCTGGTGGTCATCTTGGGTAACTTTCTTCATTCTATTAGCGAAAGTCCTTTTATCTAGACTGTACTACAATATGATGATTATGCATATCGTGGGCTGTTCACATGATGACCTACTTTCAAAATGCGGGCGACAGTGTGCTTTCTGTAATGCATTTCAGCTTGTTGTACGTCTGTGAGAGTCACTTCAGGCTGTCGTATTATAAACAGTGTGACTGTAATACGGTGGAATTTCCATGTACCTGAAGCCTTCGAGTTAATTTTTAAGATCCCGTTAGTTTTGTGGTGTTAATTCATTATTGTGTTGACCTTTATTGACCTACGATTGTTACGGTGAATTTGCAAAGTTTCTGGTACATCAGATGAACAGATGTATTAGGATGTTTTGGTGTCCTACGGGTGAAGAAGAGGGGACGTACCTGGGGCGTGAAATAAGTGAAAGTAATTTTAGTAATGGATAGCATTTATGCAGCTGCAAATACTAATCTAAGTGAAACAAAATTAAGGACAATTTCGTAGCAAGTTTCGGCAAAATAATGACTTTACTTCTCAATTCATCTTTGTGCCAAATATCAACAGGTATTTTATTTTCACCAGAATTAAATATTTCAGTCGAGACTTACTCCAGTTTTTACCACTTCTGTCCATTCGTGATTTCAGGCTTTCGCTGCGATGTAAATCTGCGTTATTCTGGGATATTACGCAGCGTAGGGTGGTAATAATTTACCGACATTTCGGGACAAGTTATCGGTCCCGTCTTCAATGGTCGTGAAGTCCCAGTTTTGTGTCAGGAAATGTTTTTTGAAGTTGCGTGGCATGAACTGCGGGGCCGGGAGTGGGTGGGGGAGGGGTGTAGAGGGACTTTATAAAAAGTCCCGGCGGATGCAGGCTTCGTATGAGATAATGCTGGCCTACAGCTGCCGTGCAGAGAGACCCGACTGCTGGTGCACATTGTGGAATTTATTCGTCGGTTTTGTTACGCTACTTCCGGTCACATAATTCTTAGAACGGAAGTGAAGGCCATTTTGCTTCAGTCCGTTGGTTTACAGAAAGAAATTTAACCGTAAAATTTAGAGGAATTGGCTGCAAACAACTGGAAATTAACTTTCGTTTGTCGCACGGAAATGATAAGTGTTTTGTTCTTCTATTTGCTGCGCTGAGGAAGTGCGCGTTCGCAAAGTATTTTGCAGGCAAAGTCTGATTTCTCTTCTGGCGCGTGTTAACTAGTTTTCAAATAGTTGGTTTTTCTGTGTTTGCATGTGGTCAAAGAAGACGACGCTTTTCTCATCTCTGCTTTTCAATTATTATTATTATTATTATTATTATTATTATTNGATAATGCTGGCCTACAGCTGCCGTGCAGAGAGACCCGACTGCTGGTGCACATTGTGGAATTTATTCGTCGGTTTTGTTACGCTACTTCCGGTCACATAATTCTTAGAACGGAAGTGAAGGCCATTTTGCTTCAGTCCGTTGGTTTACAGAAAGAAATTTAACCGTAAAATTTAGAGGAATTGGCTGCAAACAACTGGAAATTAACTTTCGTTTGTCGCACGGAAATGATAAGTGTTTTGTTCTTCTATTTGCTGCGCTGAGGAAGTGCGCGTTCGCAAAGTATTTTGCAGGCAAAGTCTGATTTCTCTTCTGGCGCGTGTTAACTAGTTTTCAAATAGTTGGTTTTTCTGTGTTTGCATGTGGTCAAAGAAGACGACGCTTTTCTCATCTCTGCTTTTCAATTATTATTATTATTATTATTATTATTATTATTTACATTATTCTCTATTTAAAGATTTTGGAGGGGAATTTCTTTCCATCCCTCAAGCGCTACTTAAAATCTTTCTCACAAAATATCATGTCTGGCTGAGCACAATTTTCTTTTACGTCTGATACTTCGTATTGAGAAATTCCGTCCAAGGCTAAGACGTACAATTCCTGTGACTAAAGTTATCGGCGGTTGTATCCAAGATTTATTCATCTGCCGTATTTCGTTCTTTCCCGTTTCTAATATTCCAAACTTTTGCCACTTTTTCTTTCCTTTTTGTGTCTTTCTGAGATTCCTTTTTAATCCTTCACTGACGCTGGGGTTTGTAATCAAACCACTAACCAGGATGGAGGAGTTTTGAATTTGTTGTACCCTTAAATGCATTCAGAATATACGGTGCACCGAGACCCTCAGTATTTGAGGATTTACAGTTCCGTACAGTGCACCGAAACCGGCATTGAAGGGTCACTGCCCTCCGTATTAACTAACTAACTCCATGGAGCAGAGGCCTTCTTGAGAATCTAACAGGTCCTCAGCTAGTCAAGAAATTCCCCGCATTTTATGGAACCCGAAGGTTCAGTACCGCATTTACAATAGCCCGCCACCTGAGCCAGCTCAATCCATTCCATGTCTCCGTCCCACTTTTTGACAATCCATTTTAATATTATCCTCTCATCAACGCCTGGGTCTCCCAAGTTGTCTCCTTCCCTCGGGTCTCCCTACCAAAATCCTATATGCACCTCTCCTTTCCCTATACATGCTACATGTCCTGCCTATCTCATTCTTCTCGATTTGATCACCCGAACTACATTTGGTGATGAGAACGGATCATTAAGTTCCTCGTTATGTAGTCTTCTCCACTCCCGTGTCGCCTCGTCCCTCTTAGGCCCAAATATCCTCCTCAGCGCCCTATTCTCGAACACCCTCAGTCTTTGTTTCTCAGTGTCAGGGACCACGTTTCACGCCATACAAAATAATAGGTAAAATTATAGTTCTGTATACCTTAATCTTTGTATTTTTGGATAGCAACCTGGAAGACAAATTATTCTGCACTGGGCGATAGCAAGCATTCCCCCACATCCATCTGCTCCTAATTTCTTCATGAATGGAATTTCTTTTCGTTAGGTTGTTCTCCCTATTAGTGCATAAAATCCGTATCTGTCTTTCTGTTAGTATTAACCCTTTAAAGACGAAGCGTATCTGTTTTATATAAGGACTCAGCGCGTACCGCGCTGTAAACACTCTCCACTTCGGTTATAAAAACCAATCTCTTAATATTTTATAAGGCAAAAGTTGCTATTTGTTCTGAGATCCGTACAAAACACATAAACGCAATGTGGGCACCACGTAGAATTTTTTAATGTTAAACCTGGTGGTATGTAAAGTTACCGCTAGGCTTTAAAAGGTTAATATATGTGCTGACTTTGTGATTATCCGTTGCAGTCTCTACTATCCAGCAGTGCGGGCAGCAGAGAGATGCACGCCATCAAGAAAGGCTTGCTGTGGCAACACAGGGACCGCATGTTCTCGCGCTGGAAAGAACGCTACTTCATTCTGACGCGCGACTATCTGCACTGCTTCAAGCGGGCCTCAGGCTCCGGATCTGGGAAGATATCGGAGATGGGGCAGTTCATTTTCAAGGTAAAGAGAACCTCTGTCTTGGTGCACAGAGACCCTACAGTGTGGTATATTTTGGCATTATATCTATGTCATTTGATGAAACATGGAGGGAAGAGATCACTTGAGAAGACCTAGGCGTAGATGGGCAGGTAATATAGTAAGGAGTTTTGCATTGCGCAAGTTTCTAGTTTAAATAAGCTGTTACTTTGTTATAGCTGTCTTGAAGGACAGTACAGTCCTTATGCGGAGCGTATCAACTAAGCATAATTACAAAATACCACATGGTAACCTGTTTTCGGGAGGATATTCAAAACTCGGACCTCTGAATAAACAGAAATATAAGGGCTAACAGTGCCAGATCGCTCCTAATGTCTTCCTTTATTTCATTCGATTCTGTGTGGCCAGTTTAATTGAAAAAAATGTAGTTAAATAACAAAAGAAATTAATGAAGTTTCTGCGTAGATAACCGTCTTCTGGGATATGACACCGTGTAGTTTCGTGGATAGTTACTAATGTCTCTCATTGACCGTAGCTCCTGATTTCCCTTCTCTATATCTACATTACCCTTTTATTCTGAAGATGGAAACAGAAGTTTATTTCGAAACCAAACTACGTATCTTGACATCTCCGTAGTCACCTCTGTGCTAACCTAAAATGTCACAGCTTTGCTACCACTCTGTCAGCTGTTTCAGCACGTGGACGCGTTACGTGGAGAATGTTAAGCTCCAGACACTAGGCATGCGCTGTATGCACAGTGTGCATTATTCACTTGACGTATTTGAGCGGCCTTTATGAAATATTAATTTCATTTTAAGTGCGTTCTTGTAAAAGCGCCTGCGAATATACTGCTTAGGTTTAATGCCGTAACAGCTGCAATATCCACCACAGAGTACACAGTGCAAGACAGGTCTATATCCCACGTTATGCTGAGCGTCGTATTGACCAGCAATGTCTATATTTTCCTGCCGAAGTCGTCATTGTTACTACGCGGTCTAAGGCTACTGGAATAGTCGGTTTGTGGGTTCGAATCCCACTCGGTGAGACTATAAAGGCTATATCATCTATGCAGGTCTTTTGATGGGCCGATCCCCCATAAAAGGAATCCTACGAAATATCTAAACGACTCATCTTAATTTAATCCTAAATTTAGAAATTAAGCTTTTGGAATTTGATGCTGTGTAGTTTGGACGACGGTGAAGAAGACGTAAGCAGCTACTGAATCTCCTTAAGGAAAAGAAAGATTAATAGAAATTGAAAGAGGAAGCACTAGATTACACCCTGTGGAGAACTCGCTTTGGAAGAGGCTATGGACCTGTCGTAAGACAGACTGCGGAATGAGTGAGGTTGGATGAGGGGTTTCCGACGTTTCGAAAGGACTACTCACTCTACAACACAGAGTCGCAGCCCAGAAGTATTGTAATTCTAAATTTTATTTACGTTCCATAAATCCAATATAGGATACAATCCTGTGGATATAGACATAGTCCTGTGCGATACAAACACATGCAACTATATACAAATGTTAATAGCAAACGTAACACTGATCATAAAAAAACATACTGCCTGCTGTATACACATTTGTCATACGTAACAAACAACATAAGTTGTCTAGCCCTGCATCATGCAGATGTATGGCAACAGGAACGTGCTTTCAATTCAAATTAATCTACAGTTTGCTAAAATCAGTGTGCCCAAAATAGGCTGTTCTCATAAACCATAATAAAACATAAAAAAGCATAAAAACATTAAAAGAAAAATAAGACATATTGTTTTAATTATCACAGACTACCCCTAATAGTTGTGGTCGCGGTGGCGCAGTTGGTTGAGGCACTGCGTTACAAACCTGCAGGTCGCGGGTTCGATTCCCGATGGTGCCACTGGATTTTTTTTCATTGGCATAATCCTTCCGGTCGCACTATGGCCCTGGCGCCGACTCAGCCTCTAACAGAAATGAGTACCAGGAACATTTCCTGGGGGGAAAAGGCGGCCGGTGCGTGGGGCTGACAACCTTACCACCTACGTGTGCCGATTGTATAGAAATCTGGGAGCCTCAACCTCCTGGAAACCTGTGGGCCTGTAATGGGACTGCTTTACCTTTACCTTTACCTCTGATAGTTAAAATATTCTTCACTATTATAAAAAGAATTTGTAAGAACCTTTTTAAAGCAAGCCTGAACAATTTTATCTCATTAGCTAACTCTTTTACATTACGAGGAAGATTATTGAAAATTTGTTCCCAGAGTACGAAGTATGATTCCTTAGCAGCAGCGCTGTGAGAACCTCGAACTGTGCATATTGTTTGTTATAACTGGCGAGCGGGCCGAATTCATAACGCAGAACAAACAGGATATTAGTCGTCGTCGTCGTCGTCATCATCATCATCATCATCATCATCATCATCATCGACGACCTAGGCCTCGTGGCCCGTTCCCATCTCGATGCAGCAATCCAGAAGTCTCTTTATTTGCCATCCTCTGTAATATGATGCAAATTTCCGGGATAGCTCAGTAGGTGTAGGGACTTGCTACGGGCTGGACAGTCCGGGGATCGAATCCCGGCGGGGAAGAGATTTTCCTCTCCCGACCAGCCCGGCCCTAGGCCTCGCCCAGCCACCTGTAAAATGGACACCACGTCTCTTTCCAGGGGGAAAAGCGGCCGGGGCTTCGCGTTGACCACCCAACCCAGGCTAGCACCGAGCTTAAAGCGAGAGTAGAGCTATGCTTCTACTCCCTGTCTGTGCCTTGGTGGCGGGTTGTAGGTTGAACTTACCTTCCCTGAATTTAGATTCGTACTTCAGGTAAATACATATTTGCAAGACTGCGTGCGTTCTTACTCGTGTTTTAGCGCTCATTTTCTTGTACTTTAGGTATTTAAATGTATTTACCTACATAAATGTATTTACCTACATAAATGTATTTACCTACATAAATGTATTTACCTACATAAATGTATTTACCTACATAAATGTATTTACCTACATAAATGTTTAGTGGAGAAGTTTGTAGTCCAAACAACATACAAATTTTAGTTTGATTAATTCATTTTTCCAATTTTTTCTAAGGTTCTTGTGGTCTGGATCAAGTATCCCTGTATTTTATCACATCGTAAGAGTCTTTTGTCTCTATCCAAACGGCATGGAGCGGAGTTCTATAGAAACTGACAGTGTCTCAGTTATTCAAGAAATTTAACGCCTGTTATGTGACCCCTTTTTTCGTTCCCGTCTTCCAACAGGCCACGAATTGTACCCCACTGAGATCAATATTCTCACACCACCTCCATTCAAAACCCACTTTAATATTCTTCCAGCTATGCCTAGTTAGATATTTCATTGGTTGGTTGGTTGGTTGGTTGCTTGCTTGCTTGGTTGCTTGCTTGCTTGCTTGCTTGCTTGCTTGCTTGCTTGCTTGCTTGCTTGGTTAGTTAATTAGTTAGTTGTTTGGTTGGTTGGTTGCTTGCTTGCTTGCTTGGTTGCTTGGTTGGTTGGTTGGTTGGTCTGTTAGTTGGTTGGTCAGTTGGTTGGTTGGTTGGTTGGTTGGTTGGTTGGTTGGTTGGTTGGTTGGTTGGTTAGTTGGTTGCTTGCTTGGTTGGTTGGTTGGTTGGTTGGTTGGTTGGTTGGTCAGTTGGTTGGTTGGTTGGTTGGTTGGTTGGTTGGTTGGTTGGTTGGACGGTTGGTTGGTTGGTTGGTTGGTTAGTTGGTTGCTTGCTTGGTTGCTTGGTTGGTTGGTTGGTTGGTCTGTTAGTTGGTTGGTCAGTTGGTTGGTTGGTTGGTTGGTTGGTTGGTTGGTTGGTTGGTTGGTTGGTTGGTTGGTTGGTTGGTTAGTTAGTTATTTGGTTGGTTGGTTGGTTAGTTAGTTGGTTGGTTGGTTGGTTGGTTGGTTGGTTGGTTGGTTGGTTAGTTAGTTGGTTGGTTACTTACTTACTTGTTTGGTTGGTTGGTTGGTTGGTTGGTTGGTCGGTCAGTCAGTTAGCTAGTTAGTCAGTCAGTCAGTGTGACGGTCCAGGATCCCATACGCGGTGGCCGCCAAACCTGACCCCGCAGCACACAAGGAAGGGTGCCTCACGAAATGTACCGAATCGATAAATTTGGCCCAGGGTTCCGCCTGTTCTTCTCCGCGTCTTTTGTTAGGTCTGTGAGCTTTGCTGAACATTTCTGTCTTCATCGCCCGTGAAAGTGGCGACATGAGTAGGTCGATGTGCCTATGTGTTTGTCCCTTCGTCTGAGCGACTGGTAAACACTGAGGATTGTTGTCAAGCAAAACTAAGCTGACGTACACGTAGCATACAGTAGTGGAACTGAGAACGTTACGTAAAAAGAAACTTAGCGTATGCCATTACAGCTGCATATTCGGGGAGTCCAGCCTTCAGTTCTCAGGTGGAGGGTGAAATGGTTTTATTTCCTGTAGCCTTAAGTGTTACTGGAATAGGCTTGTTTTCCAGAACTTCGGTGTTCCCCTTGCAGTATTATTCAAACAATGCTCCCTACGTACCTCCACCCTAACACTACATGTTATGAGAGGGTAAGCGGGCGAAGGGTGATAACCTTTTTCGGAAATCGGGAAGGATTGGATGGCACAGTACTTGGACACTTTCCTATAAAGTAGAGCTGAAATTTTTATTTAAGTATTTATTGAAATATTGTCTTTTATTTATTAACTTGTAACTGTTTGTCCAGGGGGTGTCAGCATTGGGAGGGTACTTCAAAGCAGGGCTGTGGAGTCGGAGTCGGAGTCGGAGTTGGAGTTGGATGGAATTTTAGGTGGAGTCGGAGTCGGAAGGAATTTTAGGTGGAGTCGCAGTCGGTAAAAATGTACCGACTCCGACTCCGACCTCAATCTAAAATCTTAACTAGATACTCCAAATCCAGAGCCCTGATAGCTACAGTAACCATTAGACTTATACTTAAATATAGGTAATAAGTCTAAAAAGCAGCCTGATGATTCACGTGGTGGTGATGAAACGTCTTATAAGTTTACCGTTATTAATACATATTGAGCTTTTATGAAGGAGTCGGAGTCGGAGTTTTAAAAATCGAGGAGTCGGAGTTTTAAAAGTCGAGGAGTCGGAGTCGGAGTTTTAAAAGTCGAGGAGTCGGAGTCGGAGTTTTGAAAGTCGAGGAGTCGGAGTCGGAGCTTTTGTTTACCGACTCCACAGCCCTGCTTCTAAGCCACAGTTGTGATATGGTGCGAAGAAGAGAAGTAGTAGAAGTTGGTAGCCCTGTACGTGATATTCTTCCTTGGGATATAGCGTGAAACGTGTTTAATCTTCTGGTCTGATTATTACTGACAATGGATAGAAGTTTGCGAAAAGAGCAAGCCTGTGCGTTTAAAAGCGTGGACGATTTTAAGTGCCAGTCGCTACGTTTGAAATTAGTAAGATGTTAAAATAGTTTAGTAACTCTCATGAAATTAAAGGCAATTGCCCGCATGCGCTTCTCTTTTGTTGAAAATGACAACCACCTCTGGTCGCTGGTGTAGGAGAGAAATGCGAATCGCTGAGTTAATTGCTGTGCGCAGAGTGGCCATTAAGTATTGCCAGCATGCAGGGAGGTTATTCGATTGGGGAAAGTGAAGGCACTCAGTTGTCAGGCAAAGTGCACTCGCCTTTAGCAGGCGTGCTTTATAGGCTTAATTACAGATGACAAAATAGATTAATTTTTTTCCTGGTAGAATTTATCTCCCGCGTTATCATCACGTTAATTTCAAAGCAGAGGGGAAAATGCTAGCTCCACGAGGATGGCCACATTCTTTCTAATATATGTAGTAATAGCATTACTCAGTTGTTAACTAACTAAAAACTAACTAACTAACTAACTAACTAACTCCATGGAGCAGAGGCCTTCTTGAGAAGCTAACAGTTTCTCAGCTAGTCAGAAATTCCCGCATTTTATGGAACCCGGAGGTTCACTACCGCATTACCAAGAGCACGCCACCTGTCCCTATCCTGAGCCAGCTCAATCCAGTCCCTGCCCCCTTCCCACTTCTTGAAGATCCATTTTAACATTATCCTCCCATCTACACCTGGGTCTCCCTAGTGGTCGCCTTCCCTCAGGTCTACCCACCAAAATCCTATACACACCTCTCTTTTCCCCCATACGTGCTACATGCCCCGCCCATCTCATTATTCTCGATTTGATTACCCTAATAATATTTGGTGATGAGTACAGGTCATTAAGTTCCTCGTTATGTAGTCTTCTCCACTCCCCTGTCGCCTCGTCCCTCTTAGGTCCAAATATCCTCCTCAGCACTCATTTGTTACGTAATACATTACAAATGCAGTCCATCTCAAAGAAAGTTTATTTGGAACATGTCATCTCCATTACACAGGTGAGAGACACTTAATGGGGCAGTGATTTCGGGATTATGGAAAGTGCCCTCTGGGGGGGGGGGGGTAGCAGCACAGTACAGGTAACAGCATGAAACTTGTTGGAAGTTGTCGTTTTCAGTTTTTAAAACATCGGCAGGAGAATGCAGAAGTATTTTTCTTCCTGTCTTCTACTTCTTGTTCGTAATTATTTGGAGGTTTAACATTTGTATAAGAGTTCGCCTCCTTAGAAGTGGAACTCGGTTATAACGTCACGAAAGGGACTGGATACTTTGTGTTGTTACAACCGTGTAATGGCTAACAGTGACGAATTAATTGGTACCACAGAATATCTGACGCTATAGGCGAGGTGACGTAAAAACCGATGTCGTTATAACCGGGTTCGACTGCATTTGCATCATTGTCAGTTTTTACGTGCGGACAGACAGACAGACAGACAGACAGACAGACAGACAGACAGACAGACAGACAGACAGACATGACGAAGATGAGAGTCGCTTTTCGCAATTTTGTGAACACGCCTAAAAATATTTCTGTCTACTTATCATCAGTGAATTGCAGTTCAAGCAAAATGGGATGTAATATTTAAATATTAACCTTTTAAAGCCTAGCGGTAACTTTACATACCTCCAGGTTTAATATTAAAAAATTCTACGTGGTGCCCACATTGCGTTTATGTGTTTTGTACGGATCTCAGAACAAACAGGAACCTTTGCCTTATAAAACATTAAGAGACTGGTTTTTATAACTGAAGTGGGGAGTGTTTACAGCGCGGTACGCACTGAGTCCTTATATAGAAGACACTCTTCGTCTTTAAAGGGTTAAAAGAGGAGGGTTTCTTTTGATTTTACCCATTCTATTTTGGAAACATATCCGATGTGTCCTGCGATGAGTGACTGCTGATATTTAAAGGAGTGTGTTTTTTTTTAGTAAATCCCCATCAAGTACCCACATCTATTCCGCCATATTGCAGTGTATTTTGCCTCTCGTTTGTGAAATTCCTGAAAGAGAATTTGTACGCCTGTTGTTTCAGTCAGTATGGTGACTCTTTAGGGCTGCAAGACAATTCTTGGTTCGATTCCTGACATAGACAAGAGATGTACGTCTTGTCTAAATCTTCCACACCAGCTCTGGGGACCTGCCAGCCATTACGTACTGGAGGCCCATTTTCCCGGAGTTAAAGCGGCCAGGTCGTGAAGCTGAACATCCACCTCCCTCTAGTACCAATGTTAATAATGCGTGGAGATAAAATTCCACTCCCCCATAAGCCTTTATATGATGCACAGAGGTTACTTCAGGTTTAAATTTCTTATGTGACAAAATTAATTTCTGAAACTGCAGTGAACCCGGTTATAACTTAAGGGGGCACCCAAGGGGAACTGCCGGGCTGCAGCCCCACCAAACCTCCAAAACAGAAATTTAAAAAACACAAATTCTGTAGTTATTGTGATATCGAAAGTTTTACGTGATTTCCCCCTCAGCTAAAATCAACCACTGAAGTCGGCTGATGGCTAGTACATTAGAATTTTGAAAAATAAATTAACAAAATTAAAAAAACAAGACGATAGGACACTGTGATTGAGTCATGGAACATGTAGTTAAATTCTTATGTATATAAATGCGGTTGCAGGCGGTGTTATGTTGTACTTACAGCATTATATTTATAACATGATCTATAAAATCATACATAAATTATATATTGCCTCAGAATCAGCCTCCCCCCCCCCTCCCCAGATATTCCTTGGTACCAATTAATTCCTCGCTGTGAACCGTAACATTATACTTCTCGGTTATAACAACACCCCTCTGTAACAACACATCACATTCAGACCCATTCATGACGTTATAACCGAGTTTGACTGTGTTTAAAATTTTGCAGGTGAAATTGGTGGAGGTGGAAAGGGTGGAATGGATCAACAAGAAGAATTACAGTACTGTAGTTCTTGTCTTAGGGCGGGGTGATAAAGTCCTGTTGAGAGCTGCAGATGGCCTCGAAGATTGGTTTGAGCTGCTAGAAGTAAGTACATGTTGCCAGCACTGGGAAGCGCATTTACTGAATTGCAGTAACACAGTTTAATTAAACAGCACTTGCATGTCAAATCATGCATTTTATATGGATAAAATTTTGTTATACTCCTATTGCTCACTATGTTCCATTTTTATGCAGGAATGCATGTTGTCAAGCAAGGAGCGTCGTCGGGCACTGCGAAGCTCACATGACCCCAGCTGGCCTCATGGCGATACTCACAACATCAATTCAGTCAACAGTTCTTTGGAGGACTGGCTTCTTGCAAGACAAAAGATAGGTGAGTATAGTAGGATTATTTTCATAATGATCCTGACATTAGCTCAGGTGACCTGGGCTGATGTTGCAAGAATTAACAGCTTCCTTTTGCAGCCAGGTAAAATTGGGTGCTAGCATAGGATGTTGCCTTTGTATATGTATCAGCTATAATCACCTGAAAAGTATGGCCATAAGTTCTGGTTGCATTGCAATGAGTCTGAACACCTGTTGTCACTTGCATTGTCAGTACCACCAGAAATATGGTTGCTCAGTTGCTCATATTGTGATCCGTAATCTGTACTTTTCTGGGCAGTTGATGCGACCCTCACTGAAGGTCACAGAGTGACAGGGACTTCATGGAAGTAAGCCACCTGTATACTTTCTAATGTCAGCACAGATATTTGTATGAAAGTAATTAGTACATCTGCATATTCCATGTGGTTATGCCATCTGCTTTTCAGCTCCTTTCTCAGAGTGTAATCCTTTGCTCAGGCTGTAAGTACACCATTTTCTGTGCATGTGATGTAAAAGTTATGTGGCCATGAACTGATGTACAGAATCGCACATGAGTATGCCATCAGAATACAAAACTCACCTTTGTGTAGAAGAGACTTTAGGATGCGTGGGATATATCTTGTGTCCTAAGCATTGTAGGGGCTATTAATGGATTGAATGGTAACAAATTTACAAACTTACTCATGTATGAAACCATGAATTAACGAAATAGAAATTTAAATAATTGAAGAACAAAAGTGAAACGTGTAGCTGTATACTAAATAATTTCATCTGAAACGTTTGGTTTAGCCATGTATATAGAATAATAAGAATAACATATAACAATGAGAGTAAACTGCATGCACAGTGGTTCATACACATGTAAGTATAAAATGTATGTACAATGTTTCATATGAATCTCAAATTGTCATTTATGGCGTTTATATAGCTGGCCTGCAGCACTTGTCTGACTCTGTGCCTGACCTGCCGCTGCTCAAGCGTCAGGATCAAGGCAGACCAGGCTCAAGGATGCCAGGTGATGAGGAAGATGAGAGGGAAGATGAACAGTGGCTTCGACGCAGACCACCAAACCATGAGCAACGACTATCACGTGAGTTTTGTTTAGTGTGTAGTGAACTTTCTGCTGCTTGCTGGATGGGCTGATGACAAAAACTTGTGTTCCATAATAATCATAGCAGCCGAAGTCACAAGATTTGTGCAAGAAAACAAAAGGTCATTCTGTGTGTGCTACAGAGGTCAACCATGTTAATAAAACTGAACAGTCAAACCTTAGTTTAAAATATTTATATTATGAACTATGTCATTTGTTTCTGTCAGTTGCCTCTCAACACTTAATCAGAGCTGTTTTTATAACTTATCTTGCAGGTGTTTTTGAGTCATATTTATTGATTTAGAAATGGTGACTAAACAGGCGAAGAAATCTAAGCAGATACGTATCTGCAAGGGAAGCTATAAAAAGTGTTATGGTAAAATTTAGGTGAACGGTAGCAAGGAATAAATACCACCATGCAGTCCAAAGCTCTGCAGAGGTTTTCTCCTTTTGTTAATACCTGTTAGCATCACAGCAGGAAATAAGCAGGTTAAGATACTTTCTGAAACCGCCTGAAACTTCCCTTGGCATAGCAATTTATATCTAGATGGCTTTTTTTAATTTTTTACCCTTTTTTTCACCATTTGGAATTCACTGTACCCTGTCACTCTCAACTCAGCAAATTTAATGCTCTTTACGTTTTTATGTGATAGATGTGAGAGAAGACATTTAATTAAATACAATATTCGTCCAACAATGCACTATTATTAAAATAATGTCTGTACATTACAATATTTATATGCTGATCCGACATGTTTTGGTCCCGGCTGTGATTATCTTCAGGGATCCACTCAAAAGTAAAAGTTACACAATCAGAAATAACAATACTTGTAATGCAAAGACATTTCGAATGATCATAGTGCGTTATTTGGATGAATTACAAATACTGTTGTATCAGACTGTGTAACTTTTACTTTTGAATTAATCCCTGAAGATTATCCCAAATGGGAGTGAAACATGTTGGATCAGCATTTAAATATTGTACTGTAAAGACATTTCGAGTTGGACGAATATTGTATTTGATTAATAACTGTGCATGGTATGAATTATATAAGACATTTAATTCTGTATGTACCATAGAGATTACTGAAATTTCAACAAGAAATTGTCAGTTATCAACGTTGTATTTTGTCACACTCTAGTTGTACTATGTTCCTCTCTTGTACATCATAGCCCCTGAAAGGGCACTTTAAAACTGGAGTTTTACTGAGTATGCACATCATGAACTAGCAAAATATCTGGAAAAACAGGTATTTTTATTCTTGACAGAATATCTGATGCTGCTGTCTTAGAGGTAAGCTACAAAGTTCTTTCAACAAATGTGGACACTACAATACCAAACAAGCATATCCCCAGCTGCTGTTTATTTAAACCGTATTCTGCTGCTATTCATAACTACTTACCAACATACTTAGAGGTGCAATAAAAAGCCTAAGAATTTTGTGGAGGGTGTATGGATGTTATACTACATTACCCATGACAGAATACAAAGTTCTTACAAATCTGCTGACTGCAATGCATGACTGTAACGCACCTTGTGTTGTGTTCTGCAGTGCTTACAGACATTGACATCAACGGTTATGATACGCACATGGAAACTCCACCGCCTTCTGTGCCTGCTACCTTCAGGGGCAGACCAACCAGTTACCGGCTCAACAGTGACGTGTTCTTCATGTCTGCAGGTATTCAGCCATTTTGTGAACATTATATATATACACATATATGTAGAGGCAAGAATGTAGTAAAAATTGTCTTGAAACCTAGAATGGAACCATGTTTTCTGTGCAAATATTGACCATATGATATATTTGTATGGCAGTATGAACATAACACAAAAAATTGTCCTTAGATGGTACTGGTGCTGTAAATGAGTCATAGGAAAAGACCTATATATTTGTGAGTTTTGAGGTTTCCATGGTACTGTTGCTGAAGATTCAAGTCTTGGCTCAGACAGCCAAACATTAAACACTGACATTTTGGAAGTAGCATATTAATTGGAAGAGAACAAATCTTTGGCTGCAAAAATAGGGTCTTCACCTTGGACGATAAGTCTTCCACCGTAGCTCTTTCAGTAAAGTGATTTTAGGCCAAAAACTAATTCCCAGTGTTGGAATAGCAACTGTAATAACCCATTGTCGCCCTCTGTGGCTACATGTTCTTGAAACTGAAAAAAAACTACTTAAAGGTCGTGCATTTTAAATAAATTTTGCAAAATTATTTCCAACAATATTTCCAGACATGGTACAGGCCTTGGAAAGATATATAATGTCCAAACGAAAGTATTTTTAAAATCACTACGCTCACAACTGAAGGCTATTAACATATCTTCACAGAATCAGTACAGTTATTTAATAATCAGGTTCCATGCAAAGAACATATTGTAATTCAGCCTCCAAAGTTTATGGCAAGAATATAATCCCTCCCATGGACTAGTATTTTTCTTTTAATGAAAGATGACTGTGATTGCCCTTAGTTCCTCCATCAAGTGAACCAGCAGATAGATTGCGCTATGCAGCAGGCTCTGCGACACCTTCATTCTGCAGTTCCCGCTCTGTGTTAACACCAGTTGGCTCATTCCGCAGCACACATCTCTTCAACCCTTCCAGAGTTGCTGCTGATAGATATTCAGTTCTCAGCGAATCCTCACAGTTAACGAGACACAGAGGTATGACTCTGGATCCATCTTGCACATAACTCGACATCTGTCATGGGTGGTCTGTGGCTTCATTTCTTTTTAACATTGTGCATCTGTAAGCAGCAATGCTAGTTGTTGCAATCCATCTTTCATCTTCTGGGTGCGGTTTTGTATCTGCTGCTTTTCCAGGCCATGCTGTTGTGAGAAATAATACAGCAAGCTTAGAAAATGTATTCATTAATATGTTTATTACTTCATTGTCATGTTGTCAATGAAAGCAAATTTGTACCTTCTTACTCACTTTTTGAAGAGACCTTTCTTTTTCTTTGGGGGGGATTAAATGTCTAATGGTGGCAAACTCCCAGTGATGTCTATTAGCAATTAATTAAAAATATTTTATTTAAGTAACACGCAATTGTGGATACAGCTTTGTCCAGTGCTGCATTTGAAAGAACTCTTTCTGGTGTACAGATATTTTCACAGAACGTAACTTTCTTATTTGGCCCTTCTACTGCCGTATAAGCAGCAGCATGCCAGTCACCTCTGCTGACTCATAATCGCGGGGACATGGAGATGTGATATTTGGACACGATTTTAACTATCTCAGATGGGCTGGGCCACATAGTATATTCCCACTGCTAGACACAGCAGTTTGTATATTCTCCTATGGATGGCCTGAGCTCAGCAGTGACATCTGGCTTCAATTAATCATATTCATGGTAGACTGAAGTAATATACCCCAAGTTTGAACACGTTCAAAAGTTTATTTTGGAAGGTACATGTTTATGCATATGGTTTACTTATGTATATGACACCATAATGCAGGTGCCCATAACTTAGTGGGACTGGCAGTATAAAGAATTTGGAGTCCTTCATCAGAATTTGTTATGACTGAAATATGGAAAGTCGCTTGTAACTTTAACACAGTTAAATATACAAAACTGATATGAAATTGACAAGATTCTCGCCATATTAGTATACTCTGATTTTTGGTAATACGTTTCTTAAATTTTTGTTTTAATGTAGATTTTGTGTGGTACTAGCTTTGTTAATGAAGTTAAGTCTTGTGAGAGTTATTCATACTGATATAATTTTATTTCATAATGTGATGTAAGGTACACATATTCTGTGTGTGCCTCACTGCTACACTATGTTCACAGTCGTCTGTTGTATCTGATCATTAGGAAGACAATGAGTGATATATATACAGCGAACTATACTTCTTAATCAGTCTTTTAGAATGTAATTTGTAATATCCGTCTGTTTTCTATGCCTACTTCAAAGATTTTAAAAATGTTTACACTTCTTAGACACAATAAACAAAAGTACTAGTCAGCCAAACAATTGTAGCTGTTTAATACTATTATTTTACTGGGACATGTTTCTGCTGAAACAGTAGTTAAAATATGTCACAGACAAATATCATTATCATATATATATACCTGTTGTGTGAACCAGCAGATTGATTTCATTATGTCTAACATTTCTTCAGAGCACACTGCAGATGTACCAATTAAAATTTGACCACGTATTATTTCTTCACATAATAATGTCTGTAAGACACATGAAATTTTATCAAGTTCCTTTACTGGAAGTTTGCTGTGGACAAAAGTGGGGATTTATTTTAAACTTTGCTGAGTAGCATAACCTATCTTACATTTTATCCATAATTACACCTTCATTTGAAGCTAGTCATTCTTATGTAAAATTATTCATGTTCCCATGCAGTAAAGTAGTTTACATTATTTATTCCAACAACTGCACAATAATAAAAAGACAAAAATTCATGAATACACAACACTCCTCCTACATGCTTCGGCCTACCTTAACCAACTTCAGGCAGGTGGTTAACAAAGGAAAAGTGATTTTGGATAATTATGTGACATATGCATTTATAATGTTAAAATACATGTGTTAAACGCAACACATGATAAAATATTTAAAACTTGAGAAAAGGGTATGTGTATTTATAAGTATCATGAAACTATTTATTCAAGTGCAAACAAACATCTATGTCAAAAGTAAGCATCGTGTTGTTCAGGGTTTTATCGTTGTGTCAACTGCAGTTGTTTATTAAAACAAACTAACAATTATGCACAAAATTCACAAAGTTTTATTTACATTGACATTATCCCTGCATGTTTCAATGGACATGGCATCATCTTCAGGGGATATAAAATGTTACAGGTACCAAAGAATCAAGAAGTGTAAATTCTTACTGCATGCATCAAACCTGATCTATAATAAAAATCTAAGTAAAAAGCAGCATGTGGATGTAAAGCTAATTAACTATTCTCTATTATGTAGTTTTTGTACTAAAACACAGTGTTTTAGTACAAAAACTGTGTAACGTTTGATGCATGTAGGAAGAATTTACAATTCTTGATGCTTTTGGTACCTATAATACTTTGTATCCCCTGAAGATATGGCATGTCCATTGAAACATGTAGGGATAATGTCAGTGTAAATATAACCTTGTGAATTTTGTGCATAATTGTTGGTTTGTTCTTATTTACTTTTAAATATGTATGGTACACAACATATTAAATAGAGTTGTTTATGTTATGATTGATAATTTATTACACAATCATCCATTGATTATGTTATCAATTGTTTATGTTACAATGGATAATTGATTGTCCATTGTAGCATAAGCAACTGCAGTTGACACAGGCATAAAATCCTGAACAAGATGGAGGCTTTTGGCATAGATGTTGGTTTGAATTTGAATATATAAAGCACCAAGGTGCTTGTGAATAAGTGTAACCTGTTTTCAAGTTTTAAATGTTTCATCGTGTGTTGTGTTTAACACATGTATTCTGCAACGTAACACATCTGTAACGTAATTAGCCACTACTCTTTCCTTTGTTTATCACGTCCCTGAAGATGGCCAAGGAAGGACGAAATATGTAGGAGGGCTGCCATATATTTATAAAATATTCTCTTTTCTGTGATTGTGCTGTTGTTGGAATGCATATTGTAAACTACTCATTCTTACCAATATTCATGCAGATGCTAAAGTTGTTTAGGTGAAATCTGGAACAGTGTTTCTAAATAAATAGTAGCTGCTATATTTCCAAATTCTTGACAGTTAACAGTTATTTAAGTCTATGATGTCATCAACTTATGGTTAAATGTGGCAGCTAAAGCACAAAAATAAAAAATTGTAGAAACAGAAAAATTAATGTAAATGACCACTTGCATTACACCACAGGACTAGGCAGCAAGCATAACCTGCGTTTATTATGCACTAGTTTGTTATTCTTACATCATGTGGTACATTTCAAAGACTGAGGGCCACATGTTGAAACTGTTGTTTTACATTAGTTTGATGTGGCTTTGTTGCCAACTTGCTTTAGTAAAATACATTGCCTTCTATGTGTGAATGTAAGATACTTGTTAAAAAAGTATGACATTTCAGACTTGTGTGCAGAATGACATGCAGCTGAAGGTATGAAAATTTGCAGGACACGATGTGTGAGTTTTTCACAGCAGTGATTGCGAAGATGTATGTCATCTGTGATTGACACCGTGTATTCTGGTAGAAATTTACCAGACTTTATGAGAAACCTTTTTCCTCCATCTACCCTAAAGATTGCCAGGATACACAATGTCACATCCCAGAAGACTTATGTTCATTGGCCAGTGTTAATTTGGTATAAGATATCTTATATGTTGTGCACTATGCATATTAGAAGTTAATTAGAACAAACCAACAATTATGCACAAAATTCACAAAGTTATATTTACACTGACAATATCGCTACATGTTTCAATGGACATGCAATCATCCTCAGGCGATACAAAGTGTTACAGGTACCAAAGCATCAAGAGGTGTAAATATCTTCCTGTATACATCAAACCTGATTTATAATAAAATATAAGAAGCGAGCAACATATTGATGTAAAGTCAATTAACTATTCTCTATTACGTTTTACAGTTTTTGTACTACCCACAATCATTAAGTATGTATACAATTAAAATGAAAAATAGATCTTCTTCTTAGTCCGAAGTGTCGGGGATAAAATGAAGTATAAAGTACATAGTAACAATAAAATGTGCCTTCTTTAGAAGGGGGTAGGCTTGTTGGCTTTGGCTGCAACGTTGTATGTCAGATCAAAGATCAAATGTAGAGTACAACCTGCATCTAGGTGTTATGTATCCCAGGTGTCTGTGCTCCATGAACATCTAGACATACACCAATACTACATTACACAGACACCCGGGATATGTAACACCAAAACACAGGTTATACGCAGCCTTTGATCTTCGATCTGATATACAATGCTGTAGCCAAAGTACTTTATACTTCATTTTATCCCCGATAATTCAGAATAAGAATAATATCTATTTTTCGTTTTAATTGTGTACATACTTAATGACTGTGGGTAGTACAAAATCTGTCTAATGTAATAGAGAATAGTCAATTGACTTTACATCGTATGCTGCTCGCTTGTTAGATTTTCTTATAAGTGAGGTTTGATGTATATAGGAAATATTTACACCTCTTGATACTTTGGTACCTGTAACACTTTATATCCCCTGAAGATGATGGCATATCCATTGAAACATGTAGGGATACTGTCAGTGTAAATATAACTCTGTGACTTCTGTGCATGACTGTTGGTTTGTTCTAATTAACTTGGTATAAAGATGGTGAAAAATGTGTTATTGTGGACATCTTTGTTGATCTGTATTATTAGTGGGGCTTCTTCATTGTCACAGTCAAAATTTTAGCTCACAGACAGAGACTAGTACAGATTTCTAGTTTGTTCTTCTTTTTTTTTTTTTAATTAAACAAATTTTATAGAATGTTTTATTTTCTGTCAGTACTGAATATTATGTTTGGCTGTTTGGGCTGTGATGCTGTGTACTTCAGTCTGGTAGAGATTTTACTGCTGTTTCAGAGGACTACAACTGCTGTGTCCAACTTAAAGATTACTGTGACGATCAGGATGGGGCAGTAGGCTTCTCCATAACATTGGTACCCTCCTACCAGACTAAAAAGCATTACAACCCAAAAGACCACCATCTCAACGAATTTTATCTTTCAATAAACACAAAAAGGGGAAAATATTCATGGTGTTGGAACATTTGTATTAGAAGACACCTGCCTAGAAGTATAGCTAATAAGGCAGATGAATAGTATAACAAAATATTTATGTGTGACTTCCCATTTTTATGTGAAAATTAGAAACGGGGAAGACAGGCAGTCAGTCACAAATATGCTTGTACAGTGTCTTTTTATGTATTGTGCCACATGTTTCGGCTTGAGCTAAATGCTCTCATCAGACAGTATATAAATACTTGTAAAAGAAACTATACCCTCAAGTACTTTTATAGTGCCAGTTGAGGCTTTTAGCAGAAGCCGAAACCTTTCACAGAATATATAAGAAGACACTGCACAAGTATAGTTGTAACTGACTGTCTGTCTTCCCCCCTTTTAGTTAGTATAACAAATGATTTTTAACAATGGGCAAATGCTTAAAAGACTTCTGGGAGAGCCAACTTTATATATTTTCCACTTGGAATTATTTTTGGGCATGTGCAGGGTAACATGTTACCTGTTATTTATCATCCACATAAATTATGGTTATTCAGAACATCAGACATAAACATAAAAGGAATGATAATAGATTGAGTATCTAAAGCATACAGCATGGCTTATAAATTGCTTTGTGCTGCCTTATTTAACATTGAATGTATTATGCAGCTCATACTAACAGAAGCTCTCCAAACTCCTCTGGCTTTCAGTTAGCTGCATTGGTCGCTTACATGAAAAGTTAGTGAACCAACAGTCCAGATGTACAGAACTGTTAAGTCTGTTTGGGTTGCTGCAATCTTTATTTATAAATCATGTATACCTTTGGTCATGTCATGTAATAATACAGCTGTATTGTAGTTCCTTGAAAGCTAATTTCACCTTTTCTAGAATGGTAACTTTTAGACCATTATGCCACTAATTAATGTTCTCAATGAAATATACAGTATATTTATTGTGTGTGTGTGTGTAAGCATTTGAATTTACTCTGTGTTACAAAATAATGCGTAGTCTGCTTGAATTATTTTGGTAAGATAAAACATTCATTATATTTTGTACAAAATTAATTGTGTTATATTTTACTATCCATACCAGAGGGTTGTCCAAAATTTCATCATTCATGATCAGACATGGCATTTATTATGCTGGTACATTAACCCTTTATTGTACTTAGACATTTGAGAAAGTTTATGCCACTTGCTGTTTTTCAGAAAGTTTAAAACTGTTTATGATGTATGGATACTTTTGAAGGAAATTACATTTGATTATTTTGTTTCTTCATTACTTCTGAACAAATTGATGAATTATAGGGTTAAAATTGTTAGAAATTTTTCTGTTTTAGAAATTTTTTTTTTATGTAGGCCTTCAGAGCTGGAAGTGAATGAAGGAAGTGATAGGACTAATTTTTTACATGCGAAGCTCTCACAATACTGTTGGTTAATGTTCAAGGATTGCAGAGCTGTCAATATTTACTGGTTGTCATAGTGTATCATCCCACAAGACTTGAACATTCAAGGACTGGCTTGTCCTTATCAGCTTTGGTTCATTTTAATCACACTGCTAAATTTCTCTGTTTTAAATAAAACTATACCATGTAGAGCAATTTGTATTTTTCTTGGATTATTTATACAATTGTTATCGTATACTTTTCCTCCTTGCATGTAATTTTATGACACGGTGTAAAATTTAAATATTTGTTAGATAGAGTCTGGTTAAGGTTGCCTGTGTACGTACTATGTGAAAATTACTCCCTAACATCATAAGAGTTTGCTTCATCATTTCATGGTTTCACAAATCTGTTAATATTTTCATGACGAGACAGGACATCTGTCCGTATATAACATGAACAGAACTACTTTTCCTTTGCATTGTATTTTGGTTTTATTTTTATAATTGAGTCATTTAATCTTCAAACTTTTGAAGAAATATAAAGTTGTGATAGCATAGTGCTGCACATGTGTTTATTAGATCGTTCCCACAGCGATGCCCACAGACTGGACCGTCATTACTGGAAGACAAGAGCAGAGGTGACGAGGCATATGAGCTACGTGACCCGTGCAACTCAGGTGTAGAATCTGGTGACATTTAGGTTAAGTTTTTATACTGCAGGAGCCTGAGGGATCTCGGTTGCACAACTAGAATTACATATTGTTGGTAACTTTACAAGTAACATTGCACCTTGCTTTATGTTGTTGTTACTGACTTAAATGTTTGATAAGGAAGCATGCAGATTAATGACATAATATTGTCATAATGGACTTGTTAATATATAACAGATGTAAGAATATTTAATAAGTATTAGTGACAGGAGATAAAAAGTTTATGAAATATGTGGCATTTTTTGATATATCAAGATGTAGTTTTGTGTTTCGCATGAGTGAAAGAGAAGCTTACAACACAGATTGTCACATGTGACAGGGAAAAAAAATAACTGCTAGTGACAAAAGTCGTAATTTAAGAGAGTCACTGATGTCTCTCTCTCACACGTGCGCGCGCACACACACACACAACCACACAAACACACACCACAAAATATCTGCCTAAATTCAAACACATTTGGTAACTGTTACCAACAAAAAGAATGTTGCATGAAACAAAATTATGCAATCAAAGCACCCCGAGTGAATGTCACATATTTTTACAATATGATCTTTCTCCTGTCTGTTTGATACGTGAAGATCATCTTCTGGGAAATGGATCAGTAGAACCAAGAGTGCAACAAAGCTGGGGAAGTCAACTGTTTCAAATAACGTAACTTATTCATCAGTTCGTTCTCATGCGTTTAACTTCAAAACTAAATCTGTTTGGACTGTGTTTTCTGGGATCGACTGAGGTTTCTTGTTCCCTCTAGTCTTAATATATGTGACTTCCTTCATAAATTTAATTAGCCTAGCAGTTGCTATTCATTTTCCCCAGTTTAACAATATTACAAATTTTGTTAGGAAGTTTATTGTTTTTCTTATAAACTAATGTTAATTTGCACCAGTTCATCTCCTGTTTTCAGAATGTATCAATCCATGGTGGAAGAATGAAAAGTTGCATAAGCATATTACACATATTTATCTCCCTTATTTCTTTGCTAAAATTTTTCTTGAGAAAATTGGAACAACATAACCTCAACTACATAAAGACAATGACCTTACAGGTATTACCCCTCTTATTCCTTTCAACCACATTGTTTGTGAGTATTCCATGAAATTATGGAAAAATACTTAACATGAAATCTTTCCAGTTGTGTACTTATTTATTCACACTATTTGCAGTATTGTTTTTTTCCTTGCTTTGTATATTATGGACATTAAAAATATTTTTGTCACTCTCAAAATGTTCTGAAGGTTGCTATCTTGTGGGATGTGATACCATGTAGTGAGGCACAAGTATGAATTCTGTGACTTTTAGCTGTGTTGGCACAGGTGCTCTTCTGAGTCACAATGCATTGGCTGTTACCAATAGGAACTCCAAATCTTTATGTATGATACAGATTATTTGATAAATGAGACGTGTAGTAGACTTTGTGATGATTCAGATCAGTAGGTAATATACACTGTCACTTCTTCCAGTCTGCTTTGAGCCTGGGCATTTTGTCTTGCTCTTTAAATGTATCTTGTAGTCTACTCAGCCTATTGTATGCAACAGACTCAAATTACAGTAGAATTCTGTTAATCTGGCATGCACGGGATCAAAGAAGTGCTCGATTATCAAACAGTGCCTATAATGACATAAATACTTATAGGTAATTTTTTTGTTGTTACTCAAATGTTTGGGCTGCACAGCTAACAAATGGCATGCTCCATTTGGATTTCTCCTGCAGGTACTGGTTTGGGGGCATTGGGGTCCCATTCTATGTTGTTCAATTTCTACCAGGAATTCTTCTGGACTTAGGAGCATTTTACTTAACTTCTGGAGTGTCAGAGGTTCCAGAGAAACATTTTCTGGATTCAACAAATTCTACTGTAATTTTCACACTGTAACAGAAGGTAGTTTTCATGTCTGTGAGTGTTCACCAGGTTCCTGTCAGATGTATGTGAAAGACTTCATGCTTCGCCGTGACTTTAACACTGCCACAATGTTGATTTAGTTATGCAAATGTGATACTGCACAATCCTAAATTAGAAAATACGCTGATATTTCCGCTGGAATGTAAAACTCTCATAGTGTGTAATAAGAGTAAATATTTGTGTTATGTAAGTGTTAACAGTATGTAGGTGCTGAAGGTCTTAATTACACAAAGTTCTGAAATTCTGCTTATCATACAATAATGTCTGTGATACATGACATATAATTATGTTAGCTGTAGTAAAGTATTAATCTGTAAATAAATATTTTGATGAAATTATTTTTATATTTTCACCATGCATAACCTTCCACATATTTTTGCCCCCTTCATTTTAGGAAGAACATGTTTGAAAAGGCCACACCAGTGTCTACTGTGGAGGTCAAAATGGACAACCCTGACTCTAAGTAAGGACCTTGATGTGTTTATTTTAAGAACTGACAGGGGAACTAAAACTTATTCTTAAATAGTGCCATATAAAAGTACTTTTGTATCTTGTTGCAGTGATATATTTTGAAACGGTTCTCATGAATTCTGTTGGTCTCTGGAAGGCTTAATCCACATTCATTTGGGTACCCTTGAGATGAAACCTTAGTGTGCATGGAGACGTGAGGCTCGCATGAAGAATGTGTGATGCCTGATATGCGGTCTTTGTAAATCCTGTGCCATATTTGTTTATTCCGGAGTATTGGCAAGGAGGCCATTAGCTCTCTGCTACCCTGCCAACACAAGGATCATTCTAGAGACACAGCTGAAATGCCAAATACATGTAAGCCCTTGGAATATGTTCTTCATTGTAATTTCACATCGTGGCCTCTCAAATTAATACAAAAGACTTTCTTTAACCAGATACATTACTTATGTTTGCTTCTTGCTTGAAATAATTATAAGTTTTTAAATTTCATTATACAGAGTGGATATGTTGATGTCATAATGGGTAGTCTGTTTTCATTTCTACACATTTTGTTTCCAAAACTACTGAAAGGATTTTCATGGAATTTGGTGTTAATGACAATCAATCAAATTGACAAGCAAAATTTATTTCCTCCATGCCAGTCCATAATAACTTTTAGCTAAATAAGATGAACTATTAGTGAACACGAAGATAGAGGTGTCATTCGTGTTTGTAATATTTATTCTCCAACACGGTTTATGTTAAATTAAATGTAAAAAAAATTGAATCTTCGGTGTAATGTAATTTTTTCAATCTTAAATAGCTTCATTTGATGGCAATAAATAAACAAAGTAGTGAGAGGTGTAGAACTACAAGGAACACTTTTAAAAAATATCTGAAATTAAAATTGGGGCGCTTAATGCCTATAGCTGGTATTTGGTTACACCTATTGTTGATAGGTGGCAGGGTAAACACAAATTCTATACTGCTATCTGTTGGAAATGTTTGTAATGACTAGATGGTGTGCTTAGTTTCGGGAATTGCCGGTAGATGACTTGAATTTCGATGTTGGAAAATATAATTTATGTTCTTTCAGTTTAACTTTTGTGATTGACAGTTGTCAACACGCACTGTCAGAGAAGAAATGCAAGCCCATAAGTATCAAGGTAAGTTGAAACCACATGAAAAACGTTTATTAACACAATTTGTAAACACACACCTTTCAAATAACATAGTGCTTTGTTTGAGGTAGTATATGTTTATGAAACGGGCACTCAGAATTCTGTACAGTAAGACATATTTTAATGTGTGTTCTGGCAAGTAACCTCAATTCCTCAGAATTCATTTCTATCATCTTCTTTATCCTACTGAAGTACAGGGCACTCCCAAAGCTTGGTGTCACAGGATCACTTAAAAGTTGCAACAGTTGTCATGAAACTGTAAAGGCCCAATGATACGTTTTCTCATAAAAATTTGATCATGTCAAGAACAATGACTGTTCATGACAAATTTCACATACCAATTGAGGATAATCTTTATTAAACCTAACTAGCAAAATTTCGTGCAATGTTTTCACATTGCATCATTCATAATTTGAATCATTTGGCCCAAACTTGTGCCTGATTACTCATATATTTCACTTAGGAGCTGGTATGTAAGCTTATCTTGTATGAAACATGTTAATAGGTAGGTTAGTTTAATTGATTGTACTGCATAAGATCCTCTGTGAATGCAAATATGTTGATTGCTTCACTATTTTTCCCACATTCTCAGTACAAATTTATTGTCATATTTCTCTCAACCCTACATAACCTCTGGCCAGTTACTTCTGAATCTGTACTTCACTGTCAACACTTTCCTCAGCACAACGTATGTTACATATGCAGCTGCGGTGTCAGCAACTTACAGTGGAAGAACGGAAAAGTAAAGTTTTCCCAGTGGCTAACTAAACACCACGATACGAAGGTAGGCCGTGCCATGGCTCAGGCAGTTAGCCGCCGGCCTCCCACCGCGGAGGCCCGGGTCAGTCCATGTGAGATTTGTGGTGGACAAAGTGGCACTAGGACTGGTTTTTCCCCCCGAGTTCTTCGGTTTTCCCCTGTCAATTTCATTCTACCAGTGCTCCATTACTAGGAAAAGGACAAAAAATGATATGAAGGTATATGTTAGGGTAGGTGTGTAGTTCCCTATGCTTTGAAACTCAACATTAGAAGTGAGTGGTCAGCTTCACACCCTGGCCAATTTACCTCTGTGGAACGAGTGCTAGGTACCCATTGGGTAGTAGGCTGTGTGAAGCATAGACTCTGTCTGGAATAAGTTAGAATGAAAGACGAAACAACAGAAGGTGGCTGCTGGTTATATTGACCTTGGCTGGGCAGCCACGTGATGAAAGTGACATAGTTGTGTGTTAGGCTGCTGTTACAGTATACCTATATAGAACATGTACTCAAATTTGTATGGTAATTTATGTTATTTTAACTGTTTTAAAAATGATATGTTTATGATGGTGACGATAATGACAACACTTTAGAAACGTGTCGCTGCGACATTCATAAATGTAAGAGTGGAGTTCCCTGATGCTTGACTACACACAATGCTATGAAAACTTCAAGTGGTGTGGTGGTATAACTCCACACATTCTTATTCTTGGCATTATTTGAGGTCAATGTTCAGCTTCATGCTCTGGTATCTTCTGGGAATAGAACTCTGGACATCATTTTCTAGCCTTGTCACTATACTAATTAACTGAAAACTTTCCTTGTTATAACTAACTAACTAGCTAACTAACTCCATGGAGCAGAGGCCTTCTTGAGAAGCTAACAGTTTCTCAGCTAGTCAAGAAATTCCCCGCATATTATGGAATCCGGAGGTTCATTACCGCATTCACAAGAGCCCGCCACCTGTCCATATCCTGAGCCAGCTCAATCCAGTCCATACTCCCCATCCCACTTCTTGAAGATCCGTTTTAATATTATCCTCCCATCTACGCCTGGGTCTCCCTAGTGGTCGCCTTCCCTCAGGTCTCCCCACCAAAATCCTATATGCACCTCGCTTTTCCCGCATACATGCTACATGTCCCGCCCATCTCATTCTTCTCGATTTGATTACCTGAATAATATTTGGCGATGAGTACAGGTCACTAAGTCTTTCCTTGTTATACCACTACAGAAATTTTTTCATTAAGATTCAGCTGTTGTGATACAGTATGTTATGCTGTGTAGTTGGGTAAATAGATTCAGACATTTTGAAATATCTTAGTGACTGCATCCAGTGTTTGACCCTGAAGGTAAAGCATTATGATCTCCTGAAAGTGCGGTAACTATTTACCCAAACACACCATGTAACTTCCAATGAGACTTGAATCTGTGTCAATACCGACTGCAAGAACTTCAAATAATGCAAGTTTTGTGACGGTTTAGAAACATCTATTTTGTAAAACAAATTCTGATTAATTTTTGTATATATTAAGAGAAAAATGGCTGGTCATGTGGTAAGAATATATGATAACAGGACCATAAGGAAAGTGTTTCTGGGGAAACCAGATGGCAGAAGAAAAGCAGGAAGACCAAAATTAAGATGGTTAGACTGAATTGAGAATTCTCTGGAATCAGTGTGTGTCAAGAGATGCAGGATGGAACCAGAAGAGATATTTGTATGGGCTATCATCCTGAAAGGGGCGCTGGTTAAACTCTAAGGACCGTATGCCAATGTATAAGAAGATACATTAACCCTTTAAAGACGAAGCGTATCTGTTTTATACAAGGACTCAGTGCGTACCGCGCAGTAAACACTCTCCACCTCGATTATACAAACCGATCACTTAATTATGTATAAGGTAAACGTTTCTCTTTGTTCTGAGATCCGTACAAAACACATAAACGCAATGTGGGCACCACGTAGAATATTTTAATTTTAAAACTGGTGGTACATAAAGTTACCGCTAGGCTTTAAAAGGTTAAAAGGAAAAATATAATTTTAATGTATGGGGGCCAGTATATTGCCCTTGCTTTGTAAAAAGGGGACATCCCACAAAATGTCAGTTTTAAAGGAGAAGCAAGAATGTGGCTGCCTTTAACGTATGACATGTGCTTTCAGAAGTAGGATGTCCCCCACCTATCTT
This sequence comes from Coptotermes formosanus, assembly GCA_013340265.1. Lineage (NCBI taxonomy): Eukaryota > Metazoa > Arthropoda > Insecta > Blattodea > Rhinotermitidae > Coptotermes > Coptotermes formosanus. The sequence goes on along the minus strand of BLKM01000588.1, from coordinate 1,332,214 downwards.
GGCTATTCTTCAAGATGCATTTGCCTTCTTTTTACATTTCGTACAGGACCATTCGATTAATGGTTTGTTACACATAATACATTGTAGCTCAAAGTGGCAGTTAACCCCTTTTTACAAAACCGGAGCAATATGCAAGTCCTATTCCAGCACATTTCAGTTTCGAGTTGATTAACGAAATTCGTGTTATAGCAGTTTCTGACCATAAAGTGTGATCTCTTTAATTCGATTAGCTTTGCATTATATGTACGATAAATAAACATTAAAATCAGTTACATGCTCAGTTCTGCATACATATTCGTGTTTCATGCTGCTTCTGTCTGTTTATAATTTATCTACTGTCCTGGCAATCGGAACGCGCTATGTCACCTCATTAGGGAATATGAAAGTGTACAGTTTATACAATGAAATTAAATAAAACAAGGGAAAAACACCCCTTGCTCTACACCATTACCCACGTCTCGGGTGTGTCGGTGCGGCTGCATTCCCTACACCCAGCTAGCTGCTAACGGGTGGGAAATCGATGCCACTACATACTTCGTTTCTTTGCCATTGCAAGTGACCAATGACGATGTTAATTCAGAATGTATAACTCACGTGTTCTCGTATTATACAGCGAATTGTGACTGAGGAATTCCACGATGATATTCCGAGATTCGAGTCGCAAACAAGCCCGTCGGGAGACGCATGCGAGTGACGTTAGATCCTGTTGCTAGGCAACGCGTTTGGTGTCGGATGGTGCGAACGAGGACTATCAGACGTGATACAGCACCGCGACGTCTTGAAGCTACGTCGTCTGCTGCATCCAGCATGAGCCATGGATGCCGCCGCTATGACAGCCAACCATCTATACGTTGACGCCGACGCCATCGACTTCAACAGGTAAGGAACACTTCTAGGATTTGACGTTTCTGGCGACCGTAGCTGTAATACCACCGCCGTCTAGGACGTGACAGCATGTCTTTTGGTAGAAAAATGACAAATGACTGGCATTAAACTGCTGACTCCGCCTTCATTCTTATTTTTTTGAAGACGTACGCACAAAATTCTTCCTGAACTCTGAAAGATTTGTACCTTACTGCATGGCATCACACGCTGGAAGGCACCAGTCTTCTGGAGCACACTAACGGTGTCAGCAAAGTGCCAAATGATCTGCAGGAAACATTAATGGAATTCAAGAATCGCTGATTATTTTGTTACTTAACGCTGAGATTAAAACTTCGTAAAGCATATGTACGATGCAGTGTTTATTTACTGATTTATAATTACCGTCTTCTAGAATGTGAGGCAGTGTGGTCTGGTACATATGTATCAGTGCTTTAGAGGTCACTCTTGCCTCTGTCTTAAAATGTACGAAAATTCTTCTTCTGCGTAGAAAGTAACATGTTAGGTCCGTTTTAAAGTTTAGTGCGTCTGCCGGAGAACAAGGCGCCACAGCCCACAAGAACATAATTTTTTTGTGCAGCTCCGTGACAAATTCGAGTGTTATATTGACCAGTGATTTTCATAATTCTTGTAGATAGTTTGGGTGATTATTTTATTTCTTAAGGAGGTACAAATCTGTGCGGGATAATGTAAAATTTTGGCACAAGTTTTTTTTGTATAGTAACAGAGAGGAGCATCCCTTGTTAGAGGTACAGTAGGTTTTGTCGCAATATAATAGTAGATCGTGTCCATTTTATCGTGTCCCCGAGCACAGCAGCTTTATCACATACAAAACCTACATCCGCTGGGATATCCCGTGAGAGTTACGGCGATCAGAGACACGAAAAATGGAACAAGTGTAGCTGAAACTTTTAAGTAACGAATAGAACTCTGATAAATTTGCTGAGATAATTTTCAATAAAGATTTGTAGCGAAGATTTGAATTGTTGCTAAAAACTCTGTTGCAGTATTTGCACATACGCTTAGCAGCTTTTCCGACCGCACATGCCGGTTACAGCACACGGGAAAACTCATACCTAGATGTTGCGTATTAGGTCAGTGGCAGGAAGCATCAAAGCGAAAATTTACATACTGTAGGCCACCGTCTTTATTTTTTTAAAGAACACTTTTGAAAGCACCGTGTTGTTTACACGTCTGTGTTTCCCCCATTTGAATGTGTGCAAGACATGACGGATTTTTACGAAACTTGGTATTAACAATGCGCAAATGCAGAACCCCCCAACGTAGTACTGGCTTTGATAATAAAATGGCGGATGCTAAATTGTTTTACAGTTGATCACAAAATGGCGACCATGAAACTTAAAGAGGTAAATTAACTTCGCATAATGCAAAATTCTGAAATACCTGTTAACTCAGTAACAGCGTGCTTATTAGCTTTACCAAATATGTCCATCCTTCTGTCTGTCTTTCTGTCCGTGTGTCTCTCTCTGTCTCTGAATATATCGTAACAGCTCAAGAATTGTAGAATGAATCCTTCTGAACTCTTGACACTGGGAAATTATACTGAAGCTTTCTAAAAGGTTTTGACGATGGTGTATAATACTGTGTGCTGATGGTTTTATGGACTTTATCCATCATCCGAAGAGTAAAATATTAAAAATATTAAAAAATTAAAATCACTACGTTTCGGAAGCTGGCTCTGCTTCCGTCCTCAGGTAAATGGAGGGGGAGAAGAGAAGAACACCTATTCTGTTTGGCCCCTTAGACAGAGCTAGCCTCCATCCAGTTATGGAGGCTAGCTCTGTCTAAGGGGCCCAACAGAGTAGATTCTTGCCGTGCCGTTGGGAATTGTCTGTACCCTACTTATACGCATGCCCAGCACATCTTGTTACTGTGTGCACCTAGGGAATTCCTATTTTTAATTTTTTAAAAAGCGAAAATTTATTGAATTCTCGGTCTTAAAGGACAATATTTTTATTCACCTTACAAATTAAAGAAAATAACACTTAACTAATATTTATTTTTAATGTAGCAAATGAACTCTGCCTCAAAAATACAAGCTAAAAAATAAGGCATAGGATAATTATTATGTTGCCTGCGCACACCCAGCACACCCTGTACGCACGCCAATGGTTCTGTTTTCTAATACTGTTAAGTTATAATTTGTGTTTATTTTGTAAACAGGCAGAAATATTTTAACCTTTTAAAGCCTAGCGGTAACTTTACGTACCACCAGGTTTAACATTAAAAAATTCTACGTGGTTTATGTGTTTTGTACGGATCTCAGAACAAACAGCAACTTTTGCCTTATAAAACATTAAGAGACTGGTTTTTATAACCGAAGTGGAGAGTGTTTACAGCGCGGTACGCGCTGAGTCCTTATATGAAAGAGATACGCTTCGTCTTTAAAGGGTTAAATTGAAGTAAATGACAGTTCGGGTTGTGGTGCTACTGTGGCAACAGAGTACTGCAGTTACCAAACCGGTCTACAGTAGACGCTGGTGTAAGATTGATAGTCTCCTGCACTAATTACAGAGGGTCATTACGACTGGTTCCTTACATCAAAAACCTCAATTTGTTTTACAATGAACAGTAATGTCTGACACTAATTTATTCTGTCCGAAGTGGCATCTATACTTACAGACTTGGTTTATTGAGTTTCTTCCACGCTTAACAATGGTTTTAAGGGTTTCAGAGGAAGATTCTGCATCGTCTGGGTCCCTCATTTAGCTATGTGTGTCTGTCCGTCTGTCCTTCATCTAATTCACATTCACATACACGTATTATAAAAACAAGTTCAATGCTTTTCGTGATATTCTCTGTTGAAGATACTTTAACCCTTTAAAGAGGAAGCGTATCTGTTTTATGTAAGGACTCAGTGCGTACCGCACTGTAAACACTCTCCACTTCGGTTATAAAAACCAGTCTCTTAATGTTTTATAAGGCAAAAGTCGCTGTTTGTTCTGAGATCCGTACAAAACACATAAACGCAATGTGGGCACCACGTAGAATTTTTTAATGTTAAACCTGGTGGTATGTAAAGTTGCCGCTAGGCTTTAAAACGTTAATCTAGACATTCTCTGCATAATTTCTGTCCTAAAAGAAATAAATGGGTTTTTGTTGTCTGCGTGTGTTCCTCTTTTAAACTTTTAAACCAGTTAACCGGTCATCAGTAGCAGGCAAAATGGTAATCAGACCGAATAATGAATTTGAAAATTGCCGCAGAGAAAAATTTGTCAATATGACTTTATACTTCTATGTTAATTGCTAGACCGGTAGCTGCACTGTCTAAGGCTTAGGTCTGCGGCCGCTCCTTTGCTGGGTTTGCGGGTTCGAATCCCGTCGGAGGCATGGACTTCTGTCTCTTGCGAGTGTTGTGTGGTGTCAAGTAGAGGTCTCTGCGATGGGCTGATCACTCGTGCAGAGGAGATCTACCGAGTGTGATGTGTGTGTGTGTGTGTGTGTGTGTGTGTGTGTGTGTGTGTGTGTGTGTGTGNGTGTTGTGTGTGTGTGTGTGTGTGTGTGTGTGTGTGTGTGTGTGTGTGTGTGTGTGATCAGGTGGAACAGCAACCCTCTACACCTACAATGAATAAGTACGGCAGGTCAGGCTAAGAAAGAAAAAAGAAAGATTAATTACTAAGGCACCCATTATGTAGATATATTCCATATAAGGCTAGACACGTTTAAATAATAACGTGTGTTGTATATCGCAAATGTATGTGCTCTAGTAACATCGTGCAAGTGGCGTAAAATTTTCTGTAATAGGCGGACACTGATTTACGTAACTGGAAATGTAAAAGGAACTTAACTTACATCCAAACAGTAAATTCGTGTAAACGCATTTACGGTAGAACAGGCCTTAACCTTTTAAAGCCTAGCAGTAACTTTACGTACCACCAGGTTTAACATTAAAAAATTCTACGTGGTGCCCACATTGCGTTTATGTGTTTTTTACGGATCTCAGAACAAACAGCAACTTTTGCCTTATAAAACATTAAGAGACTGGTTTTTATAACCGAAGTGGAGAGTGTTTACAGCGCGCTACGCACTGAGTCCTTATATAAAACAGATAAGCTTCATCTTTAAAGGGTTCATATAGTACCGAAATTAAGAACGCATGGAGCTTCATCTCCATTCCTCCATATTCCTTCATTACAATGTGATTAATTCAACACAGACACAAGTGTATCTTTATTCTGCTACAATTCCTTTAATGTATCTGAGAGAAAAAATTTCTATTCCAGATAAAAACTGATTAGGAGCGACAGTCTGCAAAATGTTGACAGTGTTCTTGTAAAGGACTACTCGAGGAAGTTAAAAGAGAAATGAAACACAAAAAGGAGATTAAGGAACAAACATCTGAAGGAAATCGAAAATATGCCGGGCTCATTAACAGTCTTCCTTGAATTTCTGGCTTCCATTATCCCTTGTAGGTTTTTGTGGGTTTGTATAGCGATTTGTCTTGTAAGGACAATTTGTTCCAGGAAAGAATTCTAACGGCTGCTTCCTTCAAAACGTTTGGCCGGAACACAAAATTAGCAGGAATTTTGATTCTGCAAATGTCGCAGTTATGTTTAGACTCTGTCCCTAGTGGTACAGATTCCTGGTAAGTCAGCGTTTTCTAATATATTCTCCCTGTCAAAAAGAAAAAATTCGTGAGGTGAAGGTAAAGTTATTTTTCTGTCCACAATATGGGGGCATACAAAGCGAGTAGACTTATAGTTCCACCCTTTCTTAGCCTTGGTACTAGATGGAATTAGTGGTGAACTTCACGCCTCAGCCGTTACACGCCTGGGAAACAACCCCTATACCCATAAATAGGAAGCTGTTTCGGCCCCAGAGGCGATCTAGACGTTTTGAAGAAGAGAAAAACCTCTTGCCCCCGCAGGGATACGAACCCCGGATTATCCAGCCGTAGCCTTGTCGAGTATATTGATAATGCGTAGTAATTGTGAGACCCATACGTTCCATTGGTTCGTCCCTTGTCACAATCACAAACGAAGCTAAGTACGTCTCTCGGGTAGCTCTTGTGTTGCGATTCCATACTTTAAGAACAACTGTCTTTAGCAATGTTATAGATTTTTCTGAGTTTTGTCATCACAGAAATTCAAGACCATACATAAAGCTAATGTTGTTTGCATCTTAGACGTTTTCCCTGTCGCCATATCTGTCCGCGTAATTGTAGGACTAAGTTGCCCATACAGGGAATTGCTACGCAGCGACAACAAGTGATAGGATAAACAGAGAAGAAAAGAACGTAAATCGAAACAAAAAAATCAGATAGACATAGACCCTGATAATAAGCGTTTGAACATGTGTTGTAAAAAATAAGACATTCGGTATACAAATAAGGTAATAGACCTATGTCTGTAAAAGCTATAGAACTCCACGCGTAAGCCAATATACTGGTTTCAAACACGTCTAACTCAAGTAATGTTATTGATATAGGGGGAACAAGACAGCATAAATACCCGAAGAGAAGTAAGAAAAATGTAAAAGATCTGAGGTCTCGGGGGGGGGGGGGGGGGGGGCGGGGGGGGGGGGGGGGGGGGGGGGNGCAAAACGTGCTTTAATGAAGTAATTGTTTTCCTAAAGATATCGATGTTTTGTGCACACGATTAACAGCCGAGACACATCCAGCAAACGGAGCCCCCAAATATCCACTCAACATGAAGTAAAACCTTATAACGTTCAGTTCAATTGAATTCAGTTCACTGGGTGTGTACAAATGTGGAGGCTTAGCAGCACAAGTGCCTGTTATAAAGCCAGCACAAAGACACAAATGAAACACAAAAACAGTGCAAATACACAAAATCAAAACACCAAACAGACACAACAAAACGAGTAGGGTGGAAAAAAAAACAATATAAAGTAAGTACTGGGGCAAAACCCTAAACCCTAAAAAAAATATAAGATGACTAAAAATGTCACAGATTAGGGCAAAACGTGCTTTAATGAAGTAATTGTTTTCCTAAAGATATCGATGTTTTGTGCACACGATTAACAGCCGAGACACATCCAGCAAACGGAGAGTTTTTACACGTAGCAGTAAACACGGAGGAGTTTCTAAAATCACGAAGAAAAACTCGAATACCGTTAATATCCAAAAGAAAAGACGAACATTTTAAAACTGAATAAACAGAAATAAAAATAATGCATTAAGATGAATTCTTCTGTCGTGTAGCGGTTGAAGCTTTAGAAATTTAAGAAAATCCTCGTAAGTAACATGGTTATGAGTAAAGAAACGGTACTGACATGGGGCTGTAAGTAACATGGTCATGAGTAAAGAAATGGTACTGATATGGGGCTGTAAGTAACATGGTCATGAGTAAAGAAATAGTACTGATATGGGGCTGTAAGTAACATGGTCATGAGTAAAGAAATGGTACTGACATGGGGCTGTAAGTAACATGGTCATGGGTAAAGAAATGGTACTGATATGGGGCTGTAAGTAACATGGTCATGAGTAAAGGAATGGTACTGATATGGGGCTGTAAGTAACATGGTCATGAGTAAAGAAATGGTACTGATATGGGGCTGTAAGTAACATGGTCATGAGTAAAGAAATGGTACTGAGATGGGGCTGTAAGTAACATGGTCATGAGTAAAGAAATGGTACTGATATGGGGCTGTAAGTAACATGGTCATGAGTAAAGAAATGGTACTGACATGGGGCTGTAAGTAACATGGTCATGAGTAAAGAAATGGTACTGATATGGGGCTGTAAGTAACATGGTCATGAGTAAAGAAATGGTACTGACATGGGGCTGTAAGTAACATGGTCATGAATAAAGAAATGGTACTGATATGGGGCTGTAAGCTTCCGCTAAATGTGTTCCAGCTTTTTGGCGTCAGCAGACGTTGTAGTTCCATACACTAGAGGCACGCACAAGTTTGGGTGTAACTGGTGTTAAATACAATATGAATAACTTGTGATGGGTAGGAAAGAACATGTTACGTACTCATATTGACCCTTTAAAGACGAAGCGTGTCTGTTTTATATAAGGACTCAGTGCGTACCGCGCTGTAAACACTCTCCACTTCGGTTATAAAAACCAGTCTCTTAATATTTCATAAGGCAAAAATTACTGTTTGTTTTGAGATCCGTACAAAACACATAAACGCAATGTGGGCACCACGTAGAATTTTTTAATGTTAAACCTGGTGGTATGTAAAGTTACCGCTAGGCTTTAAAAAGTTAAGCCCAGTATCCTTACTGATTGGGAGAAAATGTAGTCTACGTGTGGGTGGAAATTCAGTTTTGAATCAAGTTGTGCTCCAGGATCTTTGATTACCTTTATAGTTACAGCACTTCAAAAGTTTCCTGTGCCTCTTTTACAAATATTACAAAGAGTTGAAAAAGATCGGAGAGAAACGGTCGAAACATCTGAGCACTGTCTCAATACATAGTGTATGTAAAGCATTTTGTTAATGGAATATAAGGCACTTACTTACTTTAAGCTTCGTTAAAGAAAGCAGGATTTATATTAAATTAAAAACGTTAAGTTGTCCGCTGTGCATGCCATATAGGCGTATGGGCGGAGTGAAGGTATTGCTCCACTCATTCCTCTTCTCGATACTGATGGCAATGAGTGGTCAGCTTCACACCCTAGCCTCTTTACCTACAGCGACAGAACCCATGAGCTGGAGGGGGGCTCCAGAAAAGAAAATTTCTTCCCCCCCCCTCCCGAACTCTAAAGTCGTAGAACTTATCACGTTCACTGTGACTGCTTTATCTACTTGTCAACTGTTTTAAATTTTATTGTACTTAAAAAGGGCAGAATGTAACGTTGTATCAAGCTAGGTGGAAGCTTAAACGAATTCTGGATTGTGCAAGTTTTCAGATTTTTGCAGGGTGCGCTGATGAAGTATCCATTCCTCTGGGCTGGCAAGTTTTGTCTGTAGGTGTCTGGTTCGCGAATTTTCGAGACGACGCATTGTCCCTATCTTCAAGTGTCGAAATTGTCTGAATTGACTTCGGCAGATTCCAGCAAATGCAGGCTGCCTCGTCGGAACTGTTACATATAGCAGCCACTAATTAGGGAAGTTATGCGTGGAGAACATAGACACAGGGCGAACACTGACAGTGGCTAATTTTCGCAGGATATAAAAGAAAATTATTTACGGAAATTTGTGGTCCCTCATGTGGAGAGCCACCGAGAATGAGATTTGCCCTCTTCTGGGGTGTTACGCAGTATCGAATGGAAATCCTTTACCGACGTTTCGGGGCAACATATTGATCCCATCTTCAAGAATCAGGATGTCCAAAATTTGGACTTGGGCTTCTTGACCCTTGAAGATGGGACCGATACGTTGTCCCGAAACGTCGGTAAAGGATTACCACTCGACAGTGCGTAGCATCCCAGAAGAGCGCAGATTTCATCAGCATCGCGGCGGAAGTCTGACGTCACGCACCGATAATAACTTAACTAAAGAGAATTTTCATTTCTGAGGAAGAAATAACAGGATTGCAAACGGTACAATCTGTGACGTTGTACACAGTTTTTTACCAAGGTGTTCTTTGCTGCAGTGCTGAAATTAAACATACATGGGGCTATACCTTCACTTCGCCGCATGCTTTAAAGGGCCTAGTTCAAAATTAAGCACAGGGACGTGTTTTCTTTTACATTTTACGGGGAACAAAAATTTGTCGTGCTCAGTAGAAAACATTTGGAGTGTAAGGGGGGGTTCGGGGGAGGGGGGGGCGAATTGCTATCTTGGGTCAACAAGGAAGTTCACTTCATCCAAACGTATGGGCTCCGGGGGGTGGCGACATACATGCTACATCCTGTCTGGGTTAATTCCACTGCGGCCTCGCCTCGAGATGTTTGCTGCCGCTCTTCTGCAGAGTCTGTTACTGTCACTTTTAATTATGTGTGTTTTATGCTGTAAAATCAACTACCCTTTTTTTTCAACCCTCCGCTGTTATTAGCGTATATGATATATACCAATCGTGTCATCTTGGTGTATAGACGTTATGGAGCTAAGGCTCTACTTATTCTTTTTTTTGTTAGCATTCAGGTGTCTTGTGACAGGAAAGATATCATCACTATTACCCTTCCCCCCCCCCCCCCC
>BLKM01000588.1:1271822-1321857 GCA_013340265.1 Coptotermes formosanus | reverse complement strand
CCCCCCCCCCCCCCCTTTGGGGCGTACGTAGTGTTCGGAATTGGATTTGGCGTTACTGAGAGAGAGAAAAAAATTTCAATTCCCTCCCCGGGAATCGATCCCCTCTTATAAAGTAACTTTACTGAATTCTAGAGAAGCTGTCAATTCACACCGAACCTTCAGTGGCCATGACAGTGTGCCTCGGAAAATTGTTCACTATCTCACATTTTCGAGGCTTATTTCAATACATTAGTCACACCTTTGGCTCATAAATTTCTTTATGATTTATAGGCTATATTAACCTTTTAAAGCCTAGCGGTAACTTTACATACCACCAGGTTTAACATTAAAAAATTCTACGTGGTGCCCACATTGCGTTTATGTGTTTTGTACGGATCTCAGAACAAACAGCAACTTTTGCCTTTTAAAACATTAAGATATTAGTTTTTATAACCGAAGTGGAGAGTGTTTACAGTGCGGTACGCACTGAGTCCTTATATAAAACAGATACGCTTCGTCTTCAAAGGGTTAATGCAGACTCTCAACAGCTAACGTGACGCCATATTTGCAATACGACAGAGTACTTGTAGGTTACGTGGTTTGATTAACATCATTTCATAAACAGTAATTTTATGGCTAAGAGTCTGGGTATTCCAGCAAGAGACTCGTTTTGTATTTCCTTTCCTTCGCGTTGCTTGCAGAAGAGTCTTTCTTGCCAATTAGTTGCAAGATAAAAAAATTTTTGCAAATGCTGCTGGGAAAAATTCTTACTTTAGGAAAAAAAGAAGGTGTATTAATCTTAGAATTTCATGGTCTCCGGACCCTTCCTATCGTCTAATTTTTCCAGTATAACATGACGTTGTGAAAAATGTTCACCAGAGGATGGAAAGAGGTGAACTTTCCAAAACATCGCGTTTTCTTTGGAATTCAGGATAACGGCCAGATTCCAGAAACAAAGTAATAATCTGTCTAATGTACCATCGATACAGTCCTTTACAACTTAATGAAAACTAAGACTCATTTTTAAGAATTCAAATTTCCAAAATTCTGATAACGTGTTTAGATGTGTTATGTGGTTTTACTTGAATGAAATCGAAACGTGTTCACCCCTGCTACATGAGTAGTGCAATTTACCGAAAGTAACATGGATATAAACACTTCAATAAGAATTAAATTACTGTATCAAATGTGCGCAATTTTAACGTAAAATGTGTCTCATCTCTGTCACTGAGGGGCAACCCAACGTTAAGAACCTTCATCAGCAGTTCAATTTACTAAATAGACAGCATTCCCCTGTATTGCGACCGTTGATTGTCTCACTCTTCCTTTATGTAACAGTATGTGCGTCAGTAAATACACTTCCACATACCTGTGATCTTATATATCCGAGACGTAGGGCTTTGACATTGAAATCGACGTTTTTAGAACACTGCTTATCAACCGCAAAGCTGATTTTGCTCTCATCGTCATAAATGAAAAATGAATAAAATACAGTGGAACCCGGTTAAAACGACATCAGTTTACACGAGACCTCGCCTATAGCGTTGGATATTCTGTGGTACCAATTAATTCCTCACAGTTAAACATAACGTTATACTTCTCGGTTATAACGACACTCGTTTATAAAGACACAAAATATTCAGTCCCTTTCATGACGTTATAACCGAATTCGACTGTAGTTAGACAGTAAGGGAAATGGGATAGCGTTCTAAAGGTGTATTTGAACATTTGCAATCGTCACTTAGCATAAAAACACAACATTGTAGAAGAAGCGGATTTGAATCTCGGTCAATTTCTCTGTACACATAGGTTATACATAGGTGTATTTTCGGAATTATTAAGAATTTTTCCATACACCATTTCGTAAAAGTTCTCAATTTCCCCCTTTTTTAAAGTATCTCGAAAACTATCATATATGCGGAAAAATTAGTTGGACGTAATATATGTTTCTCTCTTCTCTCTACATATTTTTCACTTCACTCGATATTTAGCGGCTTACGCTGGATATGCACGTAGAAATGAACAGACGTCTTCCTGCAGAGCGTCACTTTTTTTTTTGCTTGATTTAACCTGAATATAAAAGAATCTACAATTTTGTTAGAAAATTCTGTAATATTAAACTTTATGAAAACCCTTTTAGCTATTCTCCATTATTCAAGTGCCTACAGACGGGTAGAAACATCCTGTAGAAACGTGACATGTAGTTTCATATTTCCGGACAGTAAATGGTAGGCTAATGAGGGAGTTACGGGAGTTAGTACTTTTATGCTTAACTCTGGAATGCATAACCCAATACTTACTGTATTGTACCACCAGGTTTAACATTCAACAATTCTACGTTCTGCCCACACAGTGTATTTATGTGTTTTGTGTGGATCTCAGAACAAACAGCGATTATTTCCCTATGCAGCATTAACTGATTGGTTTTTATAACCACGACGAAGTGTGTTTACTGCGCGGTACGAACTGAATCTTTATGTACAATTCAGTTTAATTCCATTCGTTAAAGGGTTACCATTTATCTAACGACTTCATCAGTATTTCTGACCACATAGCGAGCATTAGTGGGCAATGAATTGAAAGATGTATGTAGGCAGAGAAGTGTTCGTGGTCAAATCTAATTTACCATCGCGGCACATACCTGTAATGGATGAGTAAAGTCACGATAAACCTGTCAAGATAATCAGTGTGTCGGCCGGGATTCGAACAGGGTCCTTCATTAATAGAAACCAGAATCATCATCAGTTGAGTACACTTTCATGGTGCGGCATGATTGTATGTAATCATCTCCCTGAACTGATTTCTTACTGTCAGCAATAGTCGTCTGCAAAATATAGAATCGCCGGCCACATGCGGTTGCATTTGGAACATCCTGTATGAAGAAATGGACATATCCCGGTACAGGCAGAAAGAAATTCAGAAACGGTATCGGTTGACCTGTAGTGTGAATTTTATTATCGATTCGCAGGTTGTTACCGTGAGGGGGGGTGAACATGTATGCCCCATACGCATGCCATTTTTTTTATAAATAAGGCAAGTAGGTTAGAATAATTAAGGATATCTGGGGTTTGTCGAATGTAACATAGACTCACACACACACACACACTCAGTAAAGCGTGGGCCAGAAATTTCCTGGTTAATACTGCATAGCAGTGACATGTGGCAGAATTTCTTTTTTAGATTTGGTGTTGAGGTTAGGTTGTTGATATGATAGTTTGCAGACCTCCTCCAGAAATAATGAATACGGCTTGTTAGGGCTTGTTTCCGTTTTAACCGCCGTTTCCGTGTAAGGGTAAGAGTGACATACGTTAAATTATGTATACAAAAAGATTTTTACTCATGTTTTAGGAAATATTTGTCCACAGCAAAGTAAGGTCTTTATTCTTCTATTGTCTTGGTGATAGATGTCTCCACTGTACAGTTACGATATTTTATAATTCATATGTCAATTTTCTTAGGCATATTCTTAAACCATTTTAGGCGCTTTCGCAAAATTTCGAAAAGCGACTACTAGCTTCGTCATGCCTGTCTGTCTGTCCGTCCGTCCGTCTGTCCGTCCGTCTGCATAAAACAACTTGGCTCTCATTGGAGGGATTTTCATGAAATTTTATACTTGAATATTTTTCGGAAACGTGTCGCGAACATTCAAGCAAATAAGGGTATAATAAATTCAAAGAAACAGAGGTAAATTTTTAAGGATGTTTGCTGTGCAGTTGATGTTATGCAATAAAAGTACGGCGTAAGGCATAAACGGATAGAACAGCCGGTGAAAGAGAAACAATAATTTCTCACTGTGTATGATGGATTCGTTTCCTGCAACCATCTTGACGTAGATGATGGTTACGTTGCCTATAATTCAAGGCGCTTGCGTCTTCTGATAATCAGATTTGGGGATGTTTTTTGATCATCCTACACAAAACGGGTTACGCCACCCACTGCTGTAGGGACAACATACATAGTCTTTGCATCCTGTGTACTTTGAAACATCAACTAAGTGGAAAATTTTTGTATCTCCTGTGGTGTATAAGCCGTGAGTTTTCTGCGTTGCTAAACGTAGGCAATCAATATATCAGAAATCCGATATAACTTGTCCGAAGCATCTGCTATCACACATTGTGAAATTAAGGGCAGACAGGGTGTTTCTTTTAGTAGAAGACAATTTTATATTTCGTAGACCTTCTGGAAATTCTGTCAGATTAAAAACCTTTAACTGATGTTACAGAATTAGCGAGTGCCTTACTGCGTAGAGTACTGCTGTGGGCTTAGGAATCAAAATTCAATGTATAGCAGAGTCGTGTATGTAGACGTACATTTTTTTTTTATTTTCTCAACCCCTTAGAGACCAGCTGCAATTTACATTTTAGCTAATGAGTGACAGGGACAATTTTATTTATTCATTTATTTCTTATCCTGACCTCATTCTACCTACTCTTTGTACATGTAGAAAGTTATTGTTGCACCTGATAACACTCAATGACACACACACAAACACGTCAGGGCTCCATGGACGAGGGATCGGACAGGGACAACTTCTACGGGGTAAAGGAGCTGGGGCCTACAGCAGGGCTGTGGAGTCGGTACAAAAAACCTCCGACTCCGACTCCTCAGTTTTTAAATCTCCGACTCTGATTCCTTCGTAAAAGTTCAGTGTATATTAACCGTTTAATGATGAAGCGTATCTGTTTTATATAAGGACTCAGTGCGTACCGCGCTGTAAACACGCTCCACTTCGGTTATAAAAACCAATCTCTTAATGTTTTATAAGGAAAAGTTGCTGTTTGTTCTGAGATCCGTACAAAACACATAAACGCAATGTGGGCACCACGTAGAATTTTTTAATGTTAAACCTGGTGGTACGTAAAGTTACCGCTAAGCTTTAAAATGTTAATATTCGTAAACGTAATAAAATGGTAAATGTTGTCATAAGACATTTCATTGCCACCACATGAATCATCAGGGTATTTTTTAGACTTATAACTTATATTGAAGAGTAAGGCTAATGGTAATTTTAACTAGTATCTATTTAAGATTTTATATGGAGGTTGAGGTCGGAGTCGGTACATTTTTACCGACTCCACACAAAATGCCTTCCGACTCCTATTGCTACTCCAGCTGCACAGCCCTAGCCTGCAGTTGGCCACTCACGTCCGTCTAATGAGCAGATCAACAGTGCATGCACTTGCATACGCTCCTGTATGTGGTTCCTTCACAGAGTACTCAGCATTTTAATTGCGAATTTCGGCCACAAGATGTAGTAAATCTTAACTTTATAACTCATAAAATTACGTTGTGTTTCTGTTACAAAGACTGAGTTGTTAAACCTTTCCAACGTAGTGGTAACAATATGCGCCACTATGTTCTTTTAAGGCCGAAAATTTTGCATTTATCCCACACAGTATTCCGTAAAATTCTTACGATAAGCACTGATCATTTCCTTATACGACATCCACCAGTTGATACTGCTAGTGGTACTACAGTGTGTTCTCTGTGAGGTGGGTGTTGTATTTTTGTGTACTATAACGTAGATTGACTTTCGTCTTCAAGCTAATGTTGCATGTTTCTCATGCAGTCCTCCGATTTTAAGTTTATTGAAATTAAACCCCTTGCTTTAGAGTTAAAGAAAATTAAATTACCCTTTTAAAGTCTGGCGGTAACTTTACGTACCACCAGGTTTAACATTAAAAAATTCTACGTGGTGCCCACATTACGTTTATGTGTTTTGTACGGATCTCAGAACAAACAGCAACTTTTGCCTTATAAAACAGTAAGAGATTGGTTTTTATAACCGAAGTGGAAAGTGTTTACTGCGCGGTACGCACTGAGTCCTTATATGAAACAGATGCGATTCTTCCTTAAAGGCTGAATTTTCAAATTAGGCGCTGTAGCATTAAAGAGAAAATAAAAATGCCGCGACACTTATTTAACATTTCTATTGCCAACATTGCAACGTCTTTAGTTACACTCTTATTTTCATACTGCTACTTCCAGAAGGACGAGCGGGCGAAGCCTGGGAACCTTTTAACAAAGCAATTCCTTGCTTTCCCCAGCCCCGTAAAAAGTGTCTCTAACTACTCTCTTACCCTTTGCTTTTTCTCAGTCAGGTTTCAGTTTTCCTCTTCAAATGGCTAATATTGTTTAGCGAAAAGTCAGTGTCTATCCTGAGAACCACACGAAATCCACAACTACAGTGAGTGTGTGTGCAAAATACAGATTTGTTAACCTTTTAAAGCCTAGCGGTAACTTTACGTACCACCAGGTTTAACATTAAAAAATTCTACGTGGTGCCCACATTGCGTTTATGTGTTTTGTACGGATCTCAGAACAAACAGCAACTTTTGCCTTATAAAACATTAAGAGACTGGTTTTTATAACCGAAGTGGAGAGTGTTTACAGCGCGGTACGCACAGAGTCCTTATATAAAACAGATACGCTTCGTCTTTAAAGGGTTAAATGTTGCGGCATATGGCACATACGGTTACTGCCGGTTTGAAATGGCCAATAAAGCCTAGAGAGATTTTAAATTTCTACTTATTTACTGGTACTACAAATTTCTGAAAATTTGCTTACTGAACTGATCAAAGACCAAGGCTTGATTTCCGGTATTTTCAGGGACTTACCTCTTCGACACAATGTCCAGACGGGCCCTGGTGTCGTTTAACCTCACAGTTACTGCGTGCTTTGTCGCTTTCCCAGTGGAATAATCTGTCGGTCTGTGTTTATGGTAGAACCTTAGTGCTTTCCTAGAAAGCTAAGTGTCTCTGTATTATAAACGACGCGTCTTTTACAAAATTAATTTTCTGAGAAACTGAATATCTGCCCTCTGTAAGTTCTGGTAAGTGGAATTTCTTTGCGTCATTAGTCTTTATATGAACCTGAATAGGATATCTGTTTCCTGTTTATTCTTTTGATACACAATTTAATTGAATTTAAAATATTAATTGCTACAGAATTTGTAATTTTATCCATTCATACTGCAGTCTGTCTTACGACATGTCCGTAGCCCCTTCCAAAGCGAGTTCTCCACACAGTGCGATCTAGTGCTTCCTCTTTCAGTTTCCAGTATCCTCTCTTTTCCTCAAGATCGTCCAATAGCTGCTTACGCATTCTTCACCGTCTTCCCATCATTTCTATCTTTCCCTCTAAATTTCCTTCAATAACATGTTTTAGAAGGCAGTTCCTACGCAAGATGTGACCAATTCAGTTAGCCTTCCTTCTTCTTATCGTATGTAGGACATCCCTCTCCTCCTTGATTGTATGTAATACTTCTTCATTTCTCACACGATCGGTTCAGTTGATCTTTCCAATCCTTCTCCAGCACCACATTTCAAAACTTTCCATTCATGAAAATATTTAAGCTGTGTGTAGTAACATGGGGGCACGCGGTGGCGCAGTTGGTTGAGACACTGCGCTACAAGCCGGAAGCTCGTGGTCGCTGGTTCAATTCTCGATGGTGTTGGTGTCATTCATATTTTTCATTGGCATAATTTTTCCACCCAGGAACTGAAGTACTATAGAGGAGGAGACAAAACCTCAAAAAACTTAATATACGATGTATGGAGATCAAACTACGCATGATAACGTGTTTTAACAGATGAATGATTGATGCTGTTACTACCGCCCAATATACTGTATTTCTTACGGTTGACGCGTGTCATATGTTTCGCATTTTATACACATCTTTTATTCTATTTTTTATATATTTTTACCATCTTAAGTAACTTCCATACAAAACGTTTTATTTTGCATAACGTAATTTCACTTTTTAAAAGAGGAAGACCTTTCCCTTCACGTGACGTAGACTTTCTTAATTCATGTTTTTGCAGGGCCTGATGATGGCTATATAAGCCGAAAGTTGGTCGCTCAGTAATTTTTAATAAAGCATAGAAGAATGTTGGCTGTGACTGATTCTTCTCTGAGGAAGTGAAATATATACACCTTATAATCCTGCCGGTCGCACTATGGCCCTGGGGTCGACTCAGCCTCTAACAGAAATGGGTACCAGGAATATTTCCTGGGGAGGTAAATGCGGCCGGTGCTTAGGGCTGACAAATTTACCACCTTCGTGTGCCGATTGTAGTTCACATTCAGGATGATGGTGTTGGAGAATAGGGTGCTGAGGAGGGTATTTGGGCCTAAGACGGATGAGGTAACGGGGGAATGGAGAAGACTGCATAGTGAGGAGATCTATGATTCGTGTTCTTCATCAAATATTATTTGGTTGACCCAAAACAAGAAGGATGGGATGGGTGGCGCATGTGGCACGTATGGGGAGATAATAGGTGCATACAGAGTTTTGGTGGGGAAACCTGAAGGAAAGAAACAACTTGAAAGTCCTAGGTGTAAATGGGAGGATAATACTGGAATGGATCTTCAAGAAATAGCATAGGAAGAACGGACACCATTGATCTGGCTAAGTAATGACAGAGACAAATGGCGTACAGTTGTGAACGTGGCAATAAACCTTCGGGGTCCATAGAATGCAGAGATTTTTAATATTATACATCTTCGTTGCAGTTGTTTTGCATCCGTAAGTTTTTATTTATCACTAGCTACTGCACTTTATTTACGTAACCTCCAACATGTTTCGGCTGAGTTATCTAGCCATCTTCAGGGAGTTAATCGTTGTAGACAATAAGGAACACGTAGCAAATCACAGAGTGGTAGTTATACATATGCTGCTGTTAGTATGTTATAATTTTATAGTTTTAAATCTACATATATAACAATCGAACCGCAGCATTTGTGTAACTACCACTCAGCTGCATATTGTCTACGACGATTAACTCCTTGATGATGGCCCGAAAACTGAGCCGAAACATGTTGGAAGTTATGTAAATAAAATATAATATTTGCTGATAAATAAAGATTTAAAAATGCGGAGAATTTCTGGACTACCCGCGGAATTTTAGCCTATCAAGAATGACACTGTTGCATGGAATTACTTGCTTTTAAATGAAGGGTACTGGAACATTTTTTTTTTAAAAACGAACACCTGTTAGGGAATACAACCTTATTAGTTGGTACATATGTTAAAATAATGTAGTGTCCATATTCTAAAGCCGCGCGTCTAACGCGCGGCGCGAACTGCGCAGTTACGTTGCGCAGATGCACAATTAAGATATCAAGCGGAATATCTAAGTCAGTAATGACTCTGAATAGCTTGGAAGCTTCCCAGAAATGTGTATTTGAGCTTACAAAAAGAGACTTTCTCGTCACATAAAACCTTGCGCAAGTGAGCGCCAGAAGTTTTTCGTATATCAACTTAAGCCCTTTATCACGTTTGCTATACATCTACTACAGACGTTTCGGGTGCATAGAACCATTATCAGTGTTTACATAATAAGATAAGGTAAGTGAGCTTCAGTCAGGTGTTGGTGTAGGTCACTTCAGGTTCTTTTTATCTCCAGTGGAGGTAAACGACTGACCACTAAGGTTACAACTGCGTAAGTCGCAATGTTGAGACCGCAGCTGGTCAGCCAATATGACAATACTAGGGGCTGTATGACGGGGTAACGTGGGTTTTAATTCGAGTTAAGGGTAACAAATTCTTATCTTTTGGACAGCGTCTAGACCGGTTCGATGGCTGCTTAAATATCGGACCTATGCGTCCATTCGCCGCATGCCTTCATTGCGTGGTGTTTAATTAAACACGAAGCGTATGTGTTTTATATAAGGACTCAGCGCTTACCGCGCTGTAAACACTCTCCACTTCGGTTATAAAACCCAGTCTCTTAATATCTTATAAGGCAAAAGTTGCTGTTTGTTCTGAGATCCGTACAAAACACATAAACGCAATGTGGGCACCACGTAGAATTTTTTAATGTTAAACCTGGTGGTATGTAAAGTTACCGCTAGGCTTTAAAAGGTTAAGGGCTGGGACCACTTTCCTTTTAATTTGAGGCCATCGGCGTAGATGGGAGGATAATACTAAAATGGATATTACAGAAGTGGGGTTTGAGCATGGAAGTAGATTCAGAAACACACAAGGAAGAACTGAGTAGGCAAGGATGAGTTGGATTAGTGCAGTCGGTATAGCGACTGGCCACAGGTTGGAGAGTCCGGGTTTCGAGTTTCCATACCGGCAAGAGGTTTCTGTATTATCCAAAACGTCCAGACACCGTCTGGGGCACACCCAGTCTATTATTCAATTGGCACTGTGGTACTTGCCGGGGGTAAAGCGGCCGGGACGTGTTAACCAGTCACCTCCATCTAGTGCCGAGATTAAGAACGAGTGGAGCTATGTCTCTTCTTTCCCTATATGTCTTTACCGTTTGAGGAGAAACCCGAGACGGGAAAAACAGTTACTCTAAATAAACAAATAAAAAATTAGAGTAAAGTAATGCGAGTGTTAATTTAACCTTTTAAAGCCTAGCGGTAACTGTACGTACCACCAGGTTTAACATTAAAAAATTCTACGTGGTGCCCACATTGCGTTTATGTGTTTTATACGGATCTCAGAACAAACAGCAACTTTTGCCTTATAAAACATTAAGAGACTGGTTTTTATAACCGAAGTGGAGAGTGTTTACAGCGCGGTACGCTCTGAGTCCTTATATAAAACAGACACGCTTCGTCTTTAAAGGGTTAATGATCGGACTGCGTACCAGTCTGAAAAGCTAACGTATATGAATAAATAGTTAAAGAGGGCAAAGTGGTCCCGTCGCTCAGCAAACAACACGCCTTAAAGGCGTATGGAGATGTGGCTGTATAAGTCCATGCGTTCTTAATCTCGGCTATATAAGAGTGGGAGGACACTGCGAGGCTTCATCACCTGGCACGCGTTGAGTGTGGGCGTTGGTGGGACCCATGGCCAGTCTGCACGTTTCTGAGGCGAAGAATTTCTTACCACCACCAGGGATCGAACCCCGATTTTTCCGTCGTCCAGCCCCTAGCCCGGTCACTACAGTAACTGAAGAGACAATGTGTACTGACAGATATTGGCGAAAGGAGAGGTGTGTGATTACGTAACGAGGAGGCATGCGGCCACCCACATATCCTGTCCTCATTGTCTTCAGAGCCGACCTTCGTCTCAGTAAACTACAAAGAGCTTTCACCTGGTGACGTCAGGAGGCCAAGGTAACAAATGCGAATCGAAGTTGTTTCACTCAAGGAAGGAAGCCGAGGAATGGATTCCAACACATAGTGCCAGAATCAGAGCTCTGTGAGAACATTAGTGGTTTATATCACGCGAACACACTTACGTAACTTGTACTTTCAGCATGACTGATCTTTGCATTCCTGTTCCCTGAAACCTGTACCGATGCAGCTGAATCCAATCAGTCTCATCGGGGTCATTCAATGATTGAGATTTGGGGTTATGGAATATTAATTAGCACAATATTCTCGAGCTGGTCAGTGTCACACAAAGTGTTTGAAGGCGCACGTCAGCTACTTGATGATTATTATACTCATACGGAATGTCCCTTTTATTGTGTCCCTGAGCCCAAGAATATTATAAAATATTTGTTGGGTGTTGACTGAGCGATGATTGGTTGATTTATTGATTGGTTGATTATTTGCACATTTTAGAGACAATATTTTTTAAGTGTAGAGCAGTATTGCATAAATTTTCCAAAAAATCTAGGCGCCATTTACAACTTCTTGGCGCAAGATGGGTGACTTAAAGTAAGTTCCACACCGAGGAGTCACTATTTTGGAGTAACTTCTAAATCTGTCTGTCACGTGGCGCTTTCTACTCGGTGCATGTGAATTGGTACACATTTTTGTATGTAACGGGAAAAATTGCAATATTTCCGCTAATAATATTAGACCCCACCGAACAAAATTTAGTCTCCCTTGTGACCAGGCACCGGGATTTGTACACCCCTCGTGTAAAGTGTTATTTTGTTCAAAAAGCTTTAAACACCAACGAATGCACAAAGAGTTTTTTCGTCAATTATAACACACTCCTACATGTTTCGACCCTGCTGGGTCATCTTCAGGGAGAAACTTTCCGTTGTCATTACACTAGGTTGCACTATACAGTTAAGCGAGAATGTGCTGTTGACTGTATAGTGCAACCTGGTGTAACGACAACGGAAAGTTTCTCCCTGAAGATGACCCAGCAGGGTCGAAACATGTAGGAGTGTGTTATAATTGACGAAAAAACTCTTTGTGTATTCGTTGGTGTTTAAAGTGTTTTGTATAATATAGTGCACGGACATGGAACACATTGAATTTTTTATTTTGTTGGTGGGCTGTAAGAAAAAATATGGAAGAGTACTGTGGTGGCTTGTTTTGAAGTACTTCGCCAGAAATTGTCAAGACGTGTTGCGGAACTACACGAAGGCTAACAATCGTGGTAGAGCGGCTGAGGTTTGCCCCTGAGTTCTCTCAAGCACGCAAGAAGAGTTCCGTAGTCATACCGTTAGATGTATAACGTGTCAAGTCATGTCAGGTGGCTACCTTTCAACATGTCATGATGAGTCTCCATACATGGAGATAGCGTCCAGCTGTAAGGCAGGATCTCTCCGCCGACAAGGGTTGCCCCTCCAGTTTGGAGAGTTTGGCAATTGCTAGTTACAATCAGACATGTTTGAAGTTCTTACAGAGACAGAGCTTTTATTGAATGACTTTGTAATTCTGCTGATTTCACGAATACTTAGTGTTTGTGGTGGATGAATGACAGGGGGCACCCAAGAGGGGTGGGGCTACCGAGACGCAGCCCCCCACCCCCAAACCTTTCAAACCCGAAATTTAAAGAACATGGATTTTGTAGACACAATGATATCAAAAGTTTTACGTGATTTCCCCTTCAGCCGAAATCATCCACTGAAATCAGCTGATGACTAGTATATATTACAATTTTCACAAATGAATTAATCAAATTAAAAAAAAAACAAGAAAACAGGACACTGTGATTGAGTCACGGAACATGTAGTTATATCCGTATATATATATAAATGCAGTTGCAGGCAGCGTTATGTTGTGCTTACAGCATGATTTTTATAATATAATTTTTAAAAACAAACAGAAATTATATAAGCCTCAGGGTCAGGGCCCCCCCCCCCCCCCCAAGGAGAAGTTCTGGGTGCGCACCTGATGAATGAAACGTAGCAGTAGTTGAATTAGCCAGTAATACTGATGGGACAGAAGGACGTACTCAGGCAGAGCGTGTCCAGTGCCACTCTCTCCACCGCACATTCCACATGGTCTGCCCTGGAATCGAAACTGATTTTTCGCGTAGAGAGGCAAGCTGGTTTCACAGCAAAGTTGGTCCAAATTAAGTCTTCTTAGATGTTATGTCATGTCTTCACACCTTAAATATGTAGGTAAATGTGAAGGTCACCCTAGAACAGGGCATGAATGTCCGAAGGGGAGTAGAGGTATAGCTCTGCTCTTTCTTTAACCTCAGCGCTAGATGGAGGTTGGTGTTCAACTTCACGCCCCGGCCGCTTTGCCCATTGGAAAGAGACCCGTTACCAATTGTACACGAGGCTGGGTGAGCCCCAAGGCCGGTCTGAACGGCGTGGAAAATATGGCCCCCACCGGGTTTCGATCACCGGACAGTTCAGCCTGTAGCGAGCCGCTATGACGTCACCGCTTTCCAAGCTCACCCTAAGGGTATAGGCAGCATGTTTCATCGAAGTGGTAATAAGCAGCCTGTTTGGGAGCAGGCGCGGCCTAAGGCCTAATGTTTGTGTCGTGGAAAGTTAGAACTGTAGGCTTTAAATTAGGACAGGGACAAAACGCGGTCTCGCGTCTTCACGGCAACGATTCGGTATAGTATTTTGACCCTTATCTATGGTTAAGTTTGCTTGGTTTATTAACCCTTTAAAAGACGAAGCTTATCTGTTTTATGTAAGGACTCAGTGCCTACCGCGCTGTAAACTCTCTCCACTTCGGTTATAAAAACCGATCTCTTAATGTTTTATAAGGCAAAAGTTGCTGTTTGTTCTGAGATCCGTACAAAACACATAAACGTAATGTGGGCACCACGTAGAATTTTTTAATGTTAAACCTGGTGGTACGTAAAGTTACCGCTAGGCTTTAAAAGGTTAAAGAGGAAGCGTATCGGTTTTATATAAGGACTCAATGCGTACCGCGCTGTAAACACTCTCCACTTCGGTTATAAAAACCAGTCTCTTAATGTTTTATAAGGCAAAAGTTGCTGTTTGTTCTGAGATTCGTACAAAACACATAAACGCAATGTGGGTACCACGTAGAATTTTTTAATGTTAAACCTGGTGGTATGTAAAGTTACCGCTAGGCTTTAAAAGGTTAAAGACGAAGCGTATCGGTTTTATATAAGGACTCAATGCGTACCGCGCTGTAAACACTCTCCACTTCGGTTATAAAAACCAGTCTCTTAATGTTTTATAAGGCAAAAGTTGCTGTTTGTTCTGAGATCCGTACAAAACACATAAACGCAATGTGGGCACCACGGAGAATTTTTTAATGTTAAACCTGGTGGTATGTAAAGTTACCGCTAGGCTTTAAAAGGTTAAAGACGAAGCGTATCGGTTTTATATAAGGACTCAATGCGTACCGCGCTGTAAACACTCTCCACTTCGGTTATAAAAACCAGTCTCTTAATGTTTTATAAGGCAAAAGTTGCTGTTTGTTCTGAGATCCGTACAAAACACATAAATGCAATGTGGGTACCACGTAGAATTTTTTAATGTTAAACCTGGTGGTATGTAAAGTTACCGCTAGGCTTTAAAAGGTTAAAAAAGAGGCTTGCACTGTTATCGTGCTTGTTTCTGTGGGTACTGCTATACGACACTTCATAACTGTTCAACACGTGTACAGATTTTGATGAAAGACATTAATATCGGCACCACATAATTTGCTTTAGAATTCTGCTTCATCGATAACAACATGGCTACTATGCGAACTTGCGATGTCAGTAGGGGATAACACTCAGTGTCTATAACTACTTACCAGCAGCTGCTAACCAAGTTAATGGTGTCTGTACTGCGACATAATCGCTTATTCCATTCAGTAACTCTAAAACGATTCAAGGTTGTCTCTGCTAAGTTTAACGATGGAATATCTCTCTGAAGTGTTGTTAATGCTTGGGGTTGATATTAGCCTTCCGTGCGCTTGCTACTGGCTTATGTAACAAATTATGTACTGGAAGGGGCTATGTATTGACTGCGCAGAACTACAGGATTTTGGGTCCCGTATAGACAACTATACTAAACTAGCGCAAGTTCTTGTCTTTACACCAGGATGTATACTTAGTTCCTATTTTGTAGGCAGCAGACAGTAGAAACGAAACTGAACTGTACTAAACCAAACTAACTCCATGGAGCGGCGACCTTTTTAAGAAGCCAGCAGGTCCTGAGCGAGAAAAGAAGTTTCTCGCATTTTGTGGGACCTGAAAGTTCGTTACCGCATTCACATGCGCTCGCCACCTGTCCGTATCCTGAGCCAGAGCAATCCAGTCCATGCTTCCAACTCACTTCTTCTAGATTCATTTTAATATAATCCTCCCAACTACGCCTATGTCTTCTAAGTGATCTTTTCCATCAGGTCTCCCCAGCAAAACCATGTATGCACCTCTTCTGTCTCCCATACGTGCCACATGCCCCGCCAATCCCGTTCTCCTTGATTTGATCACCCGCATAACTTTCACGTGCCACGTCTCAAGTCCCTTTTTTATTGTTCTTTTTTTGTAACAAACAAATCGGTTCAAGTCCGAGGCCTTGTGAAATGTTTTGTACCGTCGTAAGTTCTTACGGTGGAGGACCACACCTTGTCAGCTGTCCGCGACTGCTTATTCAATATACTCGCAGCTACGTTTCATATATGGAGGCCATTCCTGCGTCCATAACCTGAGGGCGCGCCATGCTGTGGTGACAGGGACCCACTGGCAGCATGTGTCTGCAGGTGTAATGAAAGCAATGGCACACAAAGTAACAAAGTAACAAAGTATGGTGCGCTATTTATTATCATGTAGTTAGTGAATATTTCCGTGTGACTGCAGTCTTATTATTTGGTGTTTTACAAAAACATCACCTTAAGATAAGTTGCCCGTTTTCCTCAGATATATTAACCGTTTAAAGCCTAGCGGTAACTTTACGTACCACCAGGTTTAACATTAAAAAATTCTACGTGGTGCCCACATTGCGTTTATGTGTTTTGTACGGATCTCAGAACAAACAGTAACGTTTGCCTTATAAAACATTAAGAGACTGGTTTTTATAACCGAAGTGGAGAGTGTTTACTGCGCGGTACGCATTGAGTCCTTATATAAAACAGATACGCTTCGTCTTTAAAGGGTTAACGGATTTTATTTCAGGATCACAAATTAATTCCTACAGTTGCTCCCTCTTAACAATTTTGCGCGTCCGCCATGTTGTTATGATGGGTTGTAGGAAGTTTTAGTTATATAGTTTCGGCGCCCTTTAATGTAATAATGAGTCAAAATTTCGTTCAAATCGGCCGAATGATTCGAACGTTGGGATTGTGGAACCAACACACACATACACACACACACACACCACACACATATATATAGGACAAAATTTCGATGTTAGGTGCCTAAGAATTTTTGCTTCTCGAGGAAACAAGTAGGCTAAAAATCAACCAAAGAAACTCAACATCTCCATCATGTGTGTGAAAATGTTTATGGTCATAATCGGGAATACGTGTGGGTAGAGCTTCTACTGCACTGTACAAATATGTGTGGGTAGAGCTTCTACTGCACTGTACAAATTTTCTCTACATTTTAATGCTTTTAATCGCATTTTACGGCTTTATATTCCTTCCCCAAAATGTTTGAAACACAAACTGTGAACCTGACGATGACTTGAAATAGGTCGAAACATGTAGTTCTGTATAATGAATAGAATTGAGTTGTGTCTGGAAGGATTTCGACTTGATTTCCGGAATAGTCTTAGCGAGTGAATTATCTTTAATTACATAATTTCACACGATTTAGAATCAGACACTTGTCTGTTGCTCGTAACACCTTCATGTACGAGTATGCTTGGGACACGTTTTAATTAAAATTTGCTGCAACTTCATTTACGCTGTAAGCTAC
Source organism: Coptotermes formosanus (assembly GCA_013340265.1). Classification (NCBI taxonomy): domain Eukaryota; kingdom Metazoa; phylum Arthropoda; class Insecta; order Blattodea; family Rhinotermitidae; genus Coptotermes; species Coptotermes formosanus. The sequence goes on along the minus strand of BLKM01000588.1, from coordinate 1,304,888 downwards.
TAATTACGTTACATTACGTTCTGTTCAGTGAGGCGCACCGTGTAAGCAATCATAGCCAATGCCAACAATTCTTTCGTAATGCAATTATTTGCCATGTTGGCAAAACTGAGCCATCACACGTAGACTGAATCGCTCTGGAGGTTGCTGATGTCCTCACTAGAGTGCAGCACAAGGTCCACACCAATGAGGAAAATTTTCTGATCCGTACGCGACTGTAATTTGGAGCAGTCGGGGCGAATAATCTCCTCCTTGGTAGAAACATATATCGTTACGGCGTGTTGGTTTTTGTGTTTCCGTTTAGTCGAATGTAGTAGTCACTGGACGGATTAGTCCTACACAAATTTGTAGGAAGCCTTACATTTCAAGTAGCTGCCAATTCACAGAACATAGCTTTCCGTCAGCAGGTTTACATATTTTGTTTAATGTATCGCAGTTACCCTATGGGTGTATCGCTTTTAGTGTAGGGTGTTTCTTTTGCATTAGTTCCTCTGTGGTTAATATTAAAGTTATAATTAGAAAAATGAATGATCTGTACTCATCGCCAAATATTATTCGGGTAATCAAATCGAGAAGAATGAGATGGGCGGGGCATGTAGCATATATGGGGAAAAGAGAGGTGCATACACGATTTTGGTGGGGAGCCCTGAGGGAAGGCGACCACTTGGGAGACCCAGGCGTAGATGGGAGGATAATATTAAAATGGATATTCAAGAAGTGGGATGGGCGCATGGACTGGCTCAGGATAGGGACAGGTGGCGGGCTCTTGTGAATGCGGTAATGAACCTCCGGGTTCCATAAAATGCGGAGAATTTCTTGACTAGCTGAGAAACTGTTAGCTTCTCAAGAAGGCCTCTGCTTCATGGAGTTAGTTAGTTAGTTAGTTAGTTAGTTAGTTAGTTAGATAGTTAGTTAGATAGCTAGCTAGTCAGTCAGTCAGTTAGTCAGTCAGTTAGTCAGTCAGTCAGTCAATCAGTTAGTTAGTTAGTTAGTTAGTTAGTTAGTTAGTTAGTTAGTTAGTTAGTTAGTTAGTTAGTTAGTTAGGAAAATGAAACGAATATACGTGTTACAATACTGTACGAAAGCCACACACTCTCAGGTATGAATTTTTTAAATCTGCTTAATAAACGTACAGTTAACCTCGTAACAGGTTGGCTAACCGTAACTCTTTAATCTGACTCATTGTCTGTTTTATTTTCCCTTTTAACGAGACTAACCTTTGGATTTCGATTAAATGTCCTTTCTACTAGAAGGGTTTACATTTTTATTAGTTAGAAAACCTTAATTTTGCTTCCTACCTGTCAAATAAAGTATAACTTAAACTGTGCATAAACTCCAACTTAAATTTATGGAGTTTATTTAAAAACTGCTTGTCCTAAAAATAAAAAGTGCACTTCAAACGTAGTTTAAGTTCTACATATTTTATTTGATGTATTTTTTTCGATGTGGTGAATTTTTAATTAAATAAAAGCCAAAGAAGCTTACTATCAGTGTGAATCCACGTAACAGTGGAATAATTCGAGTCTGTGAAGTAAAGTAACGTAACTTGCCGGGGGTGGGGGGGGGTGAGGGGGAATATTCTTCTTTCTGTTAGCCCTTTTCTATAAATTAGTAGTCAAAAATGTCCCCAACATTTAAGGAAATCGAATGCTTATTAGCTTGAGACTTGTGATTCTCTGACACCGGTGACCGCTACATTTATTGACTTGCAGAACGTGAGGCCGTGTTGTTTGGCAGAAATTCACCAGCATTTCAGTCCCCATCCCTCTTCTTTAGGGTACATGAATTCTTCACCCGCCTTTATCTTCAGGAGAAAAGAATTCGTAAATTTATACTGGGCTAAATGCCGTCAGGCGGTATTATTCATTCTTTGTCGTGCTTACAATAGTCCCCTGCTGACCCTATACTGCCTTTTCTTCTTAGTAAATGAAAAAACTGTGTTTTGTTGTGTATGAAGGATGAGTTAAATTTTTATTTGCGTGATTTCAGGCTTCCGCTGCGGTGTAAATAAGGTATTCACTCTCCTGGAATGTTACGCAGCGTAGATTGGTAGTTAGTTACCTGACACTTCGGTAACTAACTACCAATCTACGCTGCGTAACATTCCAGAAGAGCGAAGATATCAGGTTTTCAGGGATATAACACGGAACAAAGTTGAACATAATTACTGTGTAGCTGAATATCTGTTGGCGGATAATATTAAAAATGAGACGGGATCGTGTGGACTGGACTGACCTGGACTGTTATTGCTCATTCGCAGTCCTTCCCTCTTCTACCTACTCACAGCAGGTGTCGAGGGTGTTTATTTGCACTTGCTCACACTCAGACACACACCACAGTCGGTAGGACTCCTCTGGACAAGGGATCGGCCCGTCGCAGAGACCTCTACCTGACAACACAAACACTGTACAAGAGACAAACATCCATGCCCCCGGTGGGATTCGAACCCACGATCCCAGCAAGCGCTCGACCGCAGACCGACGCCTTAGACCGCGCGGCCACTGGGATCGACGGTATTGCTCATGATGGGGGTAAATGGCGGGCTTTTGTGGACACGGTAATGAGTCTCCGGTTCCGATGAAATGTAGAAAATTTCTCGGTTAGCTGAGTAGTTTTTAGCTTTCTAAGAATTACTGTGCTCCTTGGAGTTGGTTGGTCAGTTAGTTTCTCACTCTCTCAGTTAGTTTCTCACACTCTCTATAAGCTGATATATTGTAAGAAATAGAGTGACCGGGTAAAACCTTGATAGTGCTGAGTATGTGTCTCCTACTTCCGTGTTGTTGGAAGTGATGTCCATTTGCGTGTGACAGGTCGCCTGTCGCTTGCCCATAGAAGGCCTTGTCTCAACACCACGCTCTTTTTGCCTATAGCGAAACTTGACGCCGAACAGATTACGGCAAACAGCTGATTTGTCTCAGGCCTGTCATCCCAGAAACGCTAATATAAATTGGAAATTTTGTAGCATTTCTTAGACCTAACAAAGTGGTCTTTAGAGACATGATGCCACGCCGCATGACGTCAAAACTCGGAAGGCTGTATCCTCATTTCTCATACAGTATTAGGCTAGCCAAACAGTTCGATCGGCCCTGTTTGACACAATTTCTAATTTTTACTTCTTTTCCCTAGGTTCACTTTCAGGATATTTAACTACCCTCCGTTCACTGAATTCTATAAAACTAGTTTTTCTTACATTAATGATTAAATTATTTAATTGTTCCCTATCGAATTAATACAACATTACGGTATTTTTATTTAAAACCCATCACAATAATATCGTCTGATCCATGCCGAGGCGGCATAGCGCAGTCGGTAGAGTGGCTAGGCTACGATTCGTGATTTGAAACCCGAACGTGGCAAGCGTGTCTGTTTCTCTTTTCCAAAACTCCCACGACGGCCCTGGGTCTCACCTAGGCTCAAATTCAATGGGTATTGAGAGCCCTTTCCCTGCGGTTAAAGCGGCAGGAGCGTGAGGCTTACCATTCATGTGCATCTGGTGCGGCGTTTAAGAATGCGTGGAAGTATAACTCCTCTCCCACCACACGTGTACGGAGCGTGCACAAGGACAGGCTTTCCTGGCCCCCTATCCACGCAGAAAGCGCAAAATCGTAACTAAGGAAACAGAAGCGAAACGCTCAAAAGCTCGCGTAAATAATTTTTTGTGCGCATGCTTGAGTCGGTCGATAGGGACAGGTGGCGCGCTCTTGTGAATGCGGTAATGAACCTCCGGGTTTCATAAAATGCAGGGAATATCTTTTCTAGCTGAGAAACTGTTACCTTCTCAAGAAGGCCTCTGCTCCATGAAGTTAGTTAGTTAGTTAGTCAGTCAGTCAGTCAGTCAGTCAGTCAGTCAGTCAGTCAGTTAGTTAGTCAGTTAGTCAGTTAGTCAGTTAGTTAGTTACTTACTTACTTACTTACTTATTTACTTACTTACTTACTTACTTACTTACTTACTTACTTACTTACTTATGCTTGAGTCGGTCTTCTACTGTATTTGATCATGGCCGCCGTCTTTCAGGGTCATCTGTAGTGAGACTAATATGCAGTATGACTTCTCAGCTGCAACAGTTTTGTGTCTTCACCTTTTCAAGTGAACCTTTCACTTCACAAATCCCCAGTAAATTTGTGTGCACATGTCACTGCTGTTTAAAGTGATCACGGTTGTTGGGTAATTTGAAAGCGATGGGTCGAATGGCAAAAAAAGTGCCTTCCATTGTTCGTTGCTATTTGTGCTGCAACTGAGGCACAGTTTTATTATTGTTATAGCATTATGACAGAGAGAAACGAAACAGGATGAACAAGAACTGGGGCTGTATTTTATTATTATTATATTTACTCTTTGCAGCTGCGGTACATATTGCTTCTATACGACCACCCTCGTACAACGTCGTAGTAGATCCTTGCCCCATAAGGGCTACATGAAGCAGAGAGGGCAGTAACATTACAGCACTTTTCCAGTCCCACGCATCGCAGGTTATTGTTCCGTCTACATTTTGCATCTTATATTTACAAAGACGTGTACCTTCTCACTAACATAGGCCGATGTTTGGGAGGCGACACGGTGCTAGGAGAATGTCTATACATAAAATTGGGAGGGTAAAGGGAGAATGGAGGAGATTGCACAGGCAGGTGTACTGGTTCTTAAATAGCCCTACTATTAGCGAAATTAGAAATACGTACGATGTATGAAAGACCTGTATGTAAACTTAATATTCATCGTCCCAGTTGGCGTACAGATATAGGGTTCTTTCTCAAGGAAGCACTCAGTCACAGACAAAGTCTCCTGATTTTATCTTGTATTTTAGAGCTGCCAAGTTTCGGCTTTCATGAGGCCATCTTCAGGCTGTACCTTTTTTACAAGAACATAAGGGTGTCTATTTAATTTTATTATTATCATTATTATTATTATTATTATTATTATTATTTATTTTGACTGCAAATGGGTTTGTACCCGGTGGCAGCGGTACTACAATAAGACACAACACACAAAATAACACACCGCACTCAAAGAAAACACAGCACACAGAATTACAAAGACAATAAAGGACACATACTGCACACAATAAATACAATTACAATACAAATACAATTGCAAATACAGTTACAATACAAATACAATTACAATACACATACATATAAAATACAAATACAATTACAACTAGCCTAAAGTTGATGAATTAATATTAATTAAAAATTAAGCATACTGTACAGTAATACAGTTCATTCGACTTCACTACACTTATGTGACCTTCACGTCCCCACCACGAATAACCTCCCTTCACCTTACTTCACTTTACTTCACTTCACTTCATTTGAGGGGAAGGCTCAAATGAAGTAGACACCCTTATGTTCTTGTAGAAAACGTAGAGCCTGAAGATGGGTTCCTGAAAGTCGAAAGCTCTAGAATAAAAGATAAAATCAGGACAAGTTGGCTGTGACTGATTGCTTCCTTCAGAAAGAAGGCTGGCCTGTATGTGGATGGGGCGATGATATTCAAATGGATATTAAAGAAATAGTTTGGGAGGGTATGGAACACATTTATGTTGCTGCAGATTGCAACCATTGGCAGGCTGTTGTTGTGGTAATGAAAGCTTTTTCAAGCAAATTGGCAAATTTCTTGTAGAGCTGTTTGGTATATAGATAATCCGTATGCCTGTTTGCGACACGGGGATTGGGAACAGCTATTCTACAAGAACAGAATAGTTTTTTTTTAGTGGTTAAGTGGTTAAGGGCCCCGCAGCAGACGCTACGGACGCACCGCAGCCTTGAGGCTTCTTGTGCAACCCTGTGATGAAGATGACGATGATTTTTGTGTCTCTTTCCTAGCAATGGAGCACCGGTGGAATGAAATTGACAGGCGAAAACCAAAGTACTATGAGAAAAACCTGTCCCAGTGCCACTTTGTCCACCACAAATCCCACATGGACTCACCCGGGATCGAACCCGGGCCTCCGCGGACGGAGGCCGGCGGCTAATCACCTGAGCCATGGCACGGCACTAAGAACCGAATAACGTTGCAAAGAGAACTATGAGGAAGGTCGTTTTCTAGGTCGAGATATGAACCCGTAACCCCGCGATTATAAACAGGAACTGCAAGCACTGTGCCACCATGTAGCCTAGTCAGTATACTGAATGAATTATCCGTAAGATGACTGGGAATTTTCGATTTCCGGAAGAATTAATAAATGTTTCTCGTCCCCGAATTGTCCAGACCGGTTTTTGGGCCCACGTAGACTCCTACTCAATAGATATGAGGGCAATTTTCGAGGTGGTAAATCGCTCGAGGCGTGAAGCTGAACATTGTCGCCATCTAGTGCTGAGATTAAGTGCGAGGGATGCTAGACCCCTTCTCCTTTCTGTGCACTCACGGTGGGCCTAGCGGCAAATTTACCTTCTTTCATAGTCATCACAGACAGTGTTTAGCATAGGAATAATGGCTGCAAGGGCTTCCCCTCATGAAATGTTTTATTGTTTTCGCTTTAAGTAAGGAACACTTAATAAATTTTGGATGTCAGCGCCCTGGAGACTTCGCACTCGTTGAATTTCATAGTTGTGCTGGTACTGTACCTTACTCAAGAGAATGCAGTTGACTTGCACAGCGTGGGTAGAATCCCTTAACACTCGCAACAACGGTCGAGTAAAATATGTAGATCAGACGTTCTTAACCTGGGGTCCGTGGATAGATTTCAAGGGGCCTGTGAACTTGGATGGGTGAGAAGAAAATTACAACTTTTTTTTTTCACTAACCTCTAACTGAAATTTAGTTTTTCTTTCTATAATGGTTGTAGGCAACAAGGTAATTTAAGGCCTCTGGGCTCCAAAAATGTTTTTTAAACTCATAAATATCAGCATCTAAAATTATTAGCGTAAAAAAGGGAAACCAGAATATATTTGCCTTCACTCTGAAATGTCTTTTTAAAAAGTAAAATTTAATTTCAAGTTGTCCATATTTTAAATTTATTTATTGTGTTGTTGTTGATTGAATTGTTTAATAAAGAATTCATATATTACCAAATTACATGTTTGTTATTTTTTAATATTTTAAAAATATATTTGAGCATAATTGGTTTCCATTGTAATAAATCTATTATATAAGTTGTAATACGTAGATATAGATTCCTCATCTATGTACGAGTGTTTTATTGTATGCATTTAAATATATTTTTCTGAGAAGGGGTCCGTAAGTTTCACCAGAATCTCAAAGGGATCCACGGCACAAAGAAGTTAAGCACTTCCGATACAGAGCACGTCAAAAACACCAGTCTTTATCGCTGTGTGACCATCCTTCCACTTGGTCGCCATTTTACAGGTGTTTCGTTTATAACCAGCCTCAAGTCAATTTATGCACAGTTCTAACCACATAGAACAGTACAGAAAATAACTTCCTTATCTCACACGCACAAAACACGACTGCACTTCAGCCTCACGTATTTTCAGATGGAATACATCGGTTACTGGTCACAACCAAAGAGCGGTAGGCTATCATCAGCGCAAACAACTGCCAAGGTCAACTGCAAACTCCTCAGTCAGTATCAGTAGAAGAAGAAGCATCCCTTTGATAACATCACCTTACTTTCTTTAGCCCGCCCGACAGCCTAACAATTTGACAACCCCGACAGATTTTTTGTTTCCTTTCTTTGTTGCTCCTATGTGAACGCGGTGCAAAGAGCGACCATCCGTTTGGTAGTTTAAACGGATAGCATCGAAGGTGCAACAAAGTGTAGTGTGGCCGGGTAGGGTCCATGTATCTTCCTTCAATAGAAGAAGGTAAAAAAATATGAAGTTTCCCCTGTGAAGAGAATGGCATTGTGACACGCATTCTTAAACTTAGCGCTAGATGGAAGTGAATGATCAGCCTCACGCCTCGGCCGTTTTACCGCAAAATAAAGAGGCGGTTGTACCCAGCATACAGGAGGCTGGGTGGGTAGCAACGTTGGTCTGGATGTTTTATGGGATAAGATGGTTGGTTGTTCATGCCAAGAATAGGAAATTTCGTCATGTATTTTATTTATTTACTTACTCGCTGTTTATTTATTCATTTACTTAAGTACACTGCCAGTAGTTCAGGTTATACTGTATAGGGTCAAATAGAATATATTTCTTTACTAACGCACTATGTGGCTGTAACGGCCGTGGCTGAATTTGCTGTCCTCTCCGGGCAGTTGTCTGAGATATGATGAAACCCACAGGGACCATTAGTCAGGATAGACAGGTTAGCCAGGATGGTTGTTTTTTGACACAATATTCACACCCGGACCTTTGGAAAGCGAAGCAGAAGTGATAACCGCTGGCCTTTAACGTTCTTTGGTTTCAAGATGGAAAATGTTTCACTTCGCAACTGCCAAACAAGGAGCGCCACGACCTTTACCCCTATCCAAGTGGTAACCGAGCGATAATATTACGAAGAATGAGAAGGGTTGGGCATCTGACACGTATGGGGAAGACGAGAGGGGCATACAGGATTTTGGTGGGAAAACATGAAGGCAAGAGGCAACTTAGAATGCATAGGTTTAGATGGGATTATAATATTAAAATGGATATTTAAAGAGTCGTTTGAGAAAGAGTGAATTGGATTGGTCTGGCTCAGGATGGAAATATACGACAGGTTGTTGTGAACAAATTTTCCATAAATTTGTGGAAATTTTTTGACTAATTGAGAAACTCTTAGCTTTTCAAGACGGTTTTTGCTCCGTGGATTTATTTATTTATTTAGTTTTTTAGATTCTTAATCCAAAATTCAAAATTTCAATACTTGGGTTACGCACCACACCGCTCATGGTTAAGGAAACGCCTGTGTGCCAAAAAACCAACTAAGTGTATATTTTATACATATGGCTTTATTTGGGAGATCTCATAAAAAGTTCTACACACTTTAACTTTTGATTTTTAGTTTTTGTATTTTGCACCTAAGGATGATGATCGAATGATTGAAATGTGTATTGTATAGACAACTATTAAATACAATTTGTGTCGGACGGAAGGCATGGTGTTTGTTTGTTTGTTTGTTTGTTTGTTTGTTTGTTTGTTACACTTCTGTTCATCTCGTGAGGATTACAACGGAGGAGTTACAACCGTCTCACAGGTGCAGGAGACCCTGTGTTTGCCAGAGACAGGATCTCTGTACCTGTTCTTGTGGTCACCCTATTGTACGTTGCTATCAAGTTCAATGGCAGGGGTAGCGAATGAAAATATAACAAGGGTGCAATCACGGGGGGCTGTAGGGGAAGCGGCTCAGTAGGGAAGCTGGCATTCTCCTTACGTATTTCTTCCTTCAGAAAAGGACCATGGTCTTAAAGTGCATACAGGGTGTTTCAGAAAGGGAGTAACACGTGCGAGAGTCGAGATTCTGACAGCAGTGTGGGTTAGGAATCACGTCTTCTGGGATGTGACATTCTGTCATTATGTATGTAGTTCACGACGTTTCCATAGATTGTGGCGCTTCCTTCTTCGAGGTTTAAGCAGGCACTATGTTATTACACTTATTCCTGTAAGAGTGATGGTGGTTTTTTGACGACAGTTGGTCATTATAGTCATGTTATTTTGGACACTGTCAATTTTTTGAATAAATATACTTTATTTGCTTGAAGTTTCGGGAATTTGTCGTGGTTTTTGTGGAGATTCCCTTTATCGAATTAATGGAAATTCGAAAATGAGTTGCTGGTTCGGGGTTACGAACAGACGGACAGATGGACACAAGTACAAAAGAGGCAGATGGGAGGGGTCTCCACAAAAATAGGTCTCTTTTCTTTATAAGGAAGGATTAATATGTTCCATATCCGTGCACTATATCACGTGAAAGAAAATAATCAATAATGCACAATGTGCGTTTGTTGGTGATTATTTTCTTTCAAGGAAGGATTAATAAGGATGAAGGGGCCCCTTCTTGTGCTCCCTCTACTTGATATTGCAATGACTGCATTTCAGTAGTTCGTTTGTTGGTGATTATTTTCTTTCAAGGAAGGATTAATAAGGATGAAGGATCCCCTTCTTGTGCTCCCTTTGCTTGATATCGCAGTTAGTGCATTTCAGTAGCTCGTTTGTTACACACAAGCAGGTAACCGTGGTATATTTCAGAATAGCATTGATCTCACCGCTGTCGGATGTAACAACCAGTTACATGTTAAGTGATAATAATCAAACAAATGCAGTTCTGCTATGTTCTTTTCATCCCATGAATATTCCTAAATGTATACCTTCTGACTGAATACTGAAGGCGGATGGTCACGAAAAATAGACTGTAATAAATGAGGTTCTCACAGCCTTGTGGACACGTAATGGATTTCAAATTGATTTGATACTGAATGAAGTTGTGGGAAACGTATCTGCTTAATATAAACTCAAGTACTGCATACAGGCCTATACAATATCTTTCAAACTACATCCTCCAAATATTCATGAATGTAAAGCGTATACATGTCCGAAGATCATTAAAAAAATACGTTTTGAATATTAACAATTGCAATCGTATTAGCCGATCCCAGTGGCCGCGCGGTCTAAGGCGTAGGTCTGCGGCCAAGCGCTTGCTGGGATCGTGGGTTCGAATCCCACCGGGGGCATGGATGTTTGTCTCTTGTACAGTGTTTGTGATGTCAGGTAGAGGTCTCTGCGACGGGCCGATCCCTCGTCCAGAGGAGTCCTACCGATTGTGGCGTGTGTCTGAGTGTGATCAAGTGAAAATAAAAAACCCCTCCACACCTGCTGTGAACAGGTAGGTAGAAGAGAGAAGGACTACGAAACGAAACGAAACAATCGTATTAGAGATGTGAGACTCTTAGGTTGTATAAGATAAATTACAGCACAGTCGCTATAGGAACTCGCTACGGGCTGGACGATCTGCGGTTCGAATCCCGGTGGGGGCAAGAAATTTTCAGACCTGCTCAGGGTCCACACATCCTCCTATTCAATAGATACTGGGGTCCTTTTTCTGGAACAATGCGACTGGGGTCGTCACTTTGCCCACTCATCTCTATCTAGTGCCAAGGTTAACAAGAAGTGGAGCTGTACCGTTACTCCCCCTATGCTCCTTTATGACGAGAACTGGGATCATTTTACGTTTTTTTATTTTTTTTTGTAATAAAGTTTATACAGTTCGAATCAGTATTCGCTAAAAATAACGGAAATTACAGGTCATGTTTTTTTTTCTTTTGAACTCACGCATTAACCATGGAAATGTGATTCAAACAGGACGCCAGACAATAGAATGAAGTAAGGTGCTAATCGCCGGGACTTCAGTGAAACACAAACATCATACTGCCATATTTGTCTTCACTGTAGTCGTCAGAAGCTGTCTTGTATTTGTCCTGTAGCTACGTATTGCCTTTCATTTTATTGAATTACTGTAGTAATAAACGACGTAAATACATATTTGTAAGGAAATTGTACACTAGAGAGAATATTTTCTTATTCCATGCTGTGTGACATAAAAAAATTACTTTTGTACATAATTTACTATCACTGAGGGACCTGCCCCATGTTTAATAAGTTAGGGGGGAGGTTCCAGTCTCCCCTCTACTTCCTGTAGACTCCACCGCCATGACTGTCCTTGTTGTGTTTAATTACTTTCCTATCAACTCACGTATCACAGAGTCTAAACAGAAAATGATATACAGGTCGTAAATCATGCACGTTTTCTTGTTTATGACAAGCGAAAATTCGAAGGTAACAAACTGCTAGATAATAATCCAGTTCGTTGATGATAAGTTCTTGTCACCCGTAAACGAACTCCCAAAGGACATTCATTGTTGTCTGCAGCCAAAGTAAGGTTGCCCTGTGTTTAATTAAATATCACACCGTGAAGAACCGTGAGGTAATAATGGAAGTATAAGGCCACGTGTTCTTAAGGTCTCCACTAGATGCCCAGTTTTACGTTTCGGCTGGTTTATAGTCAGGAAAAATATTTTAACAATTGTTTAGGTAGAAGCATGGTACAAAAAGGGAGTAGAATCTTTGCCTCTGGCGAGAATCGAACCTCGAGTGTGTACTTCTTTATTCTGTAACATAGTCTTTATGCTGCTCACTGATCCTGGCCTCATATTATGTGAGTATAAAGTGACTCTGAGCCGATCCCAGTGGCCGCGCGGTCTAAGGCGTAGGTCTGCGGCCTTTCGCTTACTGGGGTTGCGGGTTCGAATCGCGCCGGGGGCATGAATGTCTATGTCTTGTGAGTTTTGTGTGTTGTCAGGTAGAGGTCTCTGCGACGGCCTGATCACTCGTCCAGAGGAGTCGTACTGAGTGTGGTGTGTGTCTGAGTGGGATAGTGAAAGGTGGATGATGAGGAGACCCTGTCCCCACTAGAGGCTGTTGCGCCATTGGGAAACAAATTAATTCTGGTTTATGAGCAACAGCCTTGAAGGTGTGAGGAAATACTGACACGGTACTTATTGTGGATCAGAAGTGGGTAATTTTGTGGTACTCGGCGGGCGGCGTTGGTCGTTCAACCTCACAACACTGGCTATTTTTGTAACTAGACTGATAACGGGATAAATGTGAGCTTTATGAGAAAGAACTAAGAGCTGATGAGGTAGCAGCACACACTCGCACATTTATTTTGTAGACATAAATATGGTACACTGATTTATGTAACGCACGTATAGATAAAAGTTGACGGTAGTTCAGTCAGTAGGGAGGCAGCAAAGCCATTATAATCTTTTTCTTTAGCAGCAGTACTGATGTTGGCTGTTACTGTTTAAGTTAAGAATATTTTATCGGAAAACTGAATAACGAATGCATAATATAACGTGCAAGTGTTCATCTTTCCAATTTTTCTACCGCTGCCAGTTACGTTACATACCTTTTTATCAAGGCTTTTCTATTATATTGTGTTAGAATACTTCAGAATTAACATGATTAACCTTTTAAAGCCTAGCGGTAACTTTACGTACCACCAGGTTTAACATTAAAAAATTCTATGCGGTGCCCACATTGCGTTTATGTGTTTTGTACGGATCTCAGAACAAACAGCAACTTTCGCCTTATAAAACACTAAGCGATTGGTTTTTATAACCGAAGTGGAGAGTGTTTACAGCGCGGTACGCACTGAGTCCTTATATAAAGCAGACACACTCCGTCTTTAAAGGGTTAAACTCAAATTTGAGTAGTGACTAAAATGTGTTACACTTACAATATTTTTTGATAGGCAATATGTACGTGTATTTGACCTGAGAACAGTGACATCATGCCGAAACATGTAGGCCGTGTGAATGACTGAGTTTTCACAATAATCATGACTAAAATATGTAAAAAATTAATAATAATTTAAAATTATAATATAATACAGTAACGAATTTAGACGAAGGTAACGTGACCCTACACTGTAACATGTAACATAGTAATTTGTTTTTCCTCGAAACTTGTTGGTCATATAATGAAGATAAGCCCTTATGTCCACAATGAATGCGACAGCTATGACCCATTTTTAATCAGCAAATTGTGGCACAGTTTTATTCTGTGACGGAAGTGTATATTTAACCTTCGCAAATAAAATACCTACGTAACTGTATACTAAACCGTCTCACTGCCGAGTAGAAGACATCATCATCATCATCATCATCATCATAATCATATTCTAATCCGACTCTAGTAGAAAAGGTGGTGTTGTCTGTGGTTCAGCTCTTGCGTCGAATATGGTCCCCTGTTAAGAGTTCTCTCAACTCCTTTTGTTTCCAACAGAAAAATTGTGTAGCACACAGCCTGTAGATGAACGACGCATTGAAACATCTTAGTTTTTAAGAGTTCACGTGTATAACTTCCTCGCAGTTTCGTCCTACGCTGGTCAGAGACCCATTTATATTTCTGTCACCATCGGTTGTCACACTTGGCAATCTTTCGCATCTCAGTTCTGAAGGAGAGAGTGCTCCCTCTCAGAGACAAATCTTCGCCAGACGTAGTGCTTTTAAGAATAGGATATACAGAACTGCAATTCTACCTGTTGTTTTGTATGGGTGTGAAACTTGGTCTGTCACACTGAGGGAAGAACAAAGGCTGAGGGTGTTAGAGAGTAGGGTGCTGAGAACGATATTAGGGCCTAAGAGGGACGAGGCGTCAGAGGAGCAGAGAAGACTACATAACGAGGAACTTAATAATCTGTACTCATCACCAAATGTTATTCGGGTAATCAAGTCGAGAGCAATGAAGTGGGCGGGGCATGTAGCACGTATGGGGGAAAAGAGAGATGCATACATGATTTTGGTGGGGAGACCCGGGGGAAGGCGACCACTAGGGAGACCCAAGCTAGATAGGAGGATAATATTAAAATGGATTTCAAGACGTGGGATGTAGGGCATGGACTGGATTCAGGTGGCTCAGGATAGGGACAGGTGGCGGGCTGTTGTGAATGCGGTAATGAGCCTCCGGGTTCCATAAAATGCGGGGAATTTCTTGACTAGCTGAGAAACTGTTATGTTCTCAAGAAGGCCTCTGCTCCATGGAGTTAGTTAGTTAGTTAGTTAGTTAGTTAGTCAGTCAGTCAGTCAGTCAGTTAGTTAGTTAATTAGTTAGTTAGTTAGTTAGTCAGTTAATTAGTTAATCAGTCAGTTAGTTAGTTAGCTAGACGTAGTGCTTTTGAAGTTTCGTATACTAGTCAAGCCTTTCATGCACTTCAAAGGTATTATGAATGCAACGAATAAGTGCCATTAACTGCGCAGTGGCTGTGATGTCTTTAATTTCATCCGTTTGGCACGCACGACAAATGGTTGATTTGGGCTGCATTTAAAGTTTTTCAAATAAGTTTCTTCCCTCTTTTGGATCCGTCTTGCACAAATTCGGCAAGTAAGGCTAATATCTTAAAAAAACTTTTTTATAATCTGAACAACCGTGCTGAGCTACAGCGTTACTAAATTTCACATTAAACCATGCAGACTCTTAAGAAGTGCATCAAATATACCAACGAATTACACTAAAACTTCTTCAAGTGTCACATATCCGAGCTCTTCAATGGACGCCTGAACGCTGAAGATGAAGCCATTAGGCTATATCAAAACGTTGGACAATAAACACCCAGTGACACACCGCAGTATCCCAGAGACACGAACATCTCGTGCAAATTTGACATCTATCATTAATATGTTAATAACCTTTTTAAAAAATTCTATTAATTTTTGTAATTATGTAATATCGATTGATGTATCAAAATGTTTGCTGACGTAAATCGAACGTAGTCGTGAATTCAAGAGTCGGTCCTACTTGACGGAGGGAACTCCCGATTCTTCGAAACTTTTGCAAAAAGAAATGCACCGTTTATTTAAGTCTGGCTTTTGGACTCGAGCAAAAGAAACATCGGAAATATGTTTTAAATATTCTGAACCGGGAAATATGTTAGGTTACATGTAGCCTATACCTCTGTGCAGTAAACTTCTCTGCATTACATATTTTCCATGACAGTTTTGAAGAAGTTGGTCAATGTTGTACCTATACGTGAACGTACCTTACACGTCTTTTTATTATATTTCTCCAAAGTATCTAACTAAATGGGGCACGCGGTGGCACAGTTGGTTGAGGCACTGCGCTACAAATTGGAAGGTCGCGGGTTCGATTCCCGATTATGTCATTGGAATTTTTCATTGGCATAATCCTTTCGGTCGCATTATGGCCTTGGGTTCGGCTCAGCCTCTAACGGAAATGAGTACCAGGAATATTTCCTGGGGGGTAAAGGCTGCCAGTGCGTAGGGCTGACAACCTTACTACCTTCATGTGTCGACTGTCTAGAAATCTGGGAGCCTCAACCTCCTGGAACCCTCTGGGCCTGTCCAGGCCTGCAATGGGACTGCTTTACCTTTACCTTTTTTATCTAACTAAATAAATAACCAATTAACTATCTCGAACACTGGTTGGTACAGAGTTCTGCTTGAGAAAGCAATAATCGTCCAGCCTGTCATGTAATTCCTCCCTTCTTAAGATACTCAGAAATTCATTGCTGTGTTCACAAGAGTGTGTTCAGTTCGACATTTGTATAGCGTTCCTTACGAACCCTTTTACTTCACATTGAGGAATTTTTATCCTCACTCCACATTCCAGGCTGTGTGCGAGTACCGATTCGCGTATGTTCCCCATATCTGGGCACCCTATCTTCCATCTCCAGCTTGACGTGCTTGTGACATTGACCTAATTAAGTTTAGAATTTACATCCACTATCGTCACTATGGTCTAAAAATAAATTTTGATTCATATTATGGATACGCTCACGGTCATTTCACAGTCGGGGAAGGCATTCTTTGCCTCTTTTTAAATGCATCTGTTTATCTTACGGTCACCCACAGTTTAGGAAGCCATCAAATAACAACTGGTATTCTCGGAAAGAATATTTGACACAAAGTAACGCGATTATAGCCAGATTTAATTCGAGAAGTCACTGAACGTGTCTAAATCAAAATTAACCCCATTTTAATGGCCCAAGAGTGTTATAGTTTTAAGTTATTTCCATAACCTAGCCCAGGGGTGCACAAATTTCCCAGAAATCTAGAAACCAACTCAAAATTCTAGGAGCCATAAATGAGGCCAATTCCATGCTGAGGACCCACAAATATTAGGCACAACCGTAAACAATTTATTCGCCATGGTGACCTGGTGCCCAGTATTTGTACACCCCTCATCCGGCATATTTACTGGATAAAAATACCTTATTTAATTTAGAGCTTTCACGGCGACTAAATTCAGTAAAATATTCTCGAGCTAGCAGCCGCGTCGGGTGGTTAAATGGCAAGTAAACCGACGTTGCGAAAACCATTTCTGTCCTCGTCAGGCAGCTGAAGATAGTCCTCAACGTGTCACTTTACTCGCCGTTCAACCACCTGACACGGCTGCTAGCCAGGAAATATTTTATTAAAAATACCTTAATCTGTCAAGTGTCATGTTCGCGGTGGCGTGTATGTGACTATTCGTGAAACGCCATAGATAATTGTATTGGCACAATGAACTAAGAAGGATAAGCTATAATTTGTGGCTGACATCGTTAAACGATATGATTACTGAAAACAAAGTATGTGAATTTTCTGAGCGACAGCTCTAATTTGTAACGTGAGAAGGGTTATTGGGCGGTTTTACCTAAATAAACCAAATGAACCCACCAAGAGAGGAATGTCTGCTGGAATTTCCTGTCTTTTAGCTTTATCTTCTAATTTTTTCTTTCTGTTTCGTTATTCCTATTTCTAATTCTTGAGGCATTTTTTAATTTTCACATATTGTCATTCTCGTTGCTTTCAAATGATATTTCCTTCTTATAGAAACATTACTTTCGTTTTGATTTATCAACTGTGATTATAATCTTACCGTGCCTAAGTTTTCGCCGTAGATCTATACGTTTCGCATAACTGAGTGAACGGACCGTGACAGCGATCATTTCCCACGCCTCCTGTTCATCCCCCTATGAATTTCATATCTTGGTATATCATCACATTTATGTGGATTTTGTTAAACCCCAATTCAAATAAAGTATAACATTTTCAAAGTTCGTGATCCGTTTTAACTACGTGACAGTATCCTTAGCTGTTGAAAATCCGCCAGTGGCAGTGTAAACTTGCTGCCGTGGTTCGCTTAGCTAAAGGCAACCAATCCGACACGCTAGGCCATTGGTTTTACCTAAACAATGTGCTGCAGGAGTTACTGCAGTGTCAGTTGCATGTATGTTACGGTCACATTTTCTGGATCCTTAAGTGAAAATACAAAAGCGTATCGAGGGGAGATAATTTTAAATTTGTAGGGTGAAATATAAAATCAACAAGTGGGTCTTAAATTTTTTTATATTTTTCTGTTTAAAGATCAAATTGTAGTGAATATTAATACATATATATTTTTGTTTAATTTGCATTAGAAGTTTGTTCTTTTTCATGCTAAATTTAAGAAAACATATTTAAAACACAAATGTCACAAAAAATTGACATTTATACGACTTTGAGCGGCGTGCTATTGAACTAATAATTCAGTTTATATACCGTGGTGAGCACTTATAGTCCCTGTATAAAGAGCTGCGTACGTGAGATGTAGCGTTGTTGCATGTGTTGCACTTTTACAAAACATTTCGCCGCAAAATCATATTTTTCCCTTGTAAACGAAGTTTTGTCAGGTGCATGTTTCGCCCTTCTGCCCTGCTGACCTTGGGAATGTGAGCGCTTGAACCAATCGGAACGCCTGTCTGTTCCATTTGACCAATAAGATACCGTTTTACTACACAGCGTGTCCAGGGTCAACAAATCTTCACAGCTTGGTAATACAGCCGACTTCGAGCAGCCATATTGAAGCAGCGTAACTGTAGTGCAGCTATTATAAATTAAACAAAACTACCGAGTGTCAAAGAGTGTTTAATCAAATTGGTTGTCTGTTTCTTATCCACGTGATATAAGTGTTTCTGTGAATTGATGTGTGAATAGAACATTGCTTGAATTCCGTAAACTTAGCGTGTTTTGGTGCTGTTGATTATCAGGACCTTGAAAATTAATGGATTGCACGATTGAAGGGAATGTGTAGAGGAACTGATTCATAATGCCGGCAACTTGTTCAGGTAAAAGATAACTGTCGCTTCTATACTCAGAATTGATTGTTACCTACTGGCAGCGTTTCTTGAGTGCTATGAACGATGTGATCAATACTAGGCGAATTTGTTTACTAGTATTAGGTTACGTTTGCATCTATTTCTTCGCATATTTCATAACCAACGACACTGCAGTGTAATTAGTAGTGCTGGTTTATAAAACTTATTTCAACGCGGACGCTATCCTTGTGTTAGCGAAATGTGATATATGTTATTTAACCTATAACAACTGCATGTGACTTCGTAATATTGCACATTGGTTTTCTTATAGTGTAGTTTCAAAGTACAGAATTATGATGACATTGTATTATGAAATAAGACCATGACAGTGGCTTCAGTAAATTCAGGGCAGTTATTTATGCATGACTGCTAACTTTCAGAGACACAGTACAGGTATATTTCCTGTTTTTAAATGTATATTTATGGAATTCATATATAACTTGTGTGTATCACTGCAATGAATTGTTTCATTCCATATTTACTGACCTTGAAGTAAGCAAAGCAGTGTTTGTATGTGACAGTTGATTGAAGAAGGAATGTAAGGTTAAGTATTTTGGGCAGCACTGTGTTGCGTTGGCACAGTTTTTTGCTGTTTTAATAATGTAACATTTGTGCTTAAAGTAATTTGTGTATATACATTTTAAATTTCGTAGCACAGTACTGGCATGGGGACACACCACATGCATAAACAGTTGTATGTGTTTCTTGTTAAATAGTTTGCCTCAAGTTAAAGTGGAGTGTAGGCCTAATTAGTATTGTCATAAACGTTAACTGCAGCATGCAGAGACAGTAGGATTCGGTTAAGAATGCTTTCTGTGACAGATAATTTTATAACCTCAGCCATATCTGCTGATCACATTTTGACTTCATCTTGAAGGCATTTGTTAAAACTAAAACTTAATGAATCGGATTGTGGTTATGTTATATGCCAATTTGTTGAAGTTGGTAGCTGCTGTTTTTGTGGTACATTTGTGGACATTGTGCTGGGGGAAAAAGCATATAATTTTGTGATGAGTGCATAGTTGTGTTGAAGTAAGTTGTGCGTGTAAGGAACATTAAGCTTTGGATCTACCTGCATCAAGATTTGTATGTAGTTACTTTCAGGTTAGGGAAATTTTGGTGCTTTAAGTGCTGTAAAATCAGGCACGAGGCAGTCTGAACCTGCAGTTTTGCTTTCTTTCCATATTATTTAAACTCGCTTGTACTACTGGTTCCCAAAATGTGCGCTGTTGACAAGTGTACACCAAGTAGGTAGTGTATTGGATGTTCTCGGTGTGACGACAGTGATAATCTGAGGTGTGGCATCTTGTTATTTGATAGATGGGTGCCAGAATTATGGAGGAACCTGCTGCTTTCATCTTCAATGTAGGAGGCAGTGGGTTTCTTGGAAACTTTGGTACCTGCCTACTAAACTGCATGTTACGAATTCCTCTGCAGGAGGAGGATAAACTATTCAACCAGTGTGTGCTACATTTTCTACTATCGTTACATCCCAGAAGACAGTAATCTTTAAAGTAGGTAAACAAAATGTTGCTTGTGCCAATTCACTTGAGATCTTTATTTTCCTGTGTGTTTCTTATCTGTAGCAGTTTCACATGTCAAGTAAATTAGTCATATAAGCTATATTTTCCTGAATGAAACCTGCAAAATATGGCTAATATAACCTTCATTTATTACAAGTGTCAGGTGTCTGGTAGGATTTGGGTTAATGACAGGTTCTAAGTGTGAAATTTCGGTATTCTTGTATGTGTGCAAAGTAACTTAAAATACTTATAGCAGTCAGCACAACAATCGTACAGTCTCGTGCTACTACGTAGCCACATTGTTTGGTTATGTCAGCTCTGCCTCCACATGTGCAATACCGAAATGTTGATGGAAACTGTGAGTGCAAGCCCGGCTTTATATTATTTCACAATTTATGATGTCTTTACAATTACGACAATCAGGGATGTACTTTTGTCATAATCTGAGTGCTGTAATTAGTCGCTTAATGTTACAACATTACAAGCGAGTCCTTGGAAACAATCTAGAATGAAATGTTATTACAAATGCACATGTGAATATGACATAGGTCTTGTACGTGCCACTGTTGATATTATATTTGCTAATGAGTCGAATGTCAGTACAGTGTAAAATGTTTATGCTGAAGTGAGTCATAGTGTGATTTTGCAGGTCATTGGAACTAGGATGTAATAGATGGGACTTCCTTGGAATAAAGTTTTGCAAAATAATGGGTCTAGTGTAGCCATGACTTAGTGTTGTAAACAGATAGGCATTATTCTACTTGTTTATTTCTGTGGCACATGTTACAGCAGGGTGTGATTATAGTGAGTTTGTGTATAGTGCATGCATATTTGTTTATGGTATATTTAGTGTTGCTTGTAGTAACTCAGACTGTGTAGCATTAAATGATAGGGTGGTTAATGTGAAAGAGTGGGAAGGTATCGCTTATTTGGATGTGACAGAGGAAGAGTTAGTCTGAATCACTTGAATGACTTGTGTTAGGAATATGTGCTGATTGATTTAGTCTGCAGGTTGACCGGTAATAAGCATGATATACCATTATGTCAGAACCGTTTGGATTAAACCGTTGTCGTTTAGTGGTTGCTATATGTACCACTTCCAGTAACACTGAAAGTCTCTGCATTTTGTCCATACAGTGTACTGTGTTTGCTTTTTTATCATTTTTACAATAACTAATTAACTCATGAAGTTCTTGAGAAGCTGATAGTTACTCAGATAATCAAGAAATTCCATGCATTGTATGGAACCAGTATGATCATTACTGTATTCACAAGAACCCAACACTTGTCCCTGTCGTGAGCCAGACGATTTTTACAGTAAGCGTTTATTATTTCCATGTGCACAGTTTGCCAGTGTGTATTATGAGTTGTCTGTGGGGTATATTAGATAGGTAAATATCAGGTTTTGATGCGTTGAAGATTCTTTCATATGTCAGGCTGGGGACTGTATAGTCTCGCTGATCTGCGTTGTTAAGAAAAAATTTATAAAATTTATTTGATGGTGGGTCAAGATGCAGTTTTTCGTACAACAAAATTTGATGCATAAAGAGAAAAGTAATTGAAATAATTTCTTGTTTTGTTTTGCTTCTTTTGAAATTAAGCTGCCTTGTCTGTTGAGTATGTATGTTTCTTGTACCCTATATTATTATTCATTTTTATGTGTTGTTATGCACATAAATTTGCCTGCTTGTTTATCTCCTGTTGTTTCAACCTCTGGAAGGTTGGTACAACTATCATGATGTCACATACCCTTTCGATACAACTGTATTTTTAGAGTCTGTGTTATAGTTCATTTCAACTATTCTAATTTGTAAGTCAGTTTTTACTTGTCTTCTAGTTGACTAGTTTTACCAAAAGTGTTTCTTCTCAAGTCTTTGTGTTGTTATTACATGTTTACGTGCTTTTTTTTTCCATAAAACTTTGCACACAATGTGCAAATGATACTTTGTCACTTGTCATTCATTATCAGCAGAACTTAACATACTTGGGGGGTAACTTGTGTTTGCATGCCTGAAAATTACTACTGCATAGGTTGAATTCAGCAGAAAACTTTTGCAGAAACTTGCTTATGGCAGGTAGGCAACTGAGCCTTCTGTTGAGGTGGTGGTGGTGTGGAAACCGTTCCCATAGTCAAAATGCAGGACCAGTATATAGACACGTGTTTAGAGTCATACAACTGAAATATTTGTTTAACAATTAATTATTTGTGTGTGTGTGTGTGTGTCGTTTCATCTGCTTAGAGGACTCACTTTTCACTGTGAGATTGAATGGTTGGCTGTTGAGGTCTGCCATGTGTGAAATTAGAGAATGCGTGTTTGCAGCGCAGGATGGCAGTTATAGGGAATCTGTTATCTTCAAGATTTTGCTGTACTTAACCTTTTAAAGCCTAGCGGTAACTTTACATACTACCAGGTTTAACATTAAAAAATTCTACGTGGTGCCCACATTGCGTTTATGTGTTTTGTACGGATCTCAGAACAAACAGCAACTTTTGCCTTATAAAACATGAAGAGACTGGTTTTTATAACCGAAGTGGAGAGTGTTTACAGCGCGGTATGCACTGAGTCCTTATATAAAACAGATACGCTTCGTCTTTAAAGGGTATTCACTGCATTGAATTTCAATAACAGTTAGTTTACCAGATTTCTTCATTCTGAATTCTTCAAGTCACAGTGGCTGCTGTATGTGCCATCGCTTTAACATTAGAGTCTGCATTTTGTCCACAGTCTGTTATTGGGTTTCGTGTGACTGTGAGAATACTGAGCAACTATTTCCCTAGACAACATGAGGTGGCTTGTTTTTGTAATTCGGATGCTGTGTCGTTGTGTTAGAAACTGAGTTTTAAATGTTATTAGATGAACTGAAGGCTTGACAGGTTTAAATCAGCTATTTTAAAAATATGTGCAATAGTGTTTTTTTGTAGTATGATACTGACTAACATTTCTGGCAAGCTTTGTAGGTAAAGGGGCAGAAAAAGTAGCTGTGTGTAATTATGAGAAATTGTGTGGGATTCGAGATTTTCACTGCAGTGGCTTTGAAGATTATTTTATTTGGGCATGCAGTTCATGTAGTCTGGCTCTTAGATGCATATAGACAAATCCAGCAGAGGCATGTGACATGCTGCTGTAGAAACAGAACTGTTTTCACTTAGGCTGGTGCTTTTAATGGTTTTCCACTAGTCCCCACAGTCTTTTCCAGCGGTCACATCTTTAGCAATTCCTGGGTATTAGAGACCAGAAAGAGGATGTGCTTTCTATTAGACGATACTCTGTTAATTCACTGAAGTAATTTGATTTTGCAGTGCAGACGGTGCTGTAAAATATGAGTGTGTGTGGTTTGTGTTATAATGAGTTGGACTGGATATGTGAATTTTATTTGTTCTGGCAGTTGTACGAAGAGACGGCGAACTAGCAAGCCTGTGTTATGCAATGCTGTGACACTTTCACTTCAGTCACTAGCCTCCAGGCAAAACAAAAGTGCTTGAATCAGTAATGTGTAAGACAAATCCACTGTACAAACTGAATAGGAGGGTGAATGTCCTAAGGTTATGTGGAATTGTGTGTCCTGTGTCTGTATCTAACTGCAGTTCTTTCATAAAAGGAAATTGTGATGTTGATTGTGGTTTTAAATGTGACACTTTTTCTTTTATTTGTTGATTTGTTGCATTAACATCCTAAAGCAGTAGTAATTATGTGTACCACTTACATTAACATTCTTGTAATAAACAGCAATTCTGTCAGGGACTCCGCTGTTCTGGAATTTTACACAGTTTTAGTTCATAGCTGGTTACTTTGCTGTATCAAACTACCAGCTAACCCTTTAAAGACGAAGCGTATCTGTTTTATATAAGGACTTAGTGTGTACCGCGCTGTAAACACTCTCCACTTCAGTTATAAAAACCAATCTCTTAATGTTTTATAAGGCAAAAGTTGCTGTTTGTTCTGAGATCCGTACAAAACACATAAACGCAATGTGGGCACCACGCAGAATTGACTAAGGTTAAGCCTGGCGGTACGTAAAGTTACCGCTAGGCTTTAAAAGGTTGAGCTGTGTAACATCCTAGATGAGGAAAGCCCTCGACTACACTGCAGTGGAAGCTTGAGATCTCGCATAACAGTTATGTCCCTGCACAACATTTGACTGATTTTTTAGGTGACTGTGCTTTTGCTGTGAGGTAGGAACTGGGATTTTAAATATTTATTACTTGAAATTGTTGCTTCAGACATTAAATAAATGTACATTTGAATTATGGGTAAATATGTCATGATGTTGAATGAACATGAGATGTCATTGTAGAAGTGCATATTTGTAGCACATTATTACGTTTGAAATCTACTCCCTTTTGTGAAGGAGTTTAGTGTCACCTGTGAAAATGAATTTGGTATTTGCTGTGACAAACCTTATAATAACATGCCAGCGTAAAGGGCTGTAGACTGTTGGTATCAACGCGTTTTAAACACGTTCATGACACATATTTTTTGGGATGTTTTATGACATTCTGTGATTGTTGAGGTACAGTATACTGTTGTGTAATTGTGAATTATGATGTGGCTGGTATGTGGAAGGAAGCTGTCGTCACGTGTTCTAATAATCATGTCTTGATGTTATCATGAGGGACTGGGAGATCGTATAAGTACAACTGCATTTGTGATAGTCGGTTCCAAGCTGGGCATCGAACCTGGTACCTCTCATACACCAGTGAGATGTGTCAGGCTGGTATTCATATTTTATTCTTTACATTAATTTCTTTCCTTCTGATTTGGTGCCGAGTAGAAAACACTGGCTATAATAGTAACAGTCCCAGATATTTAATTGTTGTAATTCTTACCAGTATTACAGTTTTACCTGTGAAATGTACCCCTGTTTTCGTTGTGTGTCGTTTATGATTTTTATTTAGTAATTGTGTTAAACGTTGTTTCAGCGTTGTTTTCAGTATATTTGCGTTCGTTTATGTGTAGTTTAATTGCAGTTTATGTAATGATGCAGCATGTAATTCGGATTGTATAGCGTCGAATAATGTAATAATGAATTGGAAGCGCCATAGAAGGCGGCTTTCGTCGCCCACTTTAAGATAAAGCTGCCGAATTTTTCTGGAGGGACTGAGGAAGACAGTGTAAACCTCACGGTAGTCGGCGTGCTGAACGAGATTCGAACCGTGCACGTTTTGGGTGCAAGGCGGGCGTTACTGCGTTGCCAACTCGAATTATTTTTTTTGCAAGAGGTGCGGGGTACGGTAGGTGGGATATGACATGTAATTGCATGCGTAAATCAAGGAACTTAAAGGGTGGCGTTGTGCACAGTTCTGGTAGGTGTGGCTGGTGTTTTTGTTTCCTTATACCCGTCAGGAGAGGAAGTATGGTGTATTTAAATACCATGCTATAACATTATGTCTGTTATACAGCATGTTGGACTATAGCCCTCGAAGTCAGCATGTTGTTGGTATGATGGATAGAGGCGACAATGTGCGGCGAGGGCATGTACTCCGTCTTGGTTGGCCACTTCCTGGAAACTAGTTCCATCTGATGTCCATTCTTGACACTGTATAGTGGGCTGCCGACCGGCCCCTTCAACACCAAACTGGTCGTGAGGGAAGCAAGAGTGAAGCAGGCACTCCTTCGCCAGCGGGGAGTATTTGTTACGTCATCATGAGAGAGTTTTCTCGTGCCACTCGACTTGGTTTTCGGTCGAGGAGGAGGAGGAGGAGATGGAACAAGCCACTTTGCAGTAAACCTTCCTACCATCATGTCTGCAGCATCAGCTTTTATCTGTTGCCGCGGTCTTCCCCCTCTGCCATTGACGCAGCTTATGTAATAAGGCCAGTCGAACTAACAAAGGCATACCACACGCATATTTCGTTGAAAGACAGAGAGGGCTAAACGGGAACTTGACTTATCCTTTGACATTAGTAATATTGCATACCAACGCCTACGCCCCCCCCCCCCCCGGGTCTTTCCACACACACACACACACACACACACACACACACACACAAGCTCGTTTTCTTTTTCTTGTCGTGTTCTTCGCTGTCTGACGATGTTGGCAACTGCATTATGTTCTTATGGGACAAGGATTTTGTTGTGGGCGGTTGAGTCGTGACATTTCGGTTATGTGTATTTGAAGTGTGTATATTCGGTTGTGAAGGAATCTGGAATTATGCCTTGAATAACTCCAATTATCCGGACGTTGGTTATCCGGATCGGCTTGGCCCTTCAGGTAGCTTTGTGGAGAATTCTGCAAAATTAATTTCCCTTGAAATTAGCGGTTATCGGATCGAGTACAGTACTGTAAAGTGTTATGGCTGTCTGTAACTTCAAATCAGACGTGGTAGATACTGTGAATAGTAACAGCGGAAGGGGTTCCCAAATTGCATAAGGAATTCCCTAATTCCAAGTGCATTAATATTTTATTTGTACGTAAATAAATATGTCGCCTGAAAGCAGCCGTTTGTAGAATTTTTTCCCCCCATTTTAAATTGTCAATGTAGCCTATTTTCAAAGAAAAATCCAGTTATCCGGATTCTCTGCATGTCCGGACGGCTCGCGGTTCCAATTAATCCAGATAATTGGAGTTATACTGTATTTTGTATAATTTGCCGTACAGTACATTTTGCCTGTTGTGTGAACCTTCCAAACAAATTTACCGTCGTCACTTCACTAATGCTTTCGTATGTTTACACTCCGTATGTTACTACTCGCGATGGTCTCATCGCAGAGGTCTTTACAACGGACCCTGGTTCGAGACCTGCTTCCCTGTGTCAGCCACGTGGTTTCTGGAATTGTTAAGGCTAGTGTTTGTACCTACGTTAAGCTAATGGTAAACGAAGAGAGTGACTGAGGAAACTACATGATGACGGGTCTCGTAATTTGTACTGTCAACATGATATGATTAGGCTGGTTTCGGTGATATTTTGTGTCGTGTTCGAGTTAACCCTTTAGAGACGAAGCGTGTCTGTTTTATATAAGGACTCAGTGCGTACCACGCTGTAAACACTCTCCACTTCGGTTATAAAAACCAGTCTCTTAATGTTTTATAAGGCAAAAGTTGCTGTTTGTTCTGAGATCCGTACAAAACACATAAACGCAATGTGGGCACCACGTAGAATTTTTTAATGTTAAACCTGGTGGTACGTAAAGTTGCCGCTAGGCTTTAAGGGAACAGATTGCTGATTTTCTTGGTGTCTCAAATGCCGGCTGTTAACTCTGCGGAGTACAGAAACTAACAGTTGTTTGTTAGTCAAATTTCCCACTCTTTATGGAACCTTAAGGTTCATTGACATTTTCACAAGAGGCAGACACTTTTCCTATACCGTGAGGCAGATGAATTTTATCTTTATCCCCAGACCCTCTTTAAGATATGTTTTAATTTTATCTTTCTTTGTACGCCTGATTTTTTTTTCCAAGTGATGTCCCTTCCCGTCCTGTTCTAAAATGTGTGCGTTACTCATGTTTCCCATTCCTCCTACATTCCCCACCGATCTTACAGTCTCGGTTTTATCACCCGTATTTTTGAGTTCTACCAAATGTTGAGGATCAGAAGATGCCTTGGGGACAGGACAGTTAACCCCTTAAGGCCGGCCTCGAGGCACAGTTTCGTTCCTTAGTCCTTACCTCTTCTACCTACTCACAGCAGGTGTTCAGGTTGTTTATCTTCACTTAATCACACTCAGACACACACACTACAGTCGGTAGGACTCCTCTGGACGAGGGATCGGCCCGTCGCAGAGACCTCTACGTGACAACACAAACACTGTACAAG
The DNA here is from genome assembly GCA_013340265.1 of Coptotermes formosanus. Taxonomy (NCBI): domain Eukaryota; kingdom Metazoa; phylum Arthropoda; class Insecta; order Blattodea; family Rhinotermitidae; genus Coptotermes; species Coptotermes formosanus. Next base: position 1,277,096 of record BLKM01000588.1, on the reverse strand, counting down.
AGACAAACATCCATGCCCTCGGTGGGATTCGAACCCACGATCCCAGCAAGCGCTCGGCCGCAGACCCACGCCTTAGACCGCGCGGCCACCGGGATCGACCTCGATGCACTGTATGGCCCTGTAATTCCTGACGTCCTTCCGGCGTCGGTGCAGTGCACGGAACCGTCTTCACGTGCTGCCGTCCTCCGCACACCGTGCAATCGTAAATGCGTTTAAGGGTATTATATAATTAAAACCCCTCAGTCTTGAGCACTAGTGGTAATTTAAACCCCAGCGCCATTGAAGTCTTAATAACTTGTGTCTTGTTGTATGTGACCGAACGCCCTGTTGTTCTTAACTCTCATTTTCTGTTAATTCGTTTATAAAACAAAGAAAATGCGCAAATTAGAAACGTACATAAAAGTATGCTCTTTCACCACTCCTACATGTTTCGACACGTCTGTGCCAAAGTCAGAGTTCGTACATTAAATTAAAAAGTTGCTAAATTATAATTGATTACCTCTGCTGTATTACTTATGTGTAGCATTCAGCAGCTAAATTTAACCCTTTAAAGACGAAGCGTATCTGTTTTATATAAGGACTCAGTGCGTACCGCGCTGTAAACACTCTCCACTTCGGTTATAAAAACCAATCTCTTAATGTTTTATAAGGCAAAAGTTGTTGTTTGTTCTGAGATCCGTACAAAACACATAAACGCAATGTGGGCACCACGTAGAAATTTTTAATGTTAAACCTGGTGGTACGTAAAGATACCGCTAGGCTTCAAAAGGTTAAAGTGCATGGTGGCTGATGCACATAAACATGAGTATGAAACATTATAAAGGTGAACCATACGGTTTCTGTGCTGTGGTATCGCGTAGTAGCTGGTCCAGTTCGGTGGATGAAATAAATTTCTTAAAGGAATTGCAACCCAGGGTGGAAGAGACAAGAAACATATGCTGTATTTTGTTGAAGAGCCAAGTCTTCTAGGATGTGACGCCGTGTACGGATGTTTCGGATGAATTTTCTGAAGGTTGAGGTAGCAAGCTCCCCCCGAAACGTCGCGAACAGTATGCCAATGTACATGGCATTGTATCCTAGAAGATTCTGAGTCATAACAAACGACGCCATGAGAATAAAAAATTTCAAATTGTATTTTATTGTGGAATTTGCGTGGAAGGACTGAGAATAAGTGTACGGTGGGGGTCTAAGGATGAGAGGCGGATGGAAGTGGTGCACGCAAGCCGGCCCAAAAGCGTATTTCTATCCGCCGATCTGGCTGAGCGTACACGTTTAATTTCCATTGATATTCATATGCAGTTGCTTCTGTTTTTTTTTAAATAATTGTTTTTCAGCTGTGGAAGTGCCGTCACATGTTGAACAGCTGAGACTGCGCATATGGTGGCAGGCCACATGGGTTGGCGGGGGGTGGGGGGGGAAGGGGGTCAGGAGTACACAGTTTGCACATGGCGTATGTTTTATCTAGCACATGCTAAATTTTGTTAAAGGCAGGTGGAATGTTTCTTTTCGAACAGGGTGTCCAATTGTTGTTGTAAATTAACTTCCGGGAAGTTTAGTTTGGTTTGACTTGTGGTTTAGAAAATGCTGGGGGACGGTTTTTGATACATACATTAACCTTTTAAAGCCTAGCGGTAACTTTACGTACTACCCGGTTTAACATTAAAAAATTCTACGTGGTGCCCACATTGCGTTTATGTGTTTTGTACGGATCTCAGAACAAACAGCAACTTTTGCCTTATAAAACATTAAGAGACTGGTTTTTATAACCGAAGTGGAGAGTGTTTACAGCGCGGTACGCACTGAGTTCTTATATAAAACAGATACGTTCCGTGTTTAAAGGGTTGATATTATAGGCAGTCTTCAGCAACACCGCTGAGAGAACCCCGTATCTTACATACTGTGTGGACTTCATATGATTAATGTTGGAGGAAGAGAATTTCAGCACCAGTTGATGCCGTCCCGTTAACCTTGAACCACAGTCGCGCTCTCTTTAGGCCTCGGTAATTCTAGAATTTGTAAGTTCTGAAGTTTTTTTTTTTGCCTTGAGGGTAAAAAGTGTGACGCCTCTGAAGTTCGTGCTGCTGTGATTCTAGAGAAGGGATGCGTGATTTCAGGCTTCCGCTGTGATGTAGAACGGATCTGCGCTCTTCTGGGGTATTACGCAGCGTAGAGTGGTAGTTCTGTACCGACGTTTCGGGACAACCTATCCGTCCCATCTGCAAGGGTGACCCGATAGACGGTGGCGCAGTTGGTTGAGGCACTGCGCTACAAGCGGGGAGGTCGCGGTTTCGATTCCCGATGGGGTCATGGTAGTTTCTCATTGACTTAACCCTTCGGCTGCACTATGGCCTTGTGGTCTATTCAGCATCTGGCAGAAATGAGTCTCAGGAATATTTCCTTGAGCGGTAGAGGCGGCCGGTGTGTAAGGCTGACAAATTTACCAGCTTCATTGTCTGGGAACTCTGGGGACTGAACCTTGTGGAGCCCTAAGGGCGTCTCCAGCCTGTATAGGGATAGCTTTAACCCTTTAAAGACGAAGCGTATCTGTTCCATATAAGGACTCAGTGCGTACCGCGCTGTAAACACTCTCCACTTCAGTTATAAAAACCAGTCTCTTAATGTTTGATAAGGCAAAAGTTGCTGTTTGTTCTGAGATCCACACAAAACACATAAACGCAATGTTGGCACCACGTAGAATTTTTTAATGTTAAACGTGGTGGTATGTAAAGTTACCGCTAGGCTTTAAAAGGTTAAGTAACAATTTCTACATAATACGAATTCTCGTTAAGGTCTATCCTTTTATAACTTTGGTTTACCCAGTAATCTCTGCCTGGTTGCGTGAGACAGTTATTTTCCAGAAAAGAAAAAAAGGTTGCCATCCATCCCGATTGCGGGAATGTATACAGTCTGACACGGATGTCGCCTATAACGTAACCACATTCCTCGTTCGACTTGTATCGTTCAAAGTTGTGCTAGTGAAAAGTCGTCGAACAACACATGCACTGTAACCGCAGCTTTAGCTCGATATAGTACGACATTGATCAAGCAGCAAACTCCTATCACATGTTTGACATTGCTTTTGAAGTCGCGAAGTTTGTTGCTGAAATGATACAAGGTCTCTCTCTTATCGTCTCACCAAGCACGGCAGCATTATCGCAAAGTGTGCATCTTTTGGGACAGCGTAATAAGTGCAGTGCAACGGACAACCGTGCAAGAAGGGAATCGCAGTGTTTATGTGGTCTAATGAGAATCAGTGAATAAGTGACAGGAATTAGCCTTGCTCTTTGTTTCCAGCAGCCAGAACTGTCACACTGTTGTTAGTAGTCGTGATTTCCTCTATGTCTTGGTGAAATCGTTTCTTCCTCTGCATTGAAGTGTGGCCGACATTTTGTGGGTTTTTGCTTGACACTAGTAGGCGTGTTTGAATGAATGTGAATGCTGTAAGCTGTAGACTGTGGAGACCTACCTTACTGCAACACCTGTAGTGAAGGGGGGGGTTTTTTATGACCACTTCGTCTCATAATGTCACAATCGGACAGGTTAGAGCATCCGGTAACGTTTCTGGCTTGTACTTTAGAGGCGCTGGGCTTTTAACGACTTTTTCTTTACAGAGATAGGAAGTCCGGATTAATTAGGAATTATGCATGTTTTAGTTTTAGACGGGGAGGCCTTTTCGACTGGCGAAAAGGTAAATATGTCCCTGCGCAGAAGCCGCACGGTATTGGATGGAGGTGGTGAGCTGAATGTCTTGGCCACTTTACCCCCACTGAAAGTTTACCCGGTAACCATTGGGTCGCCCCTCAGACCCCGCCTTTACCCTTCACAGAAGAAAGAATATGTTGTCCCTGCAGAGACTCGGGAACTCCGATTTATTTTCTGCTGGAGGTGTGTAGATAGTCGAGATAAATTAATGCACTGCTTAGTTGATGCGAAAGTAAAAGTTCCATACGGGGTAGGTCGGCACAAATGGTGAAGTTTGTGATTTGTATTTGGAAGGGCCTTGGTTGGAGTTTCGGGTGGGATGCATGTTGTTCTGACAGGTTTTTCGTGATTTTCTTAATTTCCTCCAGGCAGGTGTCGGAACAGTACGTGAAATTCGGGCACGGCCAATTCCACGTCGTTTAGAATTATTTTTACACTAGGTCGACCCCTTCTGCCTTTGGACGCTATGGAATATGGAATACTGATGGCGTTATTAAATAAATAAATACTTTTTTGAGAAGTGGGACATAGTAAATTGTTAATGCAAATAGGTGCTGTAACAACTAAAATATAACACGAGGTTGATGTCTAAACTGCGACCAATAGCAATGTATTACATGCCGTGTCTTTGTCATTTATCCCATTAGCAGCCCCGCATCTAAAGTACCGTCGCTGTGAGGTGCGTTGGTTGTGTGTCAGTGGGGTTCAGTGAGTGAGCTTAGAAATAGCTGCAGGCCAGTGGTACAAACACGTGAGGTTGGTGCTTTTGAATGTATTGAAAACGCGAGGGAATGTAACATGATCAAGTTAATAAATATGTCAGAAAGTAAAAGGTAATATTTGTTCGTTACCACGCCCTGAAGGCGTATGGGGGGAATAAAGGTGTGGAGCTCCTCTCATTAATCTCGGCTCCAGCTGGAGGTACGTGGTCAACTTCACGCCCCGGCCGCTTTAATTCCCGGGAAAGAACCGCGGTACGTATTGACTGGGATGCTGAGTGTGCTGCTCAGCCGGGCTGGACATAGTGGAGAGCAGAAAAATCTCTTGCCCTGCAAGGATTCGCACCCCGCATCGTCCAGCCAGTAGTCTAGCCGGTATACCGAGTGCAGCGACGGAAGTTGTGATTTATTGGCTAGAATATTTTGATAGAACAGCGGTTGTTTGTTTAGCGTTTGTTTAAAAACGTCTTAAAGCTAGAAGCAGTCCCTGTGCGAGACCAGACCAAATTTTCTCCTCTAGCTTGTCATTGCCAATAACTGTTGCATTACACCAGCAAAGTATTATAGTGTTGATGAAACAGTGTCTAAGATTAACCCTTTAACCTTTTAAAGCCTAGCGGTAACTTTACATACTACCAGGTTTAACATTAAAAAATTCTACGTGGTGCCCACATTGCGTTTATGTGTTTTGTACGGATCTCAGAACAAACAGCAACTTTTGCCTTATAAAACATTAAGAGATTGGTTTTTATAACCGAAGTGGAGAGTGTTTACAGCGCGGTACGCACTGAGTCCTAATATAAAACAGATTACGTTTCGTCTTTAACCTTTTAAAGCCTAGCGGTAACTTTAC
>BLKM01000588.1:1251617-1271569 GCA_013340265.1 Coptotermes formosanus | reverse complement strand
ATATAAAACAGATTACGTTTCGTCTTTAAAGGGTTAAAGACGAAACGTAATCTGTTTTATATAAGGACTCAGCTCGTACCGCGCTGTAAACACTCCACGCTTCGGTTATAAAAACCAGTCTCTTAATGTTTTATAAGACAAAAGTTGCTGTTTGTTCTGAGATCCGTACAAAACACATAAACGCAATGTGGGCACCACGTAGAATTTTTTAATGTTAAACCTGGTGGTACGTAAAGTTACCGCTAGACTTTAAAAGGTTAATGCACCAGTTTTGTGTAGTAAAGGGATTTTGGTTTGTTTCAAGTTTTGGCTGTAGGTTTATACGTACGTAGCCTAAAGTGGACGAGGTGACAGTGAACTGGCCGAGACTGCATAACTAGGAGATCTGGAATCTGTACTCTTCACCAAATATTCTGGTGATAGAGTCACGAAGAATGAGATGGGCGGGGTGTGTAGCGCGTATGGGGGGAAGAGAGGTGAGGAAACCTGAGGGCAAGAGGCTATGTGGAAGATATACGCGTTAATGGGAGGATATTATTAGAATAGAACTTAAAGAAATAGCAGGGGGGTGTTGTGGTTTGGATTGATCTGGTTCACGATAGGCAGAAGTGGCGGGCCCTTGTGGACACGGTAATGAGACTTTGGATTCCATGCAATGCTGGGAATTTCTTGGCTAGACAAGGTACTGTTAGCTTCTTAGCAAGGGCCGTGCTGTATGGAGCTGGCCTGTACGTATCCAAAAATCTAGGCGCCACCTCAATATTCTAGGCGCCATAAGGGTGACATGAATCAAGTTTCACACGGAAGACCTGCAGATATTACGCTCCGCCGTACAAAATTTGGTGGTCACGGCGACCTGGCTGCCGGAATTTGTGCACTCATGATGATGATGATGATGATGATGATGATGATCATCATCATCATCATCATGACGACGCCGAATGTCATCTCTACAGTGTCGTGGGTAGATTCCAGTTTTTAACGGCTCGTGAATTTTGCACGTTTTGTAGTGCTATACGGATGTTCCCCTGCCGGGCTCAGTTGGCACACTCATATGTGGGTGTGCATACACATACCTACATATATTTGTGGGGAGGGGGGCGTGGTGTTCGATTTTAAATACGAGTAGTTGCCGCTGGAATGCTGGTTTCCGTGAGTGTACCTGCAGATCCCAAGGCAGATACAGTAATGATGACCTCAGGACGGATGCAGTTACCGGTGAGCGTGCTAATTAACGCCGCATCCATGATAAGATATACAGATTACGTTAATAGAGAATAAGACAGCGACGACTGTAGACTTACTTTGTGTTCCTAATTTACTTAATTGCGTTCTGTATAGAAATAGAAGACTCTTGATGCCTCTGGATGCACTTAACGAGGCTATAGTGCAATAATATAATTGTATTTGGTAATTGGGATTTAAAACAGTTTTTTTTGTGTTGTGAGTGACGTGTTATTGGCGGGACGCTATTGTAATGGTGCCCCTCCTGGTCAGCACACTGTATTGTTCCGTCTTGTTTTGTTCTTACATTTGTGTGCTAATTCTGAGGCACTGAGTAAGGTTTGCAATATCGGGAGCACTGTTTCCTGCTGCAGTCAACAGAAGGAACAACGCAAAAACTAAAAATTATGGTCTTATGCTTGGTGAAGCCATGTAGTTTTGTTAGATTGGTAGCTGCGTCCGTCTTCTAACCTTGAGGGGGGAGATATCAGGTTGGATAGTTGGTACCTGTCTGCCAAACTATACGGCGTCAGGTCCCAGAATATTGTAATCTTGGTATTGTACGTTGTCCCGCGAGAACCTCGAATTTCGCAAAGCACATTGTTTTACGTGCCATCAAAGATGTTTATTTTAGTAGAAGTAAATGTGCATGTAAGAACACGAGATTGAGATGAGTAAATAAAGTTATGCATTAAATTATACATAGCAAATAATTCCGTACGTTTTCAGAATTTAAATATGGGAGCTGAACGTTTAAACAGGAAGAAATTATGTTTTTTTAACTGCGGTACTAAAGACCGATGTCACTGAGATGACGTCATTATGTATGAATGAGTGAGTACGGAGTTTTGGTGTAATGATACTGGCAAGGAAAAACGGAAGTACTCGGCGAGAAACGTGTCCCAGTGCTACTTTGTTTACCACAAATACCACATGGGTTGGTAAAGGGACTGAACCTGGACCTTCGCGGTGAAAGGCCGGCGACTGAACGCCTGAGCCCTGGCTCGGCCCCTAATGAGCTTCGTCATGAGGCTAAGAGAAGGTTAAGTTATGGACATGTTTGCTGCTGTTCAGTTTAAAAATTCGTTTCAATCCGTATATTTTTCGGACTACTAGTGATGTCGGTCTTTCTATGTAAAACGGTTTTCGCGGTTGCTTTACTAGGACGCTGGACGAGAGCCGTTCGAAGTAATAAAGTAGATAAAAACAAAGGGGTTACAGAAAGACCTGAGGAAAATAAGTGAGCGGTTTAGCATATTACGTAACGAGGGACGTACCGGTCACCCGGGTAGTACGAATTTTTTTAACCTTTTAAAGCCTAGCGGTAACTTTACGTATCACCAGGTTTAACATTAAAAAATTCTACGTGGTGCCCACATTGCGTTTATGTGTTTTGTACGGATCTCAGAACAAACAGCAACTTTTGCCTTATAAAGCATTAAGAGATTGGTTTTTGTAACCGAAGTGGAGAGTGTTTACAGCGCGGTACGCACTGAGTCCTTATATAAAACAGACAGGCTTCGTCTTTAAAGGGTTAATTAATTCATTCCGCAGTCTTGTGACAGGTCATAGCCTCTTCTAAAGCTGGTTCTCGATGGAGTGCGATCTAATGCGGCCTCTTTCAGCGTCCAGTTTCCTCACGTTTCCTTATGATCATTCATTAGCTGCTTACGTCTTCTTCCTCATGTTCTTGTCATTTCAGTCCGTCCTTGTATCATCAATAACGTGTTTTAGAAGGCAGTTCCTACGCAAGATGTGACCAATCGAGTTAGCCGTCCTTCTTTGTATTGTATGTAGGTTAATATTGTGACTTTAGGAAATTACAGTGGGCTGGATAGTTTGTTAGCTGGGGGGCAACCTTTCCAGAAACCTTTATTTGTAAGACTAAGACGGAGATGGGAGGATGGCAGCGAGCTCAAGAAAATGGAGTGTAGGAAACGTGGATGAAACTGGTTCAGCTTTGTGCCCAAATATGGACTTAACGGTTTTAGCTGCTTTGAATCTTGGGGGTTACTGCTGGCGCATTTGTTAACATTTTAGAGGTGTTCCTTTTCGTATGGATGACAGACGATATTCCAGCTTTACTAATACTCTTGTATTATTGTTGAAAATTAAAAGGTGTCCCCAGGTGAAGTAGTGCAGCCCCCCTTCGCTCTGCCTACTTTTATAGTGGCTATATTTAATAAATGTGTGCTCCAGTTTGGATTAAGCCGGCTTGTACTCGTATTTTTTTTCGGAAGCAGAATTTTCCTCTTTTGTTACAGGAAGGCAGGGGAGGTGACCCCATGCGGGGCACGCCCGCTGTAGAAACTAAGGACATTTTGCGTAAAATTAAAACATTTTTTTTACAGACAGTATGAAACGGTACCTTTTGCCTGTTGTGTTGTATGGGTGTCAAGAGCGGTCTCTTATACTTGTGGAAGAACATTTGCTTAGGATGCTCGAGAATAGGGTGTTGTTGAAGATATTTGTGCTTAGGAGAGATGACGTAAGAGGAGACTGGAGAAAATTGCATAATGAGGATCATCATGGTTTGTACTGTTCACAAAATATTCGGGTGACGAGGTCATGGAGTGTGAGGTGGGGTGGGGGGAGGGGCATTTGGCACGTATGAGGGGGGGAAAGAAATGCTTACACGATTTTGGTGGGGAAACTTGAAGTAAAGAGACTACCTGGAGGATCTAAGTGTAGACGGGATGATAATATTAAAATGGATCATAATGAAGCGCGATAGAGTGGCTTGGGCTGGAGCCATTTGAGTTAAGATAGGGAATTGATGGTCTGTTGTGAACACGGTAAGAATGACCGTCGAGTTCCATATGATTCGGGTTTTTTGTGTATTATCTGAGGTGCTGGGTTTTTATATTTGCACCGTGCATTGTCTTGGATGTAGATTATTAGAAACCAACTCATGCATGTTTATTAATATTGAAACTTTTGGAACTTTTCCACATGTTTCGTGCCAACATTCGGCTCATCCTCAGGGAGTCGTACAACTTTTGTTACCATGTTGTGATAGTGTGTGTAATTAACGACTGTATGACTCCCTGAGGATGAGCCCAGTGTTGGGTCGAAACATGTAGGAGAAGTTCCAAAACGTTTCAATATTAATAAAAGTGCATGAGTTGGTTTCTAAGGTAAGGTTCACCCTATAACAGGCCCTGAGGGCCCAAGAGGGGGAGTAGAGGTATATAGCTCCACCCATTCGTGAGCCTCGCACGAGGAGGGGTTGGGATGGCTAGCCCCACGCCCCGGCCGCTTTACCCCCGGGAAAGAGACCCGGTACTCATTGTACAGGAGGCTGGGGCCCAGGGCCGGTCTGCACGGCTGCGGAAAATCTCGCCGCTACCGGGATTCGATCCCCGGACCGCCCAGCCCGTAGCGAGTCGCTATACCGACTGAGCTATCCCGGCCCACATGAGTTGGTTTCTAATAATCTATATCTGAGGTACTGTTAGCTTCTCAGAAAGGTCTCTTTTCCGCTGGAGTTAGATGTGGAACACGAAACTTTTGTTGTAGTGTTGAAATGCCTTTACCAGTGTTGGTCTAATGTGTTTAGTTTGTTAGCAGTAGAAGTAAATGGAACTGAATGCAGTTGTGTAGAGTGCAAGCAGTAGTAGATCCAAGGTCATGCGGACGGTTGTCAGAATCTAGCGAAGAGGCAAATCTGCGAGTTTATTTTATTGTGGTACTTATACGTCAAGAAGGGCGGCAGTTTTCGATTATTAATTCCCATCCCCGTTCAGCCTTGAATTAGAGTGTTCCGTTTTAACTATTCCTACATGACATTTTTGAAAATGAGTTTTTGTGTGGTTTCCTTATAGTGTTTCTGTACGCCTGTTGTTAATATAAAGTGAGATATGAAATTCAGACATTCAAATCTTATTTTGACTGTGATTTGTGTGTGGTACTGCATGCTTTAAACGTTGTCCAGTTGATGGATGATTGTGAACGTTGAAAGTGGGAAGTCACCTACGATACATCTAATTCTCTGTGACACAAAATGTCAAGTTTGGCATTATAATAGCAGTGTCGGTGGCGCTGTGCAGTCGGCTTCTACCGTACGGCGCAGTTAGCACGGCCTTGTACGGTCCTTCACCGGCCGTTGCCTTCCAACCAAAACATCGACCGTCATCTCGGCTGTGACGCGCGCGCTCTGTCGCCGCGTTAACGCAACCCATGCCATTAGGGTACTGGTGCATGCACGCACGGACATTCGTATGACAGTTGTCGCATCGTGCAAGCAGTCATATGTGTACTCATCTGCACATCGAGTAGTCATGTTGCTTAAGTTTGAGAAGGTAGCTCAGTCAATATGTGTTGGCTACGGGCTATACGAACAGAGAATGTGAACACAGTCCAGGCGTGAAATGTTTTCACTCCTCCACAGTGTGCAAAACGCCTCTGGGACCCACCGAGCGTTCTGTCCAAAGTTTATCCTTTCGCCGTGGGCAAAGAATCCTGCATCTAATACTGAGGGTAAGAATGCATGGAGCTTTAACCTAGGAGACCCGTTCGAAACCTTTTGATGACTCCAAAGCATTGGGGGAAATTGATGGTTTCGTAAAAAAAAAAGACGAAAGCTGGAAATAAGAACAAATATATTATATTACAAGGGGCAGACATTTTGGAATTTATAAAGTAGCTTAGACTGAGATGGTGTGAATGTACTGCAAGAGTGAATAACGGAAGAATGCCAAACAAATAGTGACTGCTAGAATGGAAGCGAAAAGGAAAAGGGGAAGACCACGGAAAAGATGGACTGCTGAGGTTGTAGGGGATTTGAAGACAACTGGGCGTAAGAAATTGACAGTGACCAAAGATGTGAAGGAATGGCGGAAGGTTGTACTGGAAGGCAAGGTCCACAGTGGACTGTGGTGCTTGAGAAGAAGAAGAAAAAGAAGAAGAAGAAGAAGAAGGAGGAGGAGGAGGAGGAGAAGAAGAAGAAGAAGGAGGAGGAGGAGGAGAAGGAGGAGAAGAAGAAGAAGGAGGAGGAGAAGAAGAAGAAGAAGAAGAAGAAGAAGAAGAAGGAGAAGGAGAAGAAAGTTTACCCACTCGTTTAACCGTACACGTACGTTCATTTGTGTTTTCAGTTTCCACAGACTTCCGTTGTGCATTCGCAAAACGTTGAATTATGTAAGCTGGTTGGCAGCTAATGCACACTATTTGTACCCGCGCATTACAGATCCTTCTACCTCTGATGTTACAGGCCAATAGAGACACGGCATCCCTGTTTTTCGAGTTGATGTATCTTGCTTTGTTAGACTTTGGTAGGACTCCTTGGGCGAGGAATCGGCTCGAATAGAGCGTCGGATGTGCCCCGGAGTCGGTCTGGATGGTGGGAGTGACATCCCAGTCAACCGGTTAGTCACTGTACTGACTTAGGTAACCCGTTTCTTGTCTACTGACGTACACAGCGATATAGTACCGTAGGTCTTGACGTAAACGTCCACAGAGTTTATCTTACAGTTCAGATGAACTGTTCCGACGTTTTTATTGACTGGGTGTTTCATTTTGTAGTTTTGTATGTTGTGAAGTGAAAAACCCACGTCTTCTGATATTTGATATTATTTAACTTTGAAAACCTTGTTATAGTTGAGCGAGAACTTTTGTAACGGCGCTTATTGGATATACTGCGTCTAAGGATAGGATATATTTGTGCAGCACCAGTGCATGCAGTCACAGTTGTAATTGACAGCTGGGTATACGTTCACCTAACAGGTACTGACCAGGGGTGTCATTCGGTATGCGATTCTTGCTCAGTGTGACATAGTCTTACCGTTTCCAGGCTCTTTAAATTGGTCAAGTGCCAAAATTATATTCAGCGTAATACACTACGAATTTGCATTACAGTTTCCCTTAACTTCTTCCCTATTTTTTTTTGGGGGGGGGGGGGCTAAGCCAGAGATTTTTCGAGGTACTTCTGTAGGCCCCACGTCTGTAACCTTGCCTAATATGTCAAAGGATGTGCATATATGTCCGTGGGTAGTTTGCGTTATATAAATGTCATGGTTAGTCATACATTTGCTGTGCACAACTGCCATGATTAGCCGTGTATCGTATTTATAACTTATTTTTTTTTCGATTTATCGATATCCGCTCTGAAATCTGCTAATGACGCACTACTTACCGAGTCCACCACAGTTTGGTTCCACATCCCCGTCCATTTATTATCACTTTATACTTCGGTGTGGAATGGCAAGAAAAGTCAGAATTTGTGTATAGTTTCGTATATACCGTCACGCCTGGCTGTAAACCACAAGACACAGAGTGAAGCAACGGACATTGGATTCTTTGCTTCGATCGCCATTTACAGCAGAACTGCGCGGCACTGGCAATCAGTTGGGGCTCAGCTGAACATATTTATACACTAAGCACGTTAAGTCTTTTGTTATAATTATCAAATAAATTTGTTCCACCGCAGTGCAGAGAATGGGGCAGCTTCCTTTTGTTTCATATCTGTTGCCTGACTGCTTGTTCCTTCTTAGCTTCTTTGCTGGGTATTTTTGTTAGAATGAAGGGGCAGCTTCCTTTTGTTTCCTATCTGTTGCCTGACTGCTTGTTCCTTCTTAGCTTCTTTGCTGGGTATTTTTGTTAGAATGAAGCGAAAGGAGGAATAGGAGGCATGCACTTTCAGCACGAAACGTGGATCAAATCTGAACGAAACGCATGAGCGGAGGACTGTCGGTGAGATTGTTAATAATTTTTTATTTATTTGTTTACATTTTGCCTGGCCGTGCTGTGAAAAACGCGCGCGCGCGCCCTTGTGTGTATGTATGTGTGTAATGTATGTATGCATATGTGCGTGTGTGTGCACGTGCGCGTGCACGCGGAAACGTACCATTGTTGTGTGACAGGTAATAATGAATTCAAAATTGTATAGAAGGAAACTGCTGTGGCTAATCTGAGATATCTCCTGGGCATTGTTTCGGAGGGGCTGAGGAATACCATGAATACCTCAACTGGGATATCCAGTCTCCGGGCCCAAAATTTAAACCCGAGACCTACCGGCAACGAACCGGTATTTACCCACCCCACCACGAAGTTTGGTATGATGTTGATGATTATAAAGATTTTGTGAAGAAAAGATGAACATCTATGACATTAGCGTAACTGGTGTGTAGTTTCTGATGAGACTGCACTACGTAATTGGCTGTCCCAAACGCACCCGTAATGCAGTCAAGTCAGTCGCACAGTCCGCGGTCACTCTCGTCGCAGTCACGACTCTGAACTTTGCCCACATTTTGAGGTGGCGCAGCTGAAGTGTTCTGGCTGCCGGCACAGTGCTATTTATATGATGGTGGAGGTTGGACATCGCATGCTCTTGGGAACTGGGAAGCCAGGATTTTAACTGGACACGAACTTGTGTGCCGTCACGAATCCAAGAGTTGTAATTATAAGAATTTAAGTGGTTCGTGTCTTAGCCAATATTAAAGGTAGTCGGGCAGGTTGGGGAACAAATCGCTACACTGTTTTTGTTTTCTGTAGTTAAAAGGGCACGAATATTTGCGATTTGCCTACGTATTAATATGATAATACGCGGGTTGCGATTTTGTATGATGAATTATGAACGTGCCCCCAAACTGTTTACGAAATATTGCTTGTAAGTCAGAAATTACAAATTATTTAGACAGGCTGAAACTTTGGGGTTACGTATGAGAGATTATTTTAACAAAAAGGAACGTAGATATAAATAGTAAGAAAAGGTAAAGGTAAAGGTAAAGTTGTCTCTGTACACGCCATGAAGACATACAGGGGGAGCAGAGGTGTAGCCGTACTCATTCTTAACCTCGGCACTGTATGGAGGTGAAACTTAATACCCCAACCGCTTTACCCCCAGGAAAGAACCCCGGTATCCATTGCATAGGTGGCTGGGCGGTCTCACGCCCGGTCTGGACTTTTTTTTTTCAGAAGAGCAAAGTCTTGGCCCCTACCGGGAAATGAACTCCGGATTCTTCAGACCGGTGCGCAGTAAATGTACCGGCTATGCTGTCCCGGTTCCCGTAGACAATAAGTTTTTTTCAAATAAATATAATAAAGCCCCAGTAATAATAATTATGTGTAACATATGCAACTGAACAACAGAACGTGTTACCTACGTGGATAAAATTGTGTGAACGTCTTAGATGCAGAGATGGGAACGCGCCTCATTGTTGCGTTATAGTGCACTTCCCATTTGTTGTTACTCTTAGCCTTTTAAAGCCTAGCGGTAACTTTACGTTCCACCAGGTTTAACATTAAAAAATTCTACGTGGTGCCCACATTGCGTTTATGTGTTTTGTACGGATCTCAGAACAAACAGCAACTTTTGCCTTATAAAATATTAAGAGACTGGTTTTTATAACCGAAGTGGAGAGTGTTTACAGCGCGGTACGCACTGAGTCCTTATATAAAACGTACGCTTCGTCTTTAAAGGGTTAATATACAGTTTTGGGTCTCGGGTAATGACTTAATGTGATTAGAGCAACTGTCGTCAAGCCCTGTGTGATTTGTTGTTTATTTCCTGTTAAAGGCGTGAGGGGTATTCCTATTGCTAGCGCAGTGGCTGTAATCGCCAACACATGCTAAGATATTCTGCTCCAGTATTGCTGATCACCTCTGTTGGCTCGCTTGTGATGTCTCAAGTGAATTACGCAGGAGGGTCTGCCTATTGGAAATTCAGTTTCTGTGTTGCTTGCAGAAATGCGTTCGCGCGATTGCATAGACCTCATAGATGTAACTGTGTATATGAGGATAATTTCGTCTTTTGTTTTTCCTCTTGAGCTTGTCTGTTCATTATGTAATCCATGTTAAATGACATTTCTGTCTTGCTGTGTCCCATGGTGGTTTCTACCTGAATTATTGAATTTTTTTCCACATACATGATTCGAACAAGTGGCGTCCTATATAACCCACAGAGCCTTCTTTCTTCTTGCATACATTTGTAGCCATGCACCGTTGTTATCATCATCATCATCATCATCATCATCATCATCATAAGCTGTGAAGTATTAGGCGTAGTGCCTGTTCTTTATCCCTCGAGATGAAACTGGTCCTTCCATCTTTTCCTTGGGCGTCCTATGCTTCTCTTCCCCTTTGGCTTATATTTCAGGGCCTGTTTGGGGCCTGTCTGTGTCCATTCTGCCTACGTGCTGTATCGTTGGTATTGTTTTATGTCCAGAACAGTGTTCTGCACTCCAAGTTTCTCCCTGAGGGATTGATTTCTCTCCCTGTCTAACTTAGTTATTCCTAATAAATGTCTTAAAATTTCATTTGTGCTGTATCCAGTGTTGTTGTTGTAGTTGTTGTTGTTGTTGTTGTTGTTGTTATATTTTCAGAAGGATCGATTGAAATATCTTGTCTGCATTAAAGTTGTCTCATATGTTGACAGTTTCGTACTGCCACCGAGTTTGTAAATTTTGCGTATTAAACCTCACAGCACTGATTGTTAGTTTTCATCGTGAAGCCGAAAGCCGAAACTGTTTTTCGCACGTCCGCGTGTTGCTATTGACATGACACAAAAGTTTAAATTAACAAAGGTTAGTTTTTGTTTTGAAGATTTGTTACAGCATGTCATTAAATGGCTTATGTGTTGTTTCATCCACATGTATTCGCGACTCCGCTACGGTTTTTGTTACAGGTAGTAGGAAATTAAAAAGTGTAACTGTTAGTTGTTCTGTTGTAACATAAAGCTCTTACCACATTTCGTGGAAATCGGTCAAGTGTTTGGAAATTTGAAATGGATAGACCATGTGGATAGTGTGGTCTTATATGTCTGCTGCTTTTACGTGGAAAGGGAAAGTAAGGTATAAAAATCATTGCAGAAGCTTGACTAATACGTAATAATAGAAGTAGCCATTGGTGGTCGGGTGGTTTGCGGATCTGGCTTGCTGATGACGTTTGACCCCTGCCAGTAGAATTTTAAAATGGACCCCTCCCACGGTCAAGTGAAAAGAAATCTATTTTCTTTGCCAAAGGACCACAGGCTGCAATTTCCACAGATTCGTTTTCTCTGTTTTTTTTTGTTACGGTGTCGTTGAACCATTCCCATTGCCCACCGCAATGACACCAGTTAATTTTTCGTTCATTCTTTCCGTTGTTTCTTCCCTTCATTCTGTCTGTCCTTTTCGTCTCATTTTTCCTTATTCATCTATTCCTTCTGATGCTGCAGGACACAGCTTTACAACGTTCTGCTGCATTAGACGCGCAACCTGCGATCTACCCACAGTAGTTTAGTGAGTATAGTGTGTAGGCTGCGGGCTGGACGGCTTAAGAATCGGGTTCGATTTCGCGCGGGTGCATATTTTTTTTTATGGCCGACACGGCCCCTGCACTTGCTCTGGGTTTCGCCTGGCCTTGTATCCGTTGGGTGCCGGGGCGGTTTATGTGTGTCCTTCAGTGCCAAACGTCGAGAAAGAAGGGAGTTGTGCAGCACCATACGCCTTTGTAACCTGTGCCGACGAGTGAGTGGGGGGGGGGGGGGTGGAAGCCGGTAAAAATGAACGGTGCCCGGGTATCCGGAAGGGGGAGCGGGGCCCAACTATGTTGCATATGTTTGTGTTTGTCTCAGTACCTTTCGTTATTTGTCAGTTGTACGAACCCCTTTGAGACCAAGTCACTCTGCAGTTCAGAGTCACTGTTTAGGATTTAGCGTGAACATTTTTAGCCATGCCAGTCTTGTGCGGGCGGGGGGGGGGGGGGGGCATTTTTTTTTTTTTTTTTACCGGGGTCCGAACCCGCTTTCGGTGGCACTGTGTATAACGTGATGTGTACTTACTGGAGCTCAGCCTGACGAATCACCTTTCTTACTGTTACTCTAAAATCGCCTATAAACTGTTTGTAACCTACGTGACAGGCGGCTTTCTGCTTGTGTAACTGTCGGCCATGACACCGACGCGGACGAATCCAGGATTTGGTGCGGAAAAAAAGATGGATCATTTTAGGCACGTTCCATATCGTGCACGTACTTGTTAAGGAGTCGAGAACTGTTTTATGTTGTGTATATAGACTGCGTCGGCCTGCAGGTTTGAAACGCTGGGACACACGTTGCGCCGCCCTGATGCATACTGTACGTGCTGGTGTGGAATGAACAGCTCACATTTACAGATTCCAGGGGGTTGTCTCTCTTGAGATCTGCGATGGAAGCCTGTAAATTTGTAACGCTAAAAAGTGTTTAGTTTGCAAAAAAAAGAGAAGGTTTTAGACTTTCTCAGCGGTGCAATTGAGGTCTCCGTTTTGCTGGGATGTCTCCCCTTCACTGGGTATATAGGGAATTTAACCCTTTAAAGACGAAGCGTATCTGTTTTATATAAGGACTCAGTGCGTACCGCGCTGTAAACACTCTCTCTCCACTTCGGTTATAAAAACCAGTCTCTTAATGTTTTATAAGGCAAAATTTGCTGTTTGTTGTGAGATCCGTACAAAACACATAAACGCAATATGGGCACCACGTAGAATTTTTTAATGTTAAACCTGGTGGTATGTAAAGTTACCGCTAGGCTTTAAACGGTTAAGTTTGCACCTGGCAGAATAGTGCAGGGGCATCGAAAAATAACTTCGTCTTTTACTGGTTGACCCTAGAATATGGGACCTGTATATGTGTTCCCGAAACGTCGGCAACCAATTACCAACCTTCGCCGCGTAACATCTCAGGATGAGCGGGGCGTTCAACTACGCCGCGGCGGAAGCCTAAAGTTTCGGAAGGATTCTTTCTTTTAGCCTTTTAAAGCCTAGCGGTAACTTTACGTACCACCAGATTTAACATTAAAAAATTCTACGTGGTGCCCACATTGCGTTTATATGTTTTGTACGGATCTCACAACAAACAGCAACTTTTGCCTTATAAAACATTAAGAGATCGGTTTATATAACCGAAGTGGAGAGTGTTTACAGCGCGGTACGCACTGAGTCCTTATATAAAACAGATGCACTTCGTCTTTAATGGGTTAATGTTGTTGCGTATGTCACTTGTTTTGAGACGTGTAATCATGGGGTTTTTGGAGAAATGTTGTTGGGGTTCACAGTCTGTGTGCTTGATTGGTATATATCGGTGTGACCGCCTCGCGTGTCGCTTCGGACACTCGAGCGGCTGTCGATTTCGGTGACGGTATAGCGAGGCACGTCGATTGTGACGATACCTACAGCACCGTGAATTCTCTCTTGGAGGTGACTTGACTGAGGATTTTCCTCTGCACAGAGCAACAGACCGTGTATCTTTTTGCCAGTGGTGTAAGCCCTGGACTTCTTATAGGGTAGGTTATTGACCCACTTGTTTCTTTCATTCGACAGGAAAACTAACGCTGAGGCAGTGTCGAAAGTTGCGACTGATCTCGGTAGGGACCACGTGTTATTAGGAAATGATACGGGTTCGTTTTCGTTTTCCGTGTGTTCGTTGTATGGAAAAACAGCGTTTATCATGTGTATTTTATTCAAACCGTGAAATTTCATTATGGATTGAGACACACTAACTTACGCACTACTGGAAATTGTATTAACCTTTATACATAAACCCCTACGTACGTCTCGGCGATCAAGTCGTCGTCGTCGTCGTCGTCGTCGTCATCATCATCATCATCATCATCATCATCAGGTGCAAAGTCCACATAAGCAACCATATGCCGAAAACACTAGATTATTTACACTCGTGGCCATTATGCATACGAATGCGTCAATAAGCAATAAATTAGTGTGCACAAAATCTCTAAAAAACTTAGTGATATTAACCAATCGTATTTTAACATTTTAATGCGTATTGACGTATTCGTGTTTATAGTGGCAACAAGACTAAGTGAGCGTGAGTGAAGGTGATGACGTGATCATCGAAACGTACGTAGGGGTTTATATATAAAGGTTAATAAAATTTCAAGTAGTGCGTTAGTTGGTGCGTGTTAGTGCAACTTTTATCATGTCGAGATGAATGTTTCCATTACTGGTTTTTCGTCGAAAAGGAAAGATTCTTCCACGCGGTCGGAGAGAAGTATACATAATGCCTTCGCTTGGGGGGGGGGGGGGGGGGTTACTGTTTTCCCCCTCTACCTGAATTTGACAGTTGCGACGTTTAACGTCACCATTGATATGGAATGAAATTTTGCTTGTAAAGGTGCCTGTTTTAGAAAGTAGTGATCATTGTCAATTTTATTGAATGTGAGATTTTCATGTTCGGTATCTGTCCTTCCGTCCGTCAGCATGTTTCGTGGAAAACTGCTGAACGAACGTTGATTGAATTTGGACTGAAGGTTATTCCAGTATAGGGCAACATTTTTGTTCTTTTTAATAACCTACAGTTGGTAGTAATGGGGGGGGGGGGCGCGGGGGGTGAGCACTAACTGCAGAGGAGGGAACGACACTTGTACCGCCCAGTGTAGGATAGTGAAATTATGTGCGGTGGCAGATTTGCGGAAAATATAACTTTTTTGAGGCGAATTTTTTTTGTTAAACACGGAGCAACAAAACGGAGGCTGCGTGAAATCTGTTTTTAGCGTTTATTTTGATGGTGATAAATAAAGAGCTTCTGAAGCTAGTGCTCCGAAATCGAGTGTGGAGATAGTTGGCGACGGTGCGTGAAATTCCGTACGAAATATTGTTCATAAGTTGGCAACGAGAACGTGGCGACGTTATCAGTATTTCAGTGTAGGTACATCAAATTTGACGTACGCAAAATCTGTGTACTTAAAATTCATTTACTTTTAAGCGTAAAGGAAATACCACCACCACCGCCGCCGCCGCCGCTGCCACCACCACCACCACCACCACCACCACCACCACCATCACCATCACCAGCACCACCACCACCACCACCACCACCACCACCGTTACCACCATCACCACCACCGCCACAGCCACCACCACCGCCGCCACCACCACCACCACCGCGACAGCCACCACCACCACCACCGCCGCCACCGCCACCGCCACCACCACCACCACCACCATCACCACCACCGCCACAGCCACCACCACCACCACCACCACCACCACCACCACCGCCGCCATAGCCACCATCACCACCACCACCGCCGCCACAGCCACCACCACTACCACCACCGCCGCCGCCGCCGCCACCACCACCACCACCACCACCACCGCCGCCGCCGCCATCGCTTCAATTGTTACTACTACCACTAATATTACTAAACTGTAACGTATTCCAAACATTCTACATGTCTGGCCGTGACTTCAGGCTTCCGCCGCGATATTGATGAGATCTGCGCTCTTCTGGGATGTTACGCACCGTCGAGTGGTAGTCCTTCACCGACGTTTCGGGACAATGTATCGGGCCCACCTTGAAGGGTTAGTCTTCTTGGACTTCTTCACACTTGAATATGGGACCTGTACTTTTCCCGAAACGTCGGTAAACGGTTACCACTGAACGCTTCGTCATATCCCAGAAGAGCGCAAATCTTATTCTGCTTGTGTGTGCAAACGTACGGCCATGTGTGTGTGAGGTGAGTTGCGTGTCGCTGTTGGGTCGGAAATTCGTTTTGTCGACGTGTAGATCATCAGATTAAAGTTATGTAACCGGTGTAATTTAAGCTAGTGCTCGCTTTACTGTATGAACAGCTTATTTTGTCGCTAAAATTAACACGTTACAGAAAGATATTGTGCAGGACCGTATTGCTTGTATGATCTGTAGTTTTACTTGTTGTTTTGTATGGGTGTGAAACTTGGTCTCTCACACTGAGGGAGGAACAAGGACGGTGGGTGTTTGAGAATAGGGTGCTGAGGAGGATATTTGGGCCTAGAGGGACGAGGCGACAGGGGAGTGGAGAAGACTACGTAACGAGGAACTTAATGACCTGTACTCATCACCATTCGTATAATCAAATCGAGAAGAATGAGATGGGCGGGAAATGTAGCACGTATGGGGGAAATTTGAGGTGCATACAAGATTGTGGTGGGGAGATCTGAGGGAAGGCGACCACTTGGGAGACCCAGACGTAAATGGGAGGATAATATTAAAATGTATCTTCAAGCAGTGGGATGGGGCATGGACTGGATTGAGCTGGCTCAGGATAGGGACAGGTGACGGGCTCTTGTGAATGCGGTAATGAACCTCCGGGTTGCATAAACTGCGGGGAATTTCTTGACTAGTTGAGAAACTGTTAGCTTTTCAAGAAGGCCTGTGCTGCGTGGAGTTAACCGTATTGCTTGTATTGAAGGCTTTGTAATGTTTAGTAAGGAATGTGGGCGTTAGGTGGACAGCCTTCGCAACAAGACGTACACTTGGACGAAGAAGTTGGCGCAATGATGGACATTGTTTTTCGTGCTGTTTGGGCAGCCCATAACCATCATCTTGCCCATCTCATTCGACGTTGTACAATCTGTAATAACCAACAGTGCCGCCGATATATGAGTCAGTAAACGAGTGCGGTTTTTCTCGTAGCAGTAGTGTGTTAACCCTTTAAAAACGAAAGGTCATCTGTTTTATGTAAGAACTCAGCTCGTACCGCGCATTAAACACTCTGCACCTCGGTTATAAAAACCAGTCTCTTAATGTTTTATAAGGCAAAAGTTGCTGTTTGTTCTGAGATCCGTACAAAACACATAAGCGCAGTGTCAGTGCAATGTAGAATTCTTGAATGTTAAAACCAGGTTCTAAAGTACCCGCTAGGCTTTGAAAGGTAAATTTGTCCTTAGGTGTCTTGAAGGTTTCTGGGTGACGGAATTAAACAAAGTATCTCACGCTGACAGCCGCGTCATGCACTTTAACCTTTTAAAGCCTAGCGGTAACTTTACGTACCACCAGGTTTAACATTAAAAAATTCTACGTGGTGCCCACATTGCGGTTATGTGTTTTATACGGATCTCAGAACAAACAGCAACTTTTGCCTTATGAAACATTAAGAGACTGGTTTTTATAACCGAAGTGGAGAGTGTTTACAGCGCGGTACGCACTGAGTCCTTATATAAAACAGATACGCTTCGTCTTTGAAGGGATAAATCAACCGACTTTTCAGAAAGTGACACCGTCTTCATCGTCGCGGTGTTAGCCCCACTCGACACCCGGCCTACCCAGGTGCATTACCTGGGTAGGCCGGGTGTCGAGTGGTGCGTGAACCGTGATGATGGAGACGATGTGGATTCCTGAAACGTCGGTTGATACGAACGACCTGACTCGGCTGTCAGCATGACATTTGAATGCGGTTTTTTTCTGTTGCTGTCTTGTCAATTATTCATAAACTCATGCTCACATTTATTGCCTGTTGACTCAGAGTTTGCCAGGTGCACACCGTTGTGCTTCATGTATTTTTCAGTGTCATATTTGGCGACTCTGATCCTTCGTTTTATTTTACTATTGTGACAGTGGGTTTACGATTTTTCCTGTTTCTAGGTGCACTTTGTGCTTGTGGTCACCGAGGTTACCAACCCCACCCTGTGTAACCTTTACCTACAGCAGTTGTAAACGTAACAAAGAACATGGGGTTATCCCTTTAAAGACGAAGCGTATCTGTTTTATATAAGGACTCAGTGCGTACCGCGCTGTAAACACTCTCCACTTCGGTTATAAAACCCAGTCTCTTAATGTTTTATAAGGCAAAAGTTGCTGTTTGTTCCGAGATCCGTACAAAACACATAAACGCAATGTGGGCACCACGTAGAATTTTTGAATGTTAAACTTGGTGGTATGTAAAGTTACCGCTAGGCTTTAAAATGTTATTCCTTGAATAAGCGCTGAATAATGCATAAAGCTGCATCTGGAATAGGCGGCGGGAGTCTCCATTTGAAATTTGAAATCGTGGAACATCGAATTGGAGAATTGCTGATTCTTTTTGTTTGTCTGTAACATGATGTTAGAAGCTTATATCTTGGCGTAATGGCGACTTGCAGAGGACGTTCCGCACGTTTTGTTTCATTATTAGTTATTGGCGGGTTCTCGTGAACGCGCCGAACGCTAGTTAACTTCTGCATTTACAGACAGGAGAGTCACAGTACGTGCTAGAGGCTGCATAGTCGATTGTCGGCAAAAGCATGCTTCCGGTTCTGAATCCCACAGGTTGCAGGGTACATAAATTGACAACGAGACATTTCCCGACTCGCAGTTTGAGTTACCCGTGATTTCAGGCTTCCGCCGCGATGTTGATGAGGTGGTACGCAGCGTCGAATGGTAATATTTTATCGACGTTTCGGGACAACGTATCAGTTCCGTCTTCAAGGATCGAGAAGTCCGGATTTCTTGAGGTCGAGAAGTCCATTGGGTTTCTTGAGCCTTGAAGACGCGACCGATACGTGGTCCCGAAACGTCGATAAAGTATTACCACTCGACGCTGCGTACCATCCCAGAAGAGCGCAGATGTAAAGTTAGGGACGGTGGATGAATGCTGACTGCCAGTTAGACATGCCTGTTGTGTTAGAGTCACTAGATGTGCTGGTCGTTGTGTCATTTTTCCTGTGGATTTTTGGATCAGGCGTGGGGGCTGTTGCTTACACCACAGATCGTAGCAGTATATATTTAAGTGGCGTGATTTTAAGGCGACACTACTGTTGAAATAGTTCATGTTCGCCGGTGATTGTGTCTGAGGGTTTTTTTGTAGTTTCTTAAAAAATTCAGGGAGAGGTGATCAACATTGCCAGTTTTGAACTTTGTGCGTCTGAGTACATAAGGATTCCGTCTGTCTGGGATATTCCGCTGCTTCACTGCACAATCAGATCCCGGCGTTTAGAGGCAGCATAGTGCTCATATGTTCAAGAGTCGATATGTCCCAGTAGAACGGAGTTGTAATATGAACGATGCACTATTCTGTAATACTGTCAGGATTATGCGTGCCGTATGAAACATGAATTTTGTACATTTTAGGCTGTCCTATCCGGAAGTGTTGGGCATAATAACGTAGCATTGAGTGTGATTTACGAGTGTTTTATTTATCAGTTCAGTACCTGCGATAAGATAAAACAAACAGCGAGGCGTTTTGTAAATGTTGCCAGTTAATGTACTAGAGTTCACAAACCTTATCCTCCTTAAAACGGTTTGTAGATATATACAGATTAAAAAAAATCTCATAAGCAGGGTTCCACAAGTTTCCCAAAAATCTAGGCGCCACCTCTAAATTTTAGGCGACAAGAGGGTGACCATAATGCAAGTTCCGTACCGAGAATCCAAAATCAACCAAACCAAAACATTTGCCTAGAGTACGGGTGTTTCAAAACAATTTTGATCCCCAGTGTATGTCATTTGGGCGAAAGTAGTTTCGATTTCGTGTTTTGGTTTTAGAAAAACGAAGTACGAAAAGTAATGTTTGTAATCTGTTACAAAAACTAACAGTGACGGATGGTCTCTCGTCTAAAGGGCTGACACGCGGATGTTAGTATGTTACAGATAACCAACTGGCACTGTACAAGTATACAGACAGATTCCAACTTACGTAAGGGGCCGGTCCTGAAAATTTTATTATGTGACCCGAAATTTATGTAAATAGGAATTGACCCGATACTCGCCTATTTATCACACCTTATCGGTTTTGTATACGTTGTTGCAGTGGCAATGTACGTTGTTAAAATGTTATTTCTATCAGCGTTTTAATATGAAACACGAAGTAAAGTAGATTTAATAATGCAGAAACGTAAAAACCGTCAAATAGCCAACACTATATATTTATTTACATTAAAATGGAGCGACTGGTTTCGGCAGTATTAGGCCATCCTCAGGCTCAATCCAAAAACTTGTTTGTACAAAAACTGCACATAAAATTAAAAAGATGAAGGCCTGGATTGAGCCTGAGGATGGCCTAATACGGCCGAAACCAGTCGCTCCA
>BLKM01000588.1:1176813-1246850 GCA_013340265.1 Coptotermes formosanus | reverse complement strand
GCTATTGTGAACACGGTAATGAACATTTTCTGTTCCATAAAATGCGGGGAATTTCTTGACTAGTTGAACTACGAGTTTCTGAAAACGGACTTTGCCGCATTGAGTCAGAAGGTTCAATCCCGTATTGGCAAGGGCCTGCCAATTGTCCCTGTCCTGAGCCAGGTGTATCAAGTCCACGCCAGCTTATCCTATTTCGGTAAGGGCCATTTTAATACTGTCTTGTTATGTATGCCTTGTTCTTGCGAACGCTTTCTTTCAGGCTTTCCCACGAAACCTGAAGATGGACCTGTACTGTAAAATAAGCTGTACCGTGTTAAAACTTATTTATGGGTACAGATTAGATATGTGTAAGCTTTTCCCGAATTACAGATTGATACCCGTCTTTCTGTGACCGTTGAGACTCGCATCCATATTTACGGCACATTTCCGTTTGGTATTGAGAGTAAATTTCTGAAGTAATGTTACGAAGTGAAACACACTGGCTGTCTTTGGTATCTGTGTGTTTTAGTGGGTATATTTTTCGTTGTGTTTTATCGCAACCCAGGGACAAGCAATTTATGACAGAGCATGTGGTATCTGTCTTGTTTTTAGCAGTATGACAGTACGTAGTTTGAATGTGCAAAGAACGGACATTAGTGCAATGACAGAAACGCGTATTGAACGACGTGTACAGGCATCCCGCACTTTTGGCGGGTTCGTACTTCGCGGCTTTGCAAATTCGCAGGGTCGCTACAAGGATAAAAATACATCACACGAACCTTTCAATGGATAGGAGCATCAGAATTGTTCGACAGTTTGAACAGGTCTTGGAGCCATACAGCATGATGTTCGCGGAGTTGAAGGAGGGCGAAAGAAGCAGTTCCTCATCACAATGTTCTTGCAAATAAAAGAAAACCCCTAAAAAATGCTAAAACAATGTCTTTTTGTGGGGAGTGGGGGGTAGTTGTTCGAGGATTTTCGCTTTTCGCGGCGAGTCTTCGAACCTAACCCCCGCGGAAAGAGAGATATGACAGTGCTGAGTAGTGATAGCAGATGGTGGTGAGAAGTGCGGTATCGAAACTGCTTGTACTGACTGTACAGCAGCGTGGCTACTGGCCTTAACCCTTTAAAGACGAAGCTTATCTGTTTTATATAAGGACTCAGTGCGTACCGCGCTGTAAACACTCTCCACTTCGGTTATAAAAACCAGTCTCTTAATGTTTTATAAGGCAAAAGTTGCTGTTTGTTCTGAGATCCGTACAAAACACATAAACGCAATGTGGGCACCACGTAGAATTTTTTAATGTTAAACCTGGAGGTATGTAAAGTTACCGCTAGGCTTTAAAAGGTTAGCAATGCTAAGTAGGTAGTCTGAACTGAACGTTGAACAGGTGAACGGTTACGCGCGTTATGGTTAACAGTGAGGAATTAATTTGTACCTTAGAATATTGACGCAACAGACGAGGTGACGCATAAACCGATGTCATTATAGCCGGTTTCGACTTTACCTTAAACTGTTCTCGTCGTTGTTTTGTTATGCGTGGCTTCTGATGGATACGAAAACGGCGAAAGACCATGTCATATCACAAATCACTGACGTCATTAGAATGACGGATTTGCTTTTTGGCAGTAATATATGTTCCACTGAAGTGGACGGCGTATACAAGTTTGAAAAACCGTCTTGTTTAGGGAGCAGTAGTGCGTTGTGCCGAGACGAAATTATGAGCAGTATAATTTGTTCTGATAAAACAAACGAAATAGGGCAAGTTCCAGCCACTCACTGGTTGCTCGATTGTCCCGTTATTGTTATCTGCTGAGGTTATGTGGCGTAGAAGAAGGTACGACAGGACACTCAAAACATCCTGCGGTCCCCGAAGATTCACTGCTAAGTCTGCCTCTAAATATAAGTGGACTTAGGTAGCTCAGTCGGTGTATTATCTAAAGTTTTTTGTTTGGTTAATAGCGGGCAACACACAACGATTTGCGCGAACAGCTTGTAACCAACTAATCCGGCACCCCTTTGTAGTACCGCCTGTGGACCAGTCCAAGAGTGGCTGAAATCGGTTATTTGCTGAGTGCCATAAGATTGCGATCGGGCTCTAAAACATACAGTGTACTGATGGTGATGTAATTCATCCTAAAGGGTCATTAATTGGGGAGGTTCGTGACTGAGACTGGTGTACATAGGGGTACTGTTTCTGCTTGTTGAGTGTTAGTGGAGGTTACTGTTTAAATGTTATGTTTTGAGACCTTGACGGTTAGGAGTGAACTTTTAAGTGTTTTCTCGTATGTGACATGATGTGTACCGATATTCAGAGGACTGTGCTGTTTCCAGCGTGAATGTAGTTCGTGTGGGCATAGGCATCTAGCTCCGCACGAATTTCGGTACACACCTACCAGAAAAGTACCGTTTCTAGTGCCACTGGTCAGGTTTGTTAGCACACCGTGCTTTTGTACTGTTGCGGTAGAATAACGTAGAATTCGATGTAACGGATGCGCGCCTTCTAAATATTTCTGCATAGCCAACACTGCGAGAACCTGGTGTAGTATGTACAGAATAACTCCAATTATCCGGATTAATTGGGACCGCGAGCCGTACGGATATGCGGAAAATCCGGATAATTGGATTTTTCTTTGAAAATAGGCTACGTTGGCAGTCTGAAGTGGAAAAAAATTCTACAAACGGCTATTTTTAGGCTACATATTTATTTACGTACCAATAAAACATTAATACATAATTCCTTGTATGTATTTGACAGTTTGATAACGGGTAATTTCAAGGGAAATTAATTTTACAGAATTTTCCACAAAGTTACCTGAAGGGCCAAGCCGATCCGGATAATTGGCGATCCGGATAACCAGCGTCCGGATAATTGGATTTATACTGTAGTTTAAATCAGGCCACGACCGCTTTTATCAGAGCAGTTGATAGCGACGTTAAACAAACAGAGAATAAATAAATGAACTGCCCTAACGCTTTGTTTGAGCCCCATTGATGCAGTGGCCACGTGCTGTTCGTAGAGAAGTGTACTTAGATGTGGTAGCAGGTAGACAAACGACAAGCTACCATCATGATTTTTCAGTGTCTTTTGTCCGTCATTGTCTCCGCCGACGCTGCCAGCTGTTATTTGCAGCCTTCGGTTTTCAGTAAACAGTCCCAACACTGCAGTTTGCTTTGCCTTGAGGATATTTTACTTGCTGATTCACACAGTGTTAAAGTTAATATATGTTTGGATATGGATAGAAAGAATGAAGATTACTGTCTTCTGCGATGTGACGCCGTGTGTGATTACAATTCTCTTCTTGCATGTTTCTTCTGTCTTGATGATGGAAGTGGAAGATACCTCAGAAACGTTTATGCCTGGTGTCTGTGGAATGAAATTTCTGGTTACTGTTGTTTTGTCGCTGTGTTTTGGGGGTGTGATGCCTTATAGTGTGGTAAAAATTTACTGACATTTCAGAGGAACTTGCTGCGTCAGTGTAGATATGGTAGCAAGTTCGTCAGAAACGTAGGTACTTTTCTACCAGAGTGCACGTCGTCACATCCCGGGCGACAGTCTTCGTTGCCACCCAGAGAGAACCTCATATCGCGCTGTGGTTGAATCTTTCTATTAGATATTCCCGTAATTTTCCGGGTACGTTTTTATGTTGCTAATTCTGTTCAGTGTCCTTGTCGAATTTTTGCAGTGGGAGACCAGAGTGGAAGGTTGTATTCAAATTGATACGCATGTTTTATGAGTGCGTTGGTATGTGCGTGGACAGCTGCCTTTAATTATTATTACTGCACACGTAAATTCATAGCTGGAAAACGATATGGGTTGTGGACGTCACTGTATGGAGTCGAATTAGTTTTTTTTAATTTCGTTAAACATTCATCATATTTAAAGTGATCGCAGTGAAAGTTTTATGCCTTAATGGATTCTGTGTTTATGCGAAATTTTGTACATTTATCCGTTTTAGATCAAACTGATGAAGTTCGAAGTGAGTTTCATGTAGAGGTTATGCTGGACCGAGACGACTCGCCGAAATTTGCTGAAGTAGGTATAGCGCATAACCACTGGGTACCAGATTCAATGGAAACCCTTTCAATGCTTTCCCAGCTGAAACATTCGTATGGACTAAAATGCATGATCTTTTGATACGTATGTTTTATATGCATCATGCAGGAAGGTCATAAGGTGATAAATATCGTCACATTACAGCCGTGTATGTTTCATTTTTTTGTTTCGCAGTCCTTCCCTCTTCTACCTACTTGTTCACGGTAGATGTAGAGGGTTTTTTTTTGTTTTCACATGATCACACTCAGACACACACCACAGTCGGTAGGATTCCTCTAGACGAGGGATCGGCCCGTCGCAGAGACCTCTACCTGACAACATAAACACTGTACAAGAGGCAAACATTCATGCCCCCGGTGGGATTCGAACCCACGATCCCAACAAGCGCTCGGTCACACACCTACGCCTTAGACCGCGCGGCCACTGGGATCGGCAGGTTTCATTTTTGAGCCGTTTAATTTCGTGATTGTATTATGATTGAAAGATTAGTGAAACTTGTTTGCAGGAAACAGTGGTTGATTTTGTTTTGAAGTTTTAAGGATCTTGATTGAAGCAGTGAAAAGACCCCCCCTCCCCCCTCCCGTATCGACCGCCGACACAACCGCTCGATCACCTACATTCCCCACTCCAGGATATTTCACCCTGTTCTCGCCACTGGTGTAGCCATTCCTTTCACAGTAATGTCGGTAATGACAGCTACGCAATAACATTTGCTAACAACAAGCGTTTTGGGTTGGTGGGAAGCGTTGGTGGGAAGCAACAGTAGGCGGAGACGCACGAAGTGTCGTCATGCCTGTCTTTTATGGCAGTGTCTTTTGTGGCTGCAGGGTACGGAACATTTGACGGGCGTGAGAATTGGTACTTTGAATATTACGCAGTCTAAAACTTCCTTGAGGTTGCGTCATCGTCAGATAGTGATGCAGTCGTTACGTTAAGGTGGTACAATTCTTGAGTAGCCAATCGACTGTCAGCTTGTTCATAGACCCTGATGTATGAAGTAGGTGCTGGAGCATCTGGGACTGAAAGCGTGTAAGTTGCCGGTGGTATGTAGATCTCTGTAAACTAAGAGTGAATATCCGAAGTGCTCACGACGTAAGATGAAGAACCGGTGGGTGGGGGGAAGACCGAAAAACGTCAGCGGTCAATACAAGATATCCAGCAGAATACAGCATAACGTTAAATGGTTCTGCACTGGTCTTACACAAAAATGATTGTGGACGGTTAGTTAGTTGTCCGGGTGTACAAATCTTCCTTCGCCCTTGAGGCCAATCAAGTACAATCCATTCTTCCACTACACTGTCTGATGCAGCACAGTGATGGTACAGAGGTGGGAATTGTTAGAAAACAGGCGGCTGGAATGTTTGTAACATCTTTACTGAAGGTAGCATTACGGGCTGAATGACTGCGGAATAGTCGTTCGACACGCGGCAGGGGCACCCAAGACTTTGGCACCGGTTCTGGAACCCACCGATCCTCTTAATCAGTGGGTGCCGTTGGTTCTTGGCCAGCGGCTGAAGCCGCCACAGCTTGAAGCTGGTGACTCGCCTACATCCAGTGCCGAGGAACCCCACTAAACGATATGCCATGGGTGGCCACAACGCGGTTTGCGAGGTGCATGGTTCGTTATTGTCACCGGTGCGGGTTGCGCGGGTTGCCTGTAAGGTAGTTTACATGCACATGAAGCTGACCGTGAACGGGGTTTTAAAAGATTTTACAAGGAAAGTAGGCTTGTAAGTAACTGAAACTAACCACTTTTAGTTGAATTAACCCTTAAAGACGAAGTGTATCTGTTTTAGATAAGGACTCAGTGCGTACCGCGCTGTAAACACTTTCCACTTCGGTTATAAAAACCAGTCTCTTAATGTTTTGTAAGGCAAAAGTTGCTGTTTGTTCTGAGATCCGTGCAAAACACATAAACGCAATGTGGGCACCACGTAGAATTTTTTAATGTTAAACCTGATGGTACGTAAAGTTACCGCTAGGTTTGAAAAGGTTAACAGAAACAGGAAACTATGAAATAAGGGAACACATTTTATTAATGCATTAGTGGATTATCCAGCAAGAGTAACTCTTGTGTCGCTAACAGAAAGCGCTGGCTGTGTTCTCTCAGTCAGTGAGCAGTGTTGCTACCGTACGTTTGACTTGACAAGTAAAGACATGGCTCTTGTCTACCGTAGCATGTCCATCTGGCCACCCCTGCCATATGCCATCATGGCGTTTACAGGGACGGCCTTAGTATATTACCCCTTTAAAGACGAAACGCATTCTAATATAAAGACTCAGGGCGTACCGCGCAGTAAACGCTCTCCACCTCAGTTTAAAAAACCGATCATTTGATGACGTGTAACGCAAAAGTTGCAGATTGTTCCCAGATAAGTACAAAACACATAAACGCAATGTGAGCGCCATGGAGAGTTGATTAAATTTAAGCCTGGTGGTACGTAAAGTTACCGCCAGGCTTTAAAAGGTTAAAGATAAAAGTCTAGTAGCCATGAAGGAATTTTTATTGGCATTTTTCCGTCTTGTGAAGTGAAGAAACTTGTCGGATTATTGTGAAGCGCATTGTTTGTCCGGTTCAGATGAAGATTCAGGTTAAATACAGAATATGGCTAAGTGAGTGTCAGACTTTTACCTTTATCAAGCCATTGATCAATTGAAAACTATTATCCGAGACGGTAGGTTTCGCACAAATGTCGGTACGTTTGTGCCACTCAACCCAGCGTTAGATCCTAGCAAACCTTAAACTTCACAGTCACCACCGTGAGAACCAGAAAATGGCGCAGTGGCAAACTTGATTTCTTCGAGTGGATCATTTCATCGTGTCTGTGTTACCATTGCGCCATTGCACTGGGGCAGTAGACAAGTAGTAGACAATTGTAACTCTCGTAGTTACAGATGTACAGTTCTTTTTATCGTTTTTTTGTTTTGATTGGTCCTGAATAAATTGTTTGGATACAATAGTAACCTTGTATATTTTGGTGTTATTGTCTTAATTTGTCGTGAAAAAATTGTTAGGAGACAGCAGTGGAACCTTGTTCATTTTATTGTTTTTGTTTTAATTTGTCGTGAAGAAATTGTTAGGAGACAGCAGTGGAACCTTGTTCCTTTTATTGTTTTTGTTTTGATTTGTCGTGAAGAAATTGTTTGGTGACGACAGCGTTGCTCTGTCCATTTTTTTGTTACGAATGTTCATTACCACGCTGATAGTGTGGCATGATAAGACGGTAGTGTGTGACGAACTGAAAATGACATCGAATGAAGCGATTGTGACCTGATCTAATGTACCGCCCTGGCATTTGCCTGAAGGAACTTTAGGAGATCCACAAACATTTAGTCGGTGTCCTGGCAGAGATACGAACCGGCTTCTTGCCAAACACAGCTCCGAATGCTTGGGGCCTCAGCCATCTTGTTCGGCACTTCAGGCATTAGATACTTACTTAGTATAATTTCATGTCTTCTGTGCAGAATACGAGCAAGTTGTTTGGACAAGCTGAGTTGTCACACCATATGCTTTTCTCTACAGGTTGCTGTGTAGGCATATCTTCAGGTAGTATTTTAAAATAGTCTACGTCAGGTT
This sequence comes from Coptotermes formosanus, assembly GCA_013340265.1. Lineage (NCBI taxonomy): Eukaryota > Metazoa > Arthropoda > Insecta > Blattodea > Rhinotermitidae > Coptotermes > Coptotermes formosanus. Next base: position 1,239,236 of record BLKM01000588.1, on the reverse strand, counting down.
TCATACCAGTCATATCTATTCATTGTAGGTACATAATACTCCCACAGACCACTCACCTCCGTCTAGTCCCTAGATTAAGAATGAGGGGAGCTGTAGCTGCACTCCCCCTGTGTGCCTTCATGGCGTGAACAGCAACTTTACCGTTGACATTTCACTGACTCTGTAACCTTTGCATCCAACACGGTGTATTTAAGGAAGCATATACACATTTATAGAAAACATAAAAACCGTCAAATATATAAATGTAATAAAATTATTGATGAATATTAATATTAGTTAATTATTAATATAAATAAATAAATAAATGGTGTTGGCTATTTGACGGTTTTTATGTTTTCTGTATATGTGTTGAGCCAACTGGGACAATGAATACCAAAAAAAAATCATATATACATTATTTGAAAAAAGGGGGCCACGTATATCAGCTGAGTTATAAGTAGATATTATCAGCCAAGCTTTGGGATGCTGTCGAGGCAAGTGTTTATAAAAGTTCATTCTTTTCTGACTGCACTGTCGTTAAGTGTTTTGACAGCTGAAACAACGGTGCGCTGCATCGCGGCGTTCAGGGCGGCCGTTAGAAGTTGGTCCGTAGTAACTGGACAAAACTTGTTGCTCACGAGAACTTTGCGAGGATATTGGCGTCGGGGGAAACATTTACATAATGTGGGGCTCCTGTACTAAGTTTCAATACTGGCGCGGCTTCCCTGTGCTGTCCGCTGTACGGCATCGCTGCAAAAAACGTATATGGAAGATAAGAGAGGGGGAGTAGAATAAGAAAATAATGGAAAATGTACTAATATTTGAAGCCAATGATGCATAAAATGAGAAATGAAACATAGCAGACGTGGCTGTGTTAAATGGCCGTGAGAAGTGTCAGCACAAAACAGGATTCAGTTGGCTGTTAAAGTTGAGAGATTTTAAATGTGAGTTTTGATTAATTACAAACCACTGCACAACAATTCTTTTTTACTCCTACATGTTTCGGCAAACTGTCGTAGCCATCATCAGAGAGTCACTTTTCACAGACTTGCGAAGCGTACACTATGCCAGTGAATTGTAATATGTACATTAACCTTTTAAAGCCTAGCGGTAACTTTACGTACCGCCAGGTTTAACATTAAAAAATTCTACGTGGTGCCCACATTGCGTTTATGTGTTTTGTACGGATCTCAGAACAAACAGCAACTTTTGCCTTATAAAACATTAAGAGATTGGTTTTTATAACCGAAGTGGAGAGTGTTTACAGCGCGGTACGCACTGAGTCCTTGTATAAAACAGTTTACGTTTCGTCTTTAAAGGGTTAACATACTGTCAGACTACCATGACTCCGTAACACGTTACGAACTGGAACCAAAATCAATTAATGTACACACAGAATTTGGCAGACTACCACAGAATCATCCAGTGTAGTGTTCTTAGTGTGCATTGTATCTTCAGAATTTAAAAGTATACTAACCTTTGAAAGCCTAGCTGATAGTTTTTGTACCGTCAGGTTTAACATTCAAAAATTCTACGTTCTGCCCATCCAGTGTATTTGTGTGTTTTGTATGAATCTCAAAACAAATAGCGACTTCTGTCCTATAAAACATTAATTGACTGGTTTTTATAGTCGATATGTATAGTGTTCCCCGCGTGGTGCGAACTGTGTCTTTCAACCAGGTTACGTTTCGACCTTACAGGTTTAACACAGGCCTGTATCGGTAGAATTACGCTCGGTACCAGGCCTCTCCCAGGGGTAAAGTGGCGGGGACATGGCGTTCACCATTCACCGTGATTCAGCGGCAAGGTTAACCTTATAAAGCCTAGCGGTAACTTTACATACGACCAGGTTTAACATTAAAAAATTCTACGTGTTGCCCACATTGCGTTTATGTGTTTTGTACGGATCTCAGAACAAACAGCAACTTTTGCCTTATAAAACATTAAGAGACTGGTTTTTATAACCGAAGTGGAGAGTGTTTACAGTGCGGTACGCACTGAGTCCTTATATAAAACAGATACGCTTCGTCTTTAAAGGGTTAACCAAAGACTTGGACTTCTTGACCCTTGAAGATAAGACCGATACGTTGTCCCAGAACGTCGGTAAACGGTTACCACATGACGCTGCGTAACATCCCAGAAGTGGGCAGATCTTGAAGTACCTTTTACTCTGCTGTTGTCATAAACATTTGCAGACAATCATATCGGTCCCTGTTAAGAATTTCCGTTTCGTCACAGATCGGAGCTGTAAAATGTCCGCGTTCGCAGAACGTGGTAGAAGGATGTTGTGGGTACGTATGTATTGATATCAAGATCCTCTCACATTACTTATTTAGAAGACATAAGCGCAGTAGGATTGTGGTTACAGTTTTGTGGGTTGGACTTTGCTGCCCTCGGTCTGTAGCAAAGAATGCGGCCACAAGAATGATAAAAATTGTATTCACTGCTTGTGCACCCAATTAAGAGTAATTCCAAGTAATGATAAATGCCGGGTGACGTGACATAGGCATTAACCTTTTAAAGCCTAGCGGTAACTTTACGTACCACCAGGTTTAATTTTAATCAATTCTCCATGATGCTCATATGGCGTTTATGTGTTTTGTACTTATCTGGGAACAATCTGCAACTTTTACCTTACACGTCATCAAATGATTGGTTTTTTAAACTGAGATACAGGGTGTTTACTGTGCGGTACGCCCTGAGTCTCTATATTAGACAGAATGTGTTTCATCTTTAAAGGGTTAAAATAACTGCACAAAAGTTGCGTTGTTTGAGACTGAAGTCTTCGGCACATATTTGTGTCTAGTTTCATGTTTTGACGTATAGAAACATCCTCCTTTGGTTCGTGTAAGGAAGTGAATGATTTTGTTAGCGAGAAATGTTTTATGTTAGGATATAAATGCGTGCAGGCATTGGTAACTATTTCGTGGAACTACGTACGCCCGTCGTTTTAAAATGTAGACTTTCTATTGTTCGAGAATTCTGTTCATGAAGTCTGTTGTTATAAAGCTTTCCTGTTTGCGTTTTCATGTCATAGTAACTGTTATCTTTGCCGTTATTGTCAAAGAGTTCATCGGACAATGGTGTCATTTAAATTGGAATTGTATTATGGCGGATGCTAACACTACAATCGAAAGAAGACTCAAAAGGCGGCATATTTTAAGACATAACAAGCGTATATTTCATTGGCTGCCTCCTTGTTTTTACACCGCAGATTAGCTTTACTTGAATTTATCTGGCAGTTGACTAACGTCTTGTCGGTCCCTTGCATCCACTCTCCTCCCCCCCCCCCTTGCCCCGGCTAGCCCGATTCTTGTTTAATATTTTTTACTCAGAACGTGAAGGGCATAATCCTTGATATACGTTATTGCTGCTGCCTCTCCAGTTGCCTACAGTGTTGCCAACTGAACGCGGAACCTGTTGGCAGAATCTGCAAACCCTCGTTGCAGCGCAGCGACAGTTGATGCCGGCCGCTCTGCCGTACTCAGTCCCGCGAGTCCAACGTTAACGGGGCACGGCGCGTTATAGAGCGGCAATCAAGTACTGCACATTAACCGGTGACGGCCGCGCTAAATTCTGCGTTAAAGTGCTCTTTGTAGTTAACCCATATATTCAAGTGTCGTATTAAACACAAAGTATCGTCTGAAGTTGATTCCGCTTCGTTAGAATTACTAACCAGCCCCGTATTTTTAGCTACAGTGTGTCTCTTAGGTGCACTTTGGGGTTGATGTAACATAGTTTCCTTCTGGTTTCAGAAACGTCGTCCGTAGTCCTTACGTCTTCTGCCTACTCACAATAGGTGTCGAGGTTGTTTATTTTCACTTGATCACACTCAGACACACACCACAGTCGGTAGGACTCCTCTGGACGAGGGATCGGCCCGTCGCAGAGACCTCTACCTGACAACACAAACACTCACAAGAGACAAACATCCATGCCCCCGGTGGGATTCGAACCCACGATCTCAGCAAGCGCTTGACCGCAGACCTACGCCCTAGACCGCGCGGCCACTGGGATCGGCAGTTTCAGAAACGCAGAGCGCAAAGTCAGTGGAACACTGACTGGTACAGTGTTTAAAATCAGTTAGGGGAAGCTGGGTTGTGATTGTTGCTGCCAGCGTCTGGAGGATAGGCAGCTTCGTTGTATCCTAAACGTGTTGGAGCAGGGGATCTCGTGAAACCTGCGGAAGCATTAACCCTTTAAAGACGAAGCGTATCTGTTTTATATAAGGACTCAGTGCGTACCGCGCTGTAAACACTCTCCACTTCGGTTATAAAAACCAATCTCTTAATGTTTTATAAGGCAAAAGTTGCTGTTTGTTCTGAGATCCGTACAAAACACATAAACGCAATGTGGGCACCACGTAGAATTTTTTTAATGTTAAACCTGGTGGTACGTAAAGTTACCGCTAGGCTTTAAAAGGTTAAACGGGTTGCGGCGGCGCGTCGTGTGCATTCCTCAGTGACTGGAGCGAGAGAAGGAAATGGAAAGTAATAAAATAAAGAGCTAAGGAAACACAGGAAGGCAACAAGAACAAGAAAATGCCACGTACAAAGAAGAGGTTGAATAAATAAAAAAGGAGTTAAAGAAATGCAAGGGTCATTAGGTCTAAATACTGTGAATGTAAATTGATGGGAAATCAGTCGACGGCGAAGTCTGAAGTTCAGGTGACGGGGGCGGTGAGGGTTGTCGTCGTCTGGGATGTAATTACTTGCAATTTCGTAGAAATTTACCGACATTTCGGTGGAATATGTTGTTTCCATCTTCAGGATAGATGAGTGTTCCGTTCTGTCATGAAGGGGGGGGCGCCATGGTCGTCCGAAATGGCGGTACATTTATACCAGACTAAGCAGCCTGTGGAAGTAAAGAAGAAAAGCAAGGAAGAAGGGAAAAGAAATAATGATACTGCGGGGAAAAAAACAGCAGAGTCCTGTGTGTCAGAGTCAGTGTGGCAGATAAAGAAATAAGTGGTAGAAGGGAAGGGAGAATAAATATATTGCTAAATCAGTAATGTATAAAGAAAATACACGGTAATGGAAGAAAGTTTATTCTTTAATGGGCGGTGTTAGCCATATGCCATTCGTTTAACGTGTACCCTTTAAAGACGAAGCGTATCTGCTTTATATAAGGACTCGTTGCGTACCGCGCTGTAAACACTCTCCACTTCGGTTATAAAAACCAGTCTCTTAATGTTTTATAAGGCAAAAGTTGCTGTTTGATCTCAGGTCCATACAAAACTTAGACGCAATTTGAGCCTGGTGATACGTAAAGTAACTGCTAGGCTTTAAAAGGTTAAAGAAAGCAACGTTTCGCACTGGGAGAGTGTTGTGTTAGTGTCAGTTGTTTCCGGGAATAAATGATAATTATTGTATCATTAGCCGAATTAACTTATTCGGGTAATCAAATCTAGAAGAACGAGATGGGCGGGGCATGTAGCACGTAAGGGGGCAAGAGAAGTGCTTACAGGATTTTGGTGAGGAGACCTGAGGGAGGGCGACCACTTGGGAGACCCAGGCATAGATGGGAGGATAATATTAAAATGGATCTACAAGAAGTGGGATGGGGGCATGGACTGGATTGAGCTGGCTCAAGATAGGAACAGGTGGCGGGCTGTTGTAAATGAGGTAATGAACCTCCGGGTTCCATAAAATGCGGGGAATTTCTTGGCTAACTGAGAAACTGTTAGGTTCTCAAGAAGGGCTCTGCCCCATGGAGTTAGTTAGTTAGTTAGTTAGTTAGTTTGGTACGACCCCAGCTACGGATTGAGCTGGTTCAGGATAGGGACAGGTGGCGGGCTCTTGTGAATGCGGTAATGAACCTACGGGTTCCATAAAATGCGGGGAATTTCTTGTCTAGCTGAGAAACTTTTAGCTTCTCAAGAAGGCCTCTGCTCCATGGAGTTAGTTAGTTAGTTAGTTAGTTAGTTAGTTAGTTAGTTAGTTAGTTGTTAAGAAGCTATGCTGGTGATTTATTTCTCGCACGAAGAGCGTACTTCTGATAGAATGACTGACTACTACATGGAGCAAAGTCCTTGAGAATCTCGTAGGTGTTCAAGCAGTCAATAAATTCTCCGCATATCGTATAACCCAAAGGTTCATTGACGTGTTCACAAGATCCTGCCACTTGTCCGTGTTCTGAGCCAGATTAATCCAGTAGACTAATAAATTCGGCTGCTTCCCATACGCCAGGCCTGTTACGCAATAAAGACCTTTATGTTGTTCCGTTGGCCCCGAAGATGAGGGTAACCGGATATGAATATTGTTGGCAAATATGAGAAGAGTAAAATGTTAGGTTGGGGTGTGGATGCAGACTGCCTGCTGCTGGTGGTGGCGGTGTGAGTGAATGTTTATGGGAACTATTTTGAATCCACTGCCCGTATAATTAAGTATGCAAATTGCATAGTTCGTTGTTGGGAGTTGATTGGTTGATACGGGTACTCTGCTGTTGGCTTTTTTTTTAATCTGAACTCTAGCACAGTGGATGTACCACATAGTGTAATGGAAATGTTTAAAACTCTTATGAAGTGCCATAAATTTAATTTGCTTTGGTTGTTTTGAAAATTTGCATAAGCGCGTAATACGTTCTGTGTGCTCTTCTGCTAGCCGGATAACTCGGATCAGGCGAGATTAGACACTGTAACCCTTAATAGAATTGTCCTCTGTCGTTTCTAAATCGGCAGGGATTAAAGTATTGTATAAATGGTATAAAGAGTTACATATTGTTGTACGTGGATGTGAATGTATTGGTCTACGGCTTATTTAACCTTTCAAAGCCTAGCGGTAACTTTACATACTACCAGGCTTAACTTTAGTCAATTCTCTATGGTTCTCACATTGCGTTTATGTGTTTTTTACTTATCTGGGAACAGTATGCTACTTTTGGGGTTTTTTTAAACTGAGGTGGTGAGTGTTTACTGCGCAGTACGCACTGAGTCTTTATATTCGACAAAATGCGTTTCGCCTTTAAAGGGTTAAACGACGCTGGCGTTATTTCAGGCTCTGTGGCGTGGATGTATGGGTGTTAAGCTGTGTTGCATTTTTTGAAGGAAGAAAGTGCCGATGTTGCATGGTAGGGAGGGTTGTGCTAAAAAATTATTTCAGAGGGTGAGAAGTTGTCAGAAGGAGCATAATGCCAGTTAGGCCTGCGAGTTGCTATCTCTGACGTAAGGTGCAGTTACCAAACTTGTGACGTTCGCTTTCTATGGTGCGAGACTTAAGCCTGTGTGCCCTTCGAAAGAGAGGAGAAACTTAAGTCACATAATACGTACTGGTGTAAGTCAACAAGACAAGCAGTGTCCCCGTAACTTAATGTTCAGGCGCTTGCATAGCCATTGTTGCCGTGAGTGAGTGAGTGAGGGAGTGAGTGAGTCAGGGGAGTGAGTGAGTGAGTGAGAGTGAGTGAGTGAGTGAGTGAGGGAATGAGTGAGTCAGGGGAGTGAGTGAGGAGTGAGTGAGAGTGAGTGAGTGAGTGAGTGAGGGAATGAGTGAGTCAGGTGAGTGAGTGAGTGAGTGAGTGAGTGAGTGAGTGAGTGTGTAGCCTTAGTTATCCGGCATGCAAAGCGCATGCGCCGTATTATATTGTCATCTGTGGCCTGGCCGGCTCCACTATATTTTTCCACGTTATCTCATAAACGGCACGATTTTCGAAAAGAAGTTGCTGAACATAAAATGTGTGTTTTGATTTTCTTTGCAACTTTTGTCTGAAACATTTCTCATTCTAAGAAAAATTCAGCGAGATATCATAAATGTACATAGGTCTTTATGTAACGTTCCCCTTTATTGTTGTCAGATTTTAATGAAACTTGAGTTATCTGGACAGATTTTCGAAAAATGCTCAAACTTAATACAATTTCATGAAAATCCATCTAGTGGGAGCCGCGTTCTGTGCGGACGGGCGGACAGACAGACGGACAAATGACGAAGCTTATAGTCGCTTTTCGAAATTTTGCCAACGCGGCTACAAACTGACAGAATTTCACTTAAAGAACAAGGCGTTGGGACGGAAAGCGAAATCATCTTTGTATTCGGGAGATTCCGAGTTCAAATCTCGGCCAGGATAACGGATACACTGAATCAAAGTTGGCCTAATTTTCCAAAGTTCCTTCATGTGAATGCCAGCGTAGTAGTCAAATTAGGCCACGGTTGCTTTTTCCATAGCCCTTACGGTTCATTATCCACTATTTGTGTAGGTGTATTGTATTTGGGTAGGTATAGTGTATTTTATGGGTATATCGTATTTGTGTAAGTATTTTGTAATGTGTGGGTGTATGATATTTGTGTAGGTATATTTGTATTAGTGTAGACACATTGTATTGTGTGGGTGAACTGCCAATACGTATACTGCAATTTGTGCTGTTCCGTTTATATATGTGTTATTGTATTGTGGTGTCTGTACTGGTGTAAGGCTGCTGCCACCGGGTGAAAACCCAATTGCAGTAAGAAATAGTAATAATATATTATTCGACGCTGTATGAACTTACAACCTGGAATCGTGATTGAATGGACGGTAAATAAATAAGATTGTTGAGGTGGATGTGTGTAGACGACATGAAAGAGCCGCTGTAATATGAGGAGGACAATGGGGTAATGAAATCTTTCGTAATTTGAACTCTTCACCAAATATTATGATGGTGGTTTTGTTTGAAACCTCGTCGAGAAAGTTCTCGTGTTCCTTCTGATTCCATTAGTCGGGGTTGTGATCGATGTGGTTGTACATGACATGTCAGGTTTTTCTTTGTTAGTTTTGCAATGACATACAAAACAGTTTTGTAACTGACCGTCCATAATGTGTTTCGGTACACCAAAACACTGAGAATCTCATCTCAGACGTGTATTTTGCTTGATGCTAGGCAACCTGACAGGCTTTCAGTGGTGATGCGGGAGAGTAGTAATGCAGTGACAGATATGACAATCGAAATGTTACTTTGCTGCTGATGGTTCATGGCCAGGCCTTTGGGTTTGAGTGTCCATGCAGGCGATTCGTCACTAAATGTGAAGGCGCCAGTCTCATGTAAGATGTTATTGTTTTCTTTCTGTAAGAACCACTCGCCTCCATCCATTACGGAGGATAATAGTGGGTGGAACTGTACTCCGCTTGTTTCAGTATTCCTTCTTGGCGTGAGCAGAGACTGCTCTACTTTTTGCGTCCATGTTTTATCATATTGTAGAACGTGAAGAGGGAGTTATGTGTCTGATAATACCACAGAAGGAAGATACCATTGTTACCCTGTTGTACAAGTGAAGTGAAATTTATGTGGTAGATAGTACAACGAAACAGACATGTAAGTTTTACCATACCGTACAACAGGGGAAAAAAGCTGATATTCCAGATAATACTACCATAAAACAGACACATAAATTTTGGGCTATGTTACCAAATTAAGTTTTATGTTGTTATGTAACACGACTAAAAAAGAAACTCCAAGTTTTGATTTATGTTTTTACCACAAGAACGTCAATTGTCAGTTATGTTAGACTTCATACCTTTAAAAATGGCCCCCGCCTTTCTCTGTGCACAATTTGCGCGTCCCAAAAAGAGAATTTGTTGCCTTCGTTATTTCCTCTTATGGGGTCAGCGTACTACATGATGCGATGCGACATTGCATGTCTTAGGTCAGTGATTTTTGTTGGTAGACCGTGCCTTTCTTGTACCCTCGCAGGAAGTAGTCAAGGGGGCGAGAGGTCTGGTGACCTCGCAGGCCACGCTTGTGGACCAAAACGACCAATCCAGCGATTGGGATGATGACGATTAAGGCATTCTGTTACTTGTCGGTCGACGTGAGGTGGTGAACCGTTGTGTTGAAACCACATTTTGTACCTTGTCTGCAGAGGAATATCTTGTAGCTAAGTGGCAACGAGTTCTGTGAGGAATTGGGAAATAGACGCGGCCATACGGTCCTCAGTGAAGAATGGTCCAGTCAGGTGATGATTCGGTCCCGGATATTCAGTGACAGTCTGTGCTGAAAATGAGTTTCAGCTGTATCGGACCAGTAGTGACAGTTGTGTGTATTGTCAAGTCCATCTCGAGTGATATGGGTTTCGTAAGTAAATATGTAGGAAGCTAGCGATGTGCCGCAGTCCGTTGGTAAAGCCGTAACCCAGCAGAGTAACCTTGCAGGTGCAGGGCTGAAACACACTCTGCGTGATATGGATACAGCCGCATCTGCCGTACAGTCCGCCACACTTGTGCTGGAGGCGTGCCGGTTTGGCTAGAAATTCTCCGAATACTTGTCGTCCTTGTAGTGCGTTCTGCTGCACACAGCGTATATTTTTGCACACCAGAGTCTTGTGCTGGGCGTGCTGTGGTAGGTACATGGAGTGGCATTGTTTCTCTGATCAGCAGATTGTACCCTGATAAGTAGGATGTGTTAGGAAGGAGTTCGTCGATTCGGAAACCGCTGACGGTATTTCTGAGTTGCTGCCAGGGGCGCACCCAAAGGGGGGCAGCCGAGCTACAAATCGCCCAGAACCGAAATTTAAAAAAACACAGATTTTGTTGATATTATGATGTCAAAAGTTTTTACGTGATTTCCCCTTTGGCCGAAATCAGCCACTGAAATCGGCTGATGACTAGTACATTAGACTCTGCAAAAATAAGTTAACCCTTTAAAGACGAAGCGTATCTGTTTCATATAAGGACTCAGTGCGTACCGCGCTGTAAACACTCTCCACTTCGGTTATAAAAACCAATCTCTTAATGTTTTATAAGGCAAAAGTTTCTGTTTTCTTTGAGATCCGTACAAAACACATAAACGCAATGTGGGCACCACGTAGAATTTTTTAATGTTAAACCTGGCGGTATGTAAAGTTACCGCTAGGCTTTAAAAGGTTAATATAAAATTTAAAAAAAACAGGAAGATAGGACGCTGTGATTGAGTCATGGAACGTGTAGTTATATTCGTATGTATATACATGCAGTTGCAAAGAGATATGTTGTACGTACAACGTGATTTTTATAACATAATTTTTAAAATCAAACATAAGTTATAGGCCTGCATAACTTCAGGGTCAGCCCCTCCCCCGCCTCCCGCCAAGGAAAAATCCTGGGTGTGCACCTGGCTGCTGCTCTGGAAATTCCATTGCATTATGCGCACACAAAATGAATATATGCATAATCTGTGTGTGAACATTGTGATAATGCCGTCGGTCTCAGGAGGGCTACTTACGCCGCGGAACTTGATGAGGTAGCCAGCATATCTTGTTATGAATTTGCATTCCCCAGCTGAGGACGGTAGTGGTAATAGGAAGGAGAGCTTTACTTCGTGAACTGATTCCATCAACGTAGCACGTAGGCATGTTGTTACAGAATTGTAGAACATAAGTAGGTACGTAAGATATATGCAAATGCACAGTTCTTAGGTAAGAGTGATAAAATTACTGGTTTTGATGCTGTTTTGCTTGGTGAAACATGCCACTTCAGAACTGTCTGGTTGTATGGACTGTGATACACGACGTGTGTGGTTCTTGCAGGACTGTTGACGCGGACTGAACTCTTGTGGTAGGCCTGTGTTGCACCGTGTTCTCTGCAGGGCTCTGGAGTCGGAGTCGGAAGGAATTTTAGGTGGAGTCGGAGTTGGAGTCGGTAAAAATGTACCGACTCGTACTCCGACCTCAGTGTAAAATCTTAACTAGATACTCCAACTCCAGAGCCCTGATAGCTACAGTAACCATTAGACTTATAGTTAAATGTAGGTTATAAGTCTAAAAAGTAGCCTGATGATTCACGTGGTGGTGATGAAATGTCTTGTAGTTTTACCATCATTAACCTTTCCAAGCGTAGCGGTTACTTTACGTACCATCTGGATTAATATTCAAAAATTCTGGTAGTGCTCACGCAGCATTTATGTGTTTTGTATGGATGTCAGAACAAACAGCGCCTTTTGCCTTATGTACCATTAACAGATTGGTTTGTATAACGTAAGTCGACAGTGTTTACATCGCGGTACGCACTGAGTCCTTATATAAAACAGATACGCTTCGCCTTTAAAGGGTTAGTACGTATTGAGGTTTTATGAAGGAGTCGGAGTCGGAGTTTTAAAAATCGAGGAGTCGGAGTCGGAGCTTTTGTGTACAGACTCCACAGCCATGGTTCTCTGGTAACTATTCATCAACTATTTACCAGTCCACATGGTGCGAAACGTAGCACAAGACTTAAATTCTGAAGACTGCGTGTTACATTTTCGCATCGGGACGTTAATAAGTACACTTGGATTTGCCTTGACTTGGGAAGGCTGGCAGTGACACTGACTGGCCAACTCATTACAATACTCAAAAACCCCTGTTTGAAACAATTTATAAATTTCTAATATGAATCATGAAATTGTGCGTGTGTCCAGGTTTACGGGTGCTGCGTCCAGTAACTACTAATTTGAGTTTCAGTCTGGCTGCGTTGCTTAAACGTCAAGATAGGTAGTATAACCGAACTAGTGAAAGCATGCCAAAGGACGAATAGAAGACTCCTTGTGATGTTTGAGCTCTTACAGCAGCTGACGTCGTAAACCTGTGGAGATCGAAAAGTCTAGTGACTGTTGTCATGTTGCAGTTCAGATTCCGATAGCACTTGGCGCTACGAAATTGACCGCTTATTATCTGACGTAAATTTCAGTGTTGCTAACTAGAAGACAGGTGTGTGACGTTGTGTGTGTGCCACACGAGCAGAGCACTCCGCCAGCCGTCACAGTGTCAGTAATAATCGCCTAAAAGAATGTGTCGACGTCGGTACGTCAGCCCTTTGTTTATATACACACATTACCTGCTTGGCCAGCTGGGGACATTCCTAGCGAAGGTTGTTCTGAGAACAGACGGTTTAGCTTAGTACTGCGTGAATGCATTGTCGTTAGTTGCCATGGAGCCTGCTTGTATTTAATATGGAGACACAATTATTGCCCTGTCTGTGTGTGCTATTTCATTCTAACCTACTTCATTGTCATGTTTCCCTCTTTCTCCTCCTCCCCCTCCACCCCCTCTTCCCTTTTTCCTCATCATCACAATTCTTCTTTTTCGCAGTACGCGTACTGATCAGTGTGGGCCAAGGGTTTCCAGTTCCTGGGTTTGTTAATATGCGTATAGACCAGTGGTTTTTAACGTGTGGTTCACGGACCCCTTGGCTGGGACGGATGGATGGGTGGATTAACCCTTTAAAGACGAAGCGTATCTGTTTTATATAAGGACTCAGTGCGTACCGCGCTGTAAACACACTCCACTTCGGTTATAAAAACCAGTCTCTTAATGTTTTATAAGGCAAGAGTTGCTGTTTGTTCTGAGATCCGTACAAAACACATAAACGCAATGTGGGCACCACGTAGAATTTTTTAATGTTAAACCTGGTGGTATGTAAAGTTACCGCTAGGCTTTAAAAGGTTAATAAAGAAGCCCCGTATATTGCCATATTACATATTCGTTATATTTTAATATTTTGAGTTCTGTATTAGAGCATAATTGGTTTCCTTTGTAATAAATCTATAATATAAGTTGTAGAGTTTATATCTGTGTATTTTATTTTATGTATTTAAATACATTTTTCTGGGAAGGGGTCTGTAGGTTTCATCAGGCTGTCAAAGGGGTCCATGGCACAAAAAGTTTACGAACCGGTGGTACAGACATATGCTAGGACTATCTGGAGGGAGGAATGATTCGTCTGCTCGCGTCTTCTGACACCGGACAGCATGCATTCATAAAATACGCATGCCCCATTGGAGTTCGAGGCCAAAGTTTGGGAAGTTCGAGCGGTAGAAGACGGTACACGCGGTAGACCACGTGGTGACTGTGGACGACTTCGTCGGCGGAGCGAGAATCAGTGCTGCGATTGTGGATTAGGGAGATGACAGAATGTAACAATTGTCCTGTTTGTTATGGAAAACTTTTAAGACGAACAGAAAAAATGCGTGGGGCTTAATATGCGTGTTTCTTTTGTCTGCTCGAACTTTGGTGCCAAACATTTTTCGCTGCGGTAAATATAGAGTGTCCATTTTATCGTGTCTGTCAGAACAGCAGCTGTTACGGCACCTTTGTCTCATACGACGCCTGTGTTCGACGGGCATTTGAGAGTCACTTTTCCTCTGCAGTTCAACTTCATCTTATTTCACAGAAGAGTCTCAAAGCACCCCGATTTCCTGGCGGATGGAGGTTTCCTGTGCCCGCGAAACTCCCGTGTTTAGGGACACGATAGGGTGAACACTCTGTATGTAGTAGTATACGCTGATGCGCGTAGAAATGCCTGTAGATCTTAATGTAAACTGTCCGTTGCTATTGCCCGATTTTAATAGGGGTTTTTAGTGTACCAGGAAATTTAGTAGAGCTCGCCGGTGTCAAACTCCACGACATTTCGTTAAACTGTTTCGAATTACATGCAGACAAGTGGGCGGACATGACTTTACTTGCATATTAGTGTAGTCATTGCTGCCAAGAATTGTCTTATTCGTTTTTATATATATTTAGATATATAGTCGATGTATACTGTAGCACGTATGGGGGAAAAGAGAGGTGCATACAGGATTTTGGTGGGGAGACCTGAGGGAAGGCGACAACTTGGGAGACCCAGGCGTAGATGGGAGAATGGTATTAAAATGGGTATTCAAAAAGTGGGATGGGGCATGGACTGGATTGAGCTGGCTCAAGATAGGGACAGGTGGCGGGCTCTTGTGAATTCGGTAATGAACCTCCGGGTTGCATAAAATGCGGGGAATTTCTTGAGTAGGTGAGAAACTGTTAGCTTCTCAAGAAGGCCTCTGCTCAATGGCGTTAGTTAGGCGATGTATGCGCTATACTCAAATTTGGCATAGGCCCTTTAGAGCACTAAAGAGGTACCTGTGTTAACCTTTTAAAGCCTAGCGGTAACTTCACGTACCACCAGGTTTAACATTAAAAAATTCTGCGTGGTGCCCACATTGCGTTTATGTGTTTTGTACGGATCTCAGAACAAACAGCAACTTCTGCCTTATAAAAACATTAAGAGACTGGTTTTTATAACCGAAGTGGAGTGTTTACAGCGCGGTACGGACTGAGTCCTTATATAACACGTATGGGCGTCGTCTTTAAAGGGTTAAACCGAACCTATTTTGGACGGCAGTTTTCAGGTGCGTTGGGACAAGCGGCTTCATATTTGACAGGACTCGGTATTTGCCCGCATCACGAGCCGTGTTGCACGCCACTGGTACCTCTAACAAATATGGTGCGGGTTTCAGTAAGGGCAGTCGAACGCCCTCATGCAGTTTCGCTGTCTGTGTCATGAATGAACAAGACAACAATGCAGCTAGTTAAATGGCTGACGAACTAACGGATTCGGTTGGCATTTCCGTAAGGAAGAGTATGCGGCGGCGGGGCCTGGTTCTGCGTGACTTACCGCCTGCAGGAAGGGGAGCGGATAAAGTGTAGTTTAGGAAAAAACGACTTAAGTTACTTTGTTGGCATTTAAATTAAGTACAGCGCGGCCGAAAGATCTAAAACCCCGAATATGTGGACTGCCTGTGGGGATTCAAATTGTAGCTTGATTTTTTGAAACAATTTTTTTTTCCGCCCGGTCTGTGAACACCCAACCCACTTCAGCACCGACGTTGTCCGACAGCTTGTACGTTACAGTTTTCTCACAAGACATGATTTTTTAATGCAGTTATGTCCAGTGTAAGTGTGATATGTCAAGTCGGAGATTTCGCAGCCGCGGAAACGAATGTGACGCTCAAAGCCTTACTGCGATTTTAGATCCATTGTATTTCGTATACTGTTCGCTTATTTTTCTTCGGTTCGACAAGCTGGGGAAGAGTAGAGGTAATTACGCTGAAATGTATCATGTTCGAGATCTAGGTGCTGAGGTGAATATTTGGGCGGAAATGGGAGAAAGAGAGGGCTGGATAAAATCGAATAACCGATACTAGAAAGATAAACAATATCAAAAAGTATAAAAATTACACATAAGTATAGATTGCCGACCAGAAGATGACCCCCTGGGGGATTGGGTTTGTCTGGCCTGGTGCGGGGAATGTTGCCTGTAGCGGGGACTAAGGGA
This sequence comes from Coptotermes formosanus, assembly GCA_013340265.1. Taxonomy (NCBI): domain Eukaryota; kingdom Metazoa; phylum Arthropoda; class Insecta; order Blattodea; family Rhinotermitidae; genus Coptotermes; species Coptotermes formosanus. Next base: position 1,223,258 of record BLKM01000588.1, on the reverse strand, counting down.
CTGAGTGGTGGAACAAAAGACAGTTCTGCTACTACAGAAATTGAAAGCATGAAGCGTTTCGGGTAGTGTGTAGTGAGCCAGTGAACTGTGCGAATGCTTTCAGGATGGGTAGTAGCATCTCGTCGTTCACGACGATATTTGCGCATGCGCATCTGTCGTACTCGTAGCATGGTTCATGTCTTTATAAAGGTGGACTGTGTAACGTACTTTGTAGCAATTGCTACACGAAAAAAAAAATTGACTAAATCTGTCCGGCCGCACTAAGGCCCTGGGGTCAACACAGCCTCCAACAGAAATTAGTACAAGGAATATTTCCTGGGGAGGTAAAGACGGCCGGTGCGTAGGGCTGACAACCTTACTACCTTCACGCACCGATTATCTTGAAATTTTGGGAGCCTTAACCTCCTGGAACCCTCAGGGCCTGTCCTGGCCTGTAATGGGACTGCCATAGCTTTTACCTCTTAATTTTATTTTTGATTGTATTCCTCTTTGTTTTCCCCTCAGCACTTCAAAATTACATGTCCCTTACTTGAATTTTGATTTTCCTCTCGTTGTAAGGTTCCATTTGGGGGGTGGGGGGGGGAATTGTCACTTGTTCGTGATATTTCTCGTGTGATTTAGTGCTGTTCTGTGTTTGTATATCGATGCGTCTGTTGATTTTCGTTTCTGAATTAATACTGTTTACACACACGGACGCACACGCACGCACACACAGTTTTGGCCACCTTTCCACAGTGGCTGTCTGCTGCATACATATGTTGCTATTCTGCCATGTGGACAGGTCTGAATTCTGCTTAAACAACACAGGTGATCTGTTTCTGGATACGGAGTATTGAATTGTTGTTTTAAAGGAACTAAACACGTGTAGGAGTCGTATGAATTTTAAATCATTTCTATAAAGAGAACTCAGCCAGCAGTGCTGTACTTTGACCAATGTCACCGGTTTTTAAGGCAAAAAAAAAAATCGTTTGAACGTAAATTTTCTCGTGACCATTTCATATAGTTACATTGAAGTATAAGTTTCCGGTTGCCGTATTATTCCCGGATTTTCCGGGTCCGAAATTGCCCTTTGCCGTCATTAACCCTTTAAAGACGAAGCGTATCTGTTTTATATAAGGACTCAGTGCGTACCGCCCTGTAAACACTCTACACTTCGGTTATAAAAACCAATCTCTTAATGTTTTATAAGGCAAAAGTTGCTGTTTGTTCTGAGATCCGTACAAAACACATATACGCAATGTGGGCACCACGTAGAATTTTTTAATGTTAAACCTGGTGGTACGTAAAGTTACCGCTAGGCTTTAAACGGTTAATGAAAGCAAGACTTATTCTGTGTTCGTGTTTGTCAACACAACAATATCCCGACGGTTCCGTACGTAAACGTAAGACGCCACGTAGCCTAAATGTCCTGTCGCTAGATCATTAAACCGCATTTTGTGTTGATTTAATTACATGGTTATGAAGGTTCCAGTATTCCGGGGTATGACGCCGTGTGTATTGTGGAAGTAGGGATGTTTCGCAGGATTTTGCTACCTCCGTCGTCAGGATTGACGAGTAAGCCCCGCACGGAGGGACGTTGTGCATATAGACCGGTTTAGGGTTCTAACCGCAGGAAGTGGAAAAATGTATGGAAAGTTAGCATAGTCTTGCGAACCTTCGGAGGTTATGTGACCCCTGTGTGGTGGCTGTAAGGAGTTTTGTAAGCTGGCTTGTAACGCAAATATTGATTGTGTGTGCTTCCTGTTGTCATATAGATTTATTTATGGTTTATTTAAGACGATGTAATTAGCATAGATTATGCAGCAGATGTGGTGTAGGATGAATGAATGAATGAATGAATGAATTGGTAAGGGCTTGAACCTGGCGGAAAACTGTCGGATATAAAGTGTGTGTCACATTTTTCTCTTCAACTTCTGTTTAAAACATTTTTAACCTTTAACATTTGGCGAGTTATATTCGACATCCGTTTAAGATCACACGTGGGTTTATGCCTAAATCAGTCGTTAAAATTGTCCTGTCGAATTTAAAATCGGAGTAGTTGGGCCAGTATTCATAAAATTGTTGAGTTTAATATTTCATGAAAACCATTTCCGAGTTTCTCGACTTGTTTAATGTAAATTGATGATCGGGCAGACGGGCTGAGCATTTTAATACGCGCTCAGCAGAATTTCGAACGCGGTAAAAAGACATGCGCTTTCGTCTGTGAGGGCGAGTGAGGGAAGGGCGGCCTAATAAGGATCTGTGAACGATGCTGGCTATGGAGCAGGCGTTTATATGCCTACGTAGCAACTGGACGACTCTGCCGCGGAATGATGAAGGCACTTGTTCGCAGATTGACGTCCAGTGTTCAGATTCGGACAACAGCAGCGTGTGGTGGGGGTACGTGAACTGGCTAGTACGTTACGTCATAATATCAGAAGGCCTGACATCGGCGTTTACAAAATTGCAAAACGCGACTATTAACTCCATGTCTTAACATAATAGTTCCTGACAATCGCTTCACATCACTTAAATCATCAACACTTTTCAGGGCATTTTCCACTGTCAACACACTTTTAAAATGTGTCGATGGTGGAAAAAGCCGTGAAAAGTGTTTATGATTTCGTCATGTCTGTTTTTCTGTCTGTCCGCATGGAATATTTCGGACCCCACTGGACGGATTTCCATGGAATTTTATAATTTTGGGTTCTTCGAAAATCTGTTGGGAAAATACAGTGTCATTAAAATCTGGGACGAATGAGGGGTACTTCACATGACGACCTGTGTAGGTTTGTGTGACAATATCTCGCTGAGTTCTTCTCAAAATGAGAAATGTTTCAGATGAAATTGTAGAGAAAATCAAAACACAGTTTATGTTCAGTATTTTTTCTCCGAAAATCGTGCCATTTATGAGATAATTGGCAAAATATGGCAGAGCCGGGCAGCCCACAGATGATCATATAATACGGCGCAGAAAAGATTTGATTTGCATACCGGATAACTGAGGCAAGAATACAGACCTACACATAATATTTAATACTTATTGCTTTTCCACGGCAGATGTGGTTACGCGAACGCGCTTGAACGTTACGTTATACGCACATTGCCTGTGTGGTTCAAATTTTTATAGATTAGGCTTTTTGTTACGCTTTGTCATGCTTACGCCTTTAAAATAAAAACTGAGCGAATTATAGTTAAGTACTCAGTTCGTACCGCGCGGTAAACACTAGCTCTCGGTTGTAAAAACCACTCAGTTAATGTTGTGTGGGGAAGGTATGACCGTTTATTCTGAGAGCCATACAAAACGCATTATTGTATTGTGGGGGCAAAACATAGAATTTTTGAATATTAACGTTTTAAAGCCTAGCGGTAACTTTACATACGACCAGGTTTAACATTAAAAAATTCTACGTTGTGCCCACATTGCGTTTATGTGTTCTGTACGGATCTCAGAACAAACAGCAACTTTTGCCTTATAAAACATTAAGAGACTGGTTTTTATAACCGAAGTGGAGAGTGTTTACAGCGCGGTACGCACTGAGTCCTTATATAAAACAGATACGCTTCGTCTTTAAAGGGTCAAAGGTGGTGATGCGTAAAGCACGTATCACCACCTTTAATATTCAAAAATTCTATGTCAATCAATGGCTGTATGTGGGAACCACATACAAAGAGTAAAAATTGTCACAAACGATAATCCTATTGAACAGGTGTCAGAGTTTAAATACCTGGGGTACCTTATATCGGATTACAGAAGTGATTTAGAAGGTAAGATACAAACATATAACAAAATAAATGCCGTTATACGAAGGCATTTTGGAAAACAAATGACTAAAGAAACAAGATTAACAATCCACAATATCACAGCTAAAGCATCCTTAAAGTTCGGCAGTGAAGCCTGGGTGCTGAAGAAACGGGATGAACGAAGACTGGAAGCAGCACAAATGAAATTTTTAAGACATTTGCTAGGAATTACTAAGTTAGACAGGGAGAGAAATCAATCCATGAGGGAGAAACTTGGAGTGCAGGACATTGTTCTGGAAATAAAACAGTACCAACGAGAGTGGCTACAGCGCGTAGAGAGAATGGACACAGACAGGATACCCAAACAGGCACTGAAATATAAGCCAAAGGGGAAGAGAAGCATAGGACGCCCAAGGAAAAGATGGAAGGACCAGCTTCATCTCGAGGGATAAAGAACAGGCACTACGCCTAATACTTCACAGCTTATGATGATGATGATGGTGGTGGTGGTGGTGGTGGTGGTGGTGGTGGTGGTGGTGGTGGTGGTGGTGGTGATGATGATGATGATGATGATGATGATGATGATACGTACAGCAATCGCTGTGTTTTAAAGGGTTAGTTGTTAAGTAAAGAACCCTGTAGATGTTTATTAGAACCCCTTAGACCAGTGACTGGTAGTGTAAGGCAGTTCTAAACAGTACAGCGCGTAACACGGCTTGCAAAGCCTGCCTTTCTACTGCGCAAATATTTAGTATAGTCCTACATACATGATGGTATTATTGTTTATTGTAATTTCGTTTCTGTGAAGAACTTGTTATTTCACTGCGGATTGTGTGCGTGTTTCAGTTGCCATTAGAAACCGCAAAGCTTATTGTCATGTTTGCAAGTGTTGACTTACACAGCATATTGTACGATATGTGTTACTATGTTTATGGTCTGCGTATCAGATTTCACAAGTCTAGCTCCAGTGCTTCATTAGATGTTGCCATCACCCCCCAGGGTAAAAAATGATTTCACACGATCACTGTCTTCTTGCTTAAGATTCTACAGTAATACCACCTTAACGAAAGTCGCATATTTTCTCCACTTTTCTTGGACTGCTTGAACCGAAGATGGGGGCGCTGCGTCGCAGCCAGAAGACTTGAGTTCTTCAGCGATTCCACTGTGAGAAACGCAGTTCTCCGATAAAGCTTCTCATTGTGCAGGTTTCTCTATTCTTTCCTTTTTTGTTTCGTAGTAGGACAAAATGTATTCCTCAGCACTCACTTTTCCGATTTTCTCAGCGTGTGTTCTTTATTCAGTATTAGGGGCACTTGACTTTAAATGTATCAGGTACGAAAACAATCAGGTTTTCAACGGGGGCCCTGCACTGTGGGTTTGGACTTCATGACTGTACTTAAACGCAATTTCTTTTGTTTCAGGTGAGTGCGAATGCTTGCAGAAGTGAACCAACTATTTGATATTGTCGGGAGATAAAAAGTTATCAAAGAATCCGTCTTGCCCGATCCCTGCAGGCCAGCAAAAGTAAGATCAATTTATGTGACGCAGATTGATTAAGGTAGTTTGCACTACAGGGAGCTTATTTTGTTGTTGCTTCACCTTTTGCTGTAGGCTGTAATTGCACCATTTTAGGCTTACATGCATTTGTGATACTCTCACGTCTGTTTCTTTGTAGTTCTTTCATTTCAGCTGTGTGATTTCTAGGTTGGTTTAAAAAAAACCCTGGAGCGCCGTTGTTTGTGTTTATAAGGTATTTACCACGTAATAAGTTTTACATAATTATGGCTGTGTTCTGGAATGTGATGCCGTGTGGTTTTGGTAGGCAGATACCAACGTTTCGGAGGAGCATGCTGCTTCCATCTTCACGGTACTTTTCTTCCCCAATGATGGAGGTAGATCGCACTTCCCAAACGTCGATGTTTTACTACCGAACTACACGGCGTTTAGCTGATAGAAGACTGATGTTTATCGTCACTGGCGTCAGAACTTCTGTTGTCGCAACTTCTAAAAAGCCGATTGAATTAAAAATTGGCATAGAAATTGTGTACAGCTTGTTTTTCCATATATATGTGTGTATATGTGTATATACATATATATGTGTATATAAGGGTCAAAGCCATGTCATGGCTCAGGCGGTTAGGCGCCGGCCTCCCACCGCGGAGGCCCGGGTGGGATTCCGGGTCAGTCCATGTGGGATTTGTGGTGGGCAAAGTGGCACTGAGACCGGTTTTTCCCCGAGTACTTTGGTTTTCCGGTGTCAGTTTCTTTCCACCGGTGCTGCATTACTAGGAAAAGGACAAGAAATAATCATCATCTTCATCATAATCATGTCATATTCATCATCACAGGGTTGCACAAGAAGCCTCAAGGCTGGGGTGCGTTCGTAGCGTCTGCAGTGGGGCCCTTCACCACAAAAAAATAAGGTTCAGAGACCCATGAATTGTAGGAATGCTGACGCTCAAGGCTTGCTTGCTTCTGTTGTATTCCCCTCCAGCTGTCTGTGGCCTATTACAACTAGGCCAAAACGCTGGTCGCTAGCGGAGGCTAGAATTACGAACATTTATGTGGGCGGAAAGGATGGACATCTGTAGGGCAGGGGAGTGTCAGTGCAGGGGCGATACATGGTACTTTTTTGACCTTCCTTAGTCAAGCGCTTTTAGTTACCGCCATACCAAACTCATATTGCTTTGTAAAGGTTACGAGCGTCCTTTCTTTCACTCAGACCACTAGAATCGGTTGGTAAGTAGGTGTATATCAGTGATCCTGAACGTTTTAAACCCGGTTTAGTCCAGGGGCCTTGTCTCGTGACCCCAGGGGTGAGAAATTAAAGACGGGCATACAGAAACTTATGGCCCGGTGGACTGAGTGCTTTGAAAGTAAGGGTGACTATGTGGAAATGTAATGCTACAGTACTGACTCGGATAGTATTATATTGCTTTCAAAACACTACATTCCAGGTACTTTTTGACTCATCCACGTATTTAAGGTATCTGTGCCCTGCAACGACCTGATGTTAAAGTGAGCGCAGATTGATGTAAATAGCGAACCGCAGCTTAAAAAAATGCATTTCGATTCATTTCGTAAACTGTGCACGATGGATTCTTTACATTACTTGAAGAGAAAATTTGGCGCCGCAGTAGTTTGGTCACCCCTTGACTAGAGGAGCGTACAATTATGATGATGTATCGCAAGTACGGGTTTTAGTTGGACTGGACCGCCGTAGGTTTCAGGGCGTATGACTAGAGGACACGCTGGATGAAGGTGGTCTGAAGATTTATTCCGATCGGCTGTCGAAAACAGTTGCTGTGAGAGGAGGTATTCGTTGATTAAACAGAGTAGCTACTTTAACCCTTTAAAGACGAAGCGTATCTGTTTTATATAAGGACTCAGTGCGTACCGCGCTGTAAACATTCTCCACTTCGGTTATAAAAACCGATCTCTTAATGTTTTGTAAGGCAAAAGCTGCTGTTTGTTCTGAGATCCACACAAAACACATAAACGCAATGTGGGCACCACGTAGAATGTTTTAATGTTAAACCTGGTCTATGTAAAGTTACCGCTAGGCTTTAAAAGGTTAAAACTCTGGCATTAAGAACCAGTTTTACGTAACAGAAAGCCTCTTTTAATTCTCTTTTATATCTTGTGTTTTAAATGCATATTTATGAAACCTGCTGGGTTTATTTTTAGGTTAGTCGAATCGGTGCTGACTCATTTGTATATATCTGTTTCTACTTGCTTGCCAGCAGCGGGAGTATTCTGGTTTAACTGATGTCTTTTTCTGTTTATCTATTAAAGAGATTGGTAACTGGACACATTCCAAGAGCAAGACTTGTTTGCAGATGAAAGACGAAAGATCCGGCATAAGAGTGATTTCGGTCAGTACATTCTTGATGCATGTTTGTGTGTCAGGACTTATCAAGTGTCAGATGTGACAGAGTTGTAAAATAAGTGAAGGTAATTCATCATCTGAAATTGTTTCAGATACATTTAAAAGGTAAACCCCTCCCTGTGCGCACCGTGAAGGGGTATGGGGAGTGGATGCGTACCTCCATTAATTTAGTAGCCCTGGCGTTAGACGGGCTTAGTGTTTAATTAAAATTGCATGTCTGTACAAATATTAATGCGGTTCTTATGAAATTAAGAAAATCTCTTTTTAGGTTGCTCGTCTTTACCTGTTTCAAAATATTTTAACGCAGAGGTGCACTTTTTGTTTGGAAATCTAGGCGCTGCGTTTGTAGTTATTATTTAAACTTTGAAAGCCTAGCGGTAACTTTAGATACGACCAGGTTTAACATTAAAAAATTCTACGTGGTGCCCACATTGCGTTTATGTGTTTTGTACGGATCTCAGAACAAACAGCAACTTTTGCCTTATAAAACATTAAGAGACTGGTTTTTATAACCGAAGTGGAGAGTGTTTACAGTGCGGTACGCACTGAGTCCTTATATAAAACAGATACGCTTCGTCTTTAAAGGGTTAAATTCCCTTCATGCGTCAGAGGGTTAACACGGGCCTACGTGTGATTGTTGTTAATGTGGGTCCAGAGATGCAGCTGAAACGCAGTAGCCACTGAAATCCCACTCTAGCGTTATGCATCAGACAAGTACTTTATACAGTCTGCACCAAGACTGCTCTGACACACCCCTGGATAGTTCTTGACAATTAGTTTTCCTTTCTTTCATGGCAGAAGTAGGACGCTGCAATATTAGGCTACTAGAATTTAATTTCATTCCGTTTGAATGGACCTAAATGATTCCTGGAATTCCTGCATCTGAAATGTTGGGGATCATCATCATCATCATCATCGGGTTGTTATTACTTTTATCTGTGTTATTCAGAATAGCCCAGTGGGTTCAGTTCACGAAGGAAAAGAAGAAGCACTTGCGAAGTGAATAGACACATCGAGAGTGCTGAAGTGACTCTGTGCTATCAGAATATAAAACAGGCGTAAAACTTGCGAGTCGACTGGGTTGTTTTGTCATATTCCAGGTGCTGCTTTATCATTGCCGCATTACGAATATTACATTCCTGAGCAATCTGAAAAACTTTGTCCGTTATCCTGTTTGGAAAGCGCGATAGTACTTCCAATATTTACTTTTCTTTTTAAGTCGTAGTTATCACATGCGATTCTCTTTCCGCTGGATTCAACTTCCGTTTTAGTACACAGATTGTTTATATAGGCCTGTCTTAGTACTGTTTGCACTTTCAGCCATGATTTCTGCGCGTGATTTCTGACAGTGAGTGAAGTAGTTGTTGAGTGTGGGCTAAGAATTAGACAGGAGGTGGTGAGTGACTGTTGATTTAACGTTATGATTTATTGCAAGCGCGTTAAAACTATCCTATCGCTTCCGCAGATCTCTTGTGTTTGCCTAAGAGAGGGGAAGTAGTGTCATCAGACCGTGCAGTGTACAGATATTACAACATATGTTGTCAGTTAATGAAATGCAGGGGGTTTTGACGTGTATCCCGACGTGTTTTGCATTTTTTTAGGGTGATGATCAGGGGCATCTTAAAACTGTTCGGTAATAGTTGATTAAATTTGCAGGAGATAGCATATTTAACCCTTTAAAGACGAAGCGTATCTGTTTTATATAAGGACTCAGTACGTACCGCGCTGTAAACACTTTCCACTTCGGTTATAAATACCAGTCTCTTAATGTTTTATAAGGCAAAAGTTGCTGTTTGTTCTGAGATCCGTACAAAACACATAAACGCAATGTGGGCACCACGTAGAATTTTTTAATGTTAAACCTGGTGGTACGTAAAGTTACCGCTAGACTTTAAAGAGTTAAGGATGGTAGTGCCTTCTTCTTGAAGGTCAAGTAGTCCAAGAAGATTGACACTGAATATGAAGGCACCACGATCCTCCGAAACGTCAGGAACTAGAACGGCACAGCGTCACATGCCAGAAGACTTCAATCTCCAGTGCCACCGCTGTGACGTCATGTCTCTCATTGTTGTTCGAGGTATAAAAGTAGTGCTTGGTAATTTATGTTCTTATTCCATAATATATAGGGTCATTTTATTTTGGACAACTCGGATGTGACTTCATTTCGGCTTATTTGTCGTTTTAATTCTGCACACTCAACCGAACGTCCACTGGCGCGGCAGAATAACCGCGGGAAATAACAAACGATAGTTGTCGAATAAAATAAGGAAGCGTACAGTACATGCCATACGTGAGACCCATATAAAGTCAGTGGCTTTTTATGCGTCTCCTCTTCCCCTATGTGTATTATTTCTCGCAGATGTCGCTTCTGACGCAGAGCCTGTACTTCACGATGTAATGGAAATCTACTGACAGTAATTTGTTTAATTTTTCGTTTCGTAGTCCTTCCCTCTTCTACCTACTTGTTCATCGTAAGTGTAGACGGATTTTTTAAATTTCACTTGATCACTCTCGGACACACGCCACAATCGGTAGGACTCCTCTGGACGAGGGATCGGCCCGTCGCAGAGACCTCAACCTGACAACACAAACACTGTACAAGAGACAAACGTCTATGCCCCCGGTGGGAATCGAACCCACGATCCCAGCAAGCGCTCGACCGCAGACCTACGCCTTAGACCGCGCGGCCACTGGGATCGGCATGTTTAATTTTGCTGTGCCTAAAATGCAGTTAGTTCAGTTTTTGGGTTGTTGGGTTTTAAAACGTGGTATCCTGTGTGGGTCTTCCTCTTGTTCCCTGGTCTAGGCTTGTCATTACTGGTGTTTGTGTGTGTGTGTATGTGTGTTGTTGGGCTGTTCTCAGCATGTAGTCTATCCATCCACCCACGACGCTGTTCGCTGTATATAAAAAAGAAGGATTTTTTCTCCGATGGGCTTTTTCTGTTTCGTGTTTATTATGTATGATGTATAGTTTTATTTTACATTAAGTCAGCTCTACATTTTCCGCTTTTTTTTCCTATCGTGTCTTATGTTTTCTTGTATGTGTGACTGAGTGTGCGTGTAGGCAGGGTCTCTGTTATACTGTACGGCTGTAATATGTACTTTGGATGTAGATCGTTTAGAAAGCCCACCAACATGTCGTACTGTAGGCCGAGTCATAATAAGCCAGTGACGGCTTCCATCTTTGGGGTATAAGAGTGGCAAGAGATGGAGGCGGTAGGTTCCTCTGAAACGTTGATACCTGTATGCCAAACTTCACGGCATCGTATGCCGGAAGGTGAGGAGTAACCCTTTAAAGACGAAGCGTATCTGTTTTATATATAAGGACTCAGTGCGTACCGCGCTGTAAACACTCTCCACTTCGGTTATAAAAACCAATCTCTTAATGTTTTATAAGGCAAAAGTTGCTGTTTGTTCTGAGATCCGTACAAAACACATAAACGCAATGTGGGCACCACGTAGAATTTTTTAATGTTAAACCTGGTGGTATGTAAAGTTACCGCTAGGCTTTAAAAGGTTAAACAAGTCGTTGGCATTTGCTTCAATAACGAAACTGTGTTTACGTAGAAGTCCAGTGCCTGTGGTTGATGCTACATGCGAGGGTATGTGGGTATGTTGTGGAGTCAGAACGGACTGCAGTCCACAGTTTAGGGTGTGCTGGAGGGTGTAGAAGTGGCGTTGTCGGAATGTAGGGTTCGGTGCGCTCCTTGCGTCTGGTTTTGTGACTGCGTTTGTCTACTTGTATGTGCCCTGTTCCTGTGTTAGCGACATGCTTTCCAGGTGTATTTGTACTGACTGTTCAGCCCCTACATTTGCACCTCTTAAATATAACTTACACCCAGTGGCCGCGCAGTCTAAGGCGTAGGTCTGCGGCCGAGCGCGTGCTGGGATCGTGGGTTCGAATCCCACCGGGGGCGTGGATGTTTGTCTCTTGTACAGTGTTTGTGTTGTCAGGTAGAGGTCTCTGCGACGGGCCGATCCCTTGTCCAGAGGAGCCCTACCGACTGTGGTGTGTGTCTGAGTGTGATCAAGTGAAAATAAACAACCTCGACACCTACTGTGAGTAGGTAGAAGAGGTAAGGACTACGAAACGAAGTATAACCTCAGCTTTAGGAATGTCAAGGAACATTCGGTGGTACGCGGTGTCAACCCTTTAGCATGAACGTAAAAGAGAAAGTACTTTTGCGTCCAGTGCTTTCCGAAAGTAAATTGATTTTTGGAAGGTTTGCAGCCCTGGACCGTTTGTACTGTGGTAAGAACAACATGTGCTGAATCAAGATGAATGTCAGGAATTGGTGGAACGATGCTGAAAGGGGAAAGGCGAAGTACTCAGAAACTTGTCCCAGTGCCACGTTGTCCACCATAAATTCCACATGGACTAACCCGAGGTCTTATCCGGACGTCGGCGACTAACCGCCTGAGCCATGGCACGGCCCTTTGTAGGATGGAATCCATTTCAATCAGATTTAAAGATCCGGTTCTTACCTCACAGTAAACACTGCCTCCCAATTACTAAGGCCAGCCGGTATTTTGCGTGATTTCAGGCTTCTGCCGCTGTGTAAATGAGATCTTCGCTCTTCTGGGATGTTACACAGCGCATATTGGTTATATACCGACGTTTCAGCACAACCTATCGGTCCCATCTTCAAGGGTCAGTGACTCCTTGACCCTTGAAGATGGGACAGATAGCTTCCCCGAAAGTCCAACAGGAAACTACCGTTCTACGCTTTATAACATGCCAGAAGAGCGAAGATCTTACCAAGCGGTATTTTTTTTTAGAATATTAGGATTCAGAAATACACCGTGTGGGTAAAGTGCAGAGTGTGATTGTTAAAGCAGGTGGTATGTGCAGTAAGTACAGTGCTTTAGCCCTGTAACGGACAGCTGGGGACATTCATATGTGCCACCTTGTTTGACGCGAACGGAGTGGAACGTGTCTCTTGGAGGTTGCATTTGGTGTTTCAGTTTGGTTTTATGGTAAACAGTGTGTATTGTCCACGTCACTAGTTGAATTATTGTCGTAACTGGTGTGTGGTGTGCGCCGTTTGAGGTGTAGTGTACTGACACCAGATTCGCCTGTCAGACGCTTAACCTTTTAAAGCCTAGCGGTAACTTTACGTACCACCAGGTTTAACATTAAAAAATTCTACGTGGTGCCCACATTGCGTTTATGTGTTTTGTACGGATCTCAGAACAAACAGCAACTTTTGCCTTATAAAACATTAAGAGACTGGTTTTTATAACCGAAGCGGAGAGTGTTTACAGCGCGGTACGTACTGAGTCCTTATATAAAACAGATACGCTTCGTCTTTAAAGGGTTAATATGAGTGTCAGAAATACGGCATAATTGGTACCTTACCTGGCCCGTGAAGACCTCTTGGATACGTTAATTGCGTGAGTTTGATTGAATTAATGACGTTGCGTTCGTTGAAAGTAGAAGTCTTACTAACATGTGTTCAGTTTGAAGAGTCAGCATGTCGTCCGTGGCAGTTTCAAAGCAAGATAGAGACGTGCCTTAAATGGTGTAAATGTTATGCTACTCCTGCTATCTATCAGCACTGTAGGGTCGGAGTCGGAAGGAATTTTAGGTGGAGTCGCAGTCGGTAAAAATATACCGACTGCGACTCCGACCTCGGTCTAAAATCTTAACTAGATACTCCAACTCCAGAGCCCTGATAGCTACAGTAACCATTAGAGTTATACTTAAATATAGGTTATAAGTCTAAAAAGTAGCCTGATGATTCACGTGGTGGTGATGAAATGTGTTATAGGTTTACCGTTATTAATACATATCGAGATTTTATGAAGGAGTCAAAGGCGGAGTTTTAAAAATTGAGGAGTCGGGAGTCGGAGGTTTTGTGTACCGACTCGACAGCCCTGCCTAAGCATAGCAACCGTACGACCGATGGTAGCCGTAATAACCACAGGAACGCTCGTACCTCTAGTGTGCCAGGTAATGATGGTAGCCTTTAGAACGCTGGCAACGCTGGCGACCAGAGTGGTCTTAGCTTGCGTTTGGAATTTCATGTTAAGTCAGTGCGTAGGGGAGTAGAGTTGTTCCTTGCGGGCAGGTGGTTGGACAGAAGGGCGCACGGAACGCGCATAGGAACTGTTCAAAGTGTCCGTCTGTGACATGAACGCGCCTGTCAGCGCTGTGAACTACGAGTCATTGCGAATAAATTGGACAGTTAGCTGTTGTAACTCGTTTCGGTGTTAGATAACACGTGTTGTGGCTGTGTACTGAATTTATGGTGGAAATTTTTGCGTAGAAAAATTCGTATGTCTGTCACGTGTTGGTTATGTTCAAACTTCCATGACTCACTGAACTCTCCAAACTTGACTCTTACAGCTTTTAAAACAAAATTCAGAATTGCTTGAGTAATGTATGACTCCCCATGAATTGCCCTGTTTGACAACACTGTGTCAGGTGGTGGGTTTATGTGGCGTGAAATGGAAGGAAATGTCTACCAAGACTGGCGCATCGCCATGGTTATGGACGGAGGTTGTGTCTTATTTCACGGCATTGTTTTTCGCATTCGCGTGCAGAGGCGATCGGAAACGGATAAAAAGGCAGAAGGTGAAGTTGTTCCTGTCCACGCCGTGAAGGCGTATGGGGGGAGTAAGGGTATAGCTCCACTTACTCTTAACTTAGGCGCTAGATAGAGGTGACTGGGAAACGCATGAAAGGCCCTAGTAAAGGTAGGCAAAACACTAGGCCCTGTTTTACGCCCTAATTGTGTTCCTGAAAAAGGGGGCGTAAATAAAAATGACTCCCATAAGAAAATACTTAAATAAATGGAAATAAACCAACCAAAGGGCGTTAAACCAAAAATGAGAGGACTTACGTTAAAGAGTGGTGTATATTGACAAGGAGCGTTAAAGCAAACGGGCGTAAAAGAGGCGGGCGTAAAACAAGCGTATGATGCTGTCGGCTTCAGGATATCGAAATACAGCAACGTTTTGCATCAGTAGATATGTTTGGCCGATCCCAGTGGCCGCGCGGTCTGAGGCGTAGGTCTGCGGCCGAGCGCTTGCTGGGATTGTGGGTTCGAATCCCACCGGGGGCATGGATGTTTGTCTCTTTTGAGTGTTTATGTGTTGTCAGGTAAAGGTCTCTGTGACGGTCCGATCCCTCGTCCAGAGTAGTCCTACCGACTGTGGTGTGTGTGATTGTGAGAAAGTGAAAATAAACAACCTCGACACCTACTGTGATTAGGCAGAAGAGGGAAGGACTGCGAAACAATGCGAAGATACGTCTGTCAAGTAAATGACCATTGTCAATGAGGCTCGCGTGTTTAATTTTCAAACGCATTTTTAAGATAACAGATGTCATTAGAATGTGACCTTCTGGGTTACGAACCGCGTACGCCTGTCGGTTGTTAACTAACTTTTCGGTAGTGTTTACCCTCATTTCTTTTTCCCTTGAAGATGGAGGCAGCAGGTCCATACAAAATGTTTGTACTTAACACCTATGAGCAGGGGTGTGCAAATTCCCATCGCCAGGTCGCCCGGTTTTCTAAATTTTGTACTGTGGCGCCTAGTATTTGTGGGCCCTCAGTATGGGACTTGCTTCATTTCACCCGTCTGGCGCCTAGAATTTTGAGGTTGATCCTGTATTTTTGGAAACTTTATGTACCCCTTGGGACACGCGGTGGCGCAGTTGGTTGAGGCACTGCACTACAAACCGGCACGTCGCGGGTTCGATTCCCGATGGTGTCACTGGAATTTTTCATGGACATAATCCTCCCGATCGCACTATGGCCCTGGGGTCGACTCAGTTTCTAACAGAAATGAGTACCGGGGATATTTTCTGGGGGGGGGGGGGGGGTAAAGGCGGCCGGAGCGTGGGGCTGACAACCTTACCACCTTCAAGTGCCGATTGTCTAGAAATCTGGGAGTGTCAACCTCCTGGAACCCTCAGGGCCTTTCCAGGCCTGTAATGGGACTGCTTTACCTTTATGTACCCCTGCTTACGCGATGATATGGTGTCCTATCACAGAAGAACAACAACTGCATTTCTACGTTAAGACCTCAAATGTCGTATGTATTCTGTACTCCACGTGGGTGTACATGTGTCCGCTGTTGTTGCAGAATTAAGAGATTTTTGAACCTGGCCTAGGGCTGACGTGTGAGTGAGTTAATGGGGTGACGGGTGTCATAAAATTGATAAAACTCGCTGTGCAGTCGCAGACCATTTGGCAAAGGGCACGTTCCTCACTTTCCTACAGCGGAAGTGCATAGTATCGCAACATTCCACCCCCGAACCCTGAACCAGGATTTCCGGGAAGCGGCACTTAGCACGTTGTAATAGGGTGTTTTTAAATTTGCCTCTAATATGTTCGTACGTACGGCTTGTAGCTGGTGATTATAATGGTTAGATAGACAGAGCCATTCCCCCAGTTGCGAGGAGCTAATTAGAGGAGACAGCAGTGTGCAGGAACTATTAACGGCATTGTACGAGATAGGACAGTCTGATTTCCGTTGCCGCCCCCTCCCTCTATCAAATGAGCAAGTAAGAGAGGATTGTGGAACACAGAGTTGCCAACCAGTGAATTCTTCCTTTTTATAATTGCACATAGCAAGTGATGGCGACTTCTTGGTACTTTTGCACATGTTACAAGTCTTGGTTCCTGATGGAAGGTGGGGGAACACCATAGACATTGCTAATTGGGCCCCTTGTTACCTTGGGGTGGGGAAAAAAATATTTTGCTTGGAGGAAGTTTGATGATTTCTTACTTTTCTCTGGAGTTCGTTCAATTGGTCGTCGTATTTTTTGTTTCCGTCCGTTTATTTCTTGCCTCAGGTCAGCGAATAGAGGGGGGGGGGGGCAGTTGCGAGTAGGCCTGTGATGAATAATTATGAACAGCGGATAAGGGGTAGTCCTCCAGCGTACGGTTTGGGAGGGGTTTAATACATAGAAGATCATTGCGTTACAGAATATTATACAGTACATGTGACTGATGCGAATAAGGATGAGGTGGGTGGGTCATATTGCATGGACGGGACATAAATGCATACAAAATTTTTGTCTGAGAACGTTAGGAAGAGAGGATTTGGAATACCTGGATGTAAATGGTAGGATAATATTAAAGCGTTGCTTAGGGAAATAGGGTGTAACGATGTGAGTTCTATTCGTCTAAACGTAGGATTGGGACCACCTCCGGGGGGGGAGGGGGGGAGTATAGCAAACGCAAAAATGCTTGTCATTCGCTCATAGAGGGCATAGTTAGCATGTCCGACACGCGGCGTTCGTCGTCAGACTCGTTTTGAAATGTTATTTTCGCGTACAGGAGGTTCTCAGTGTCTGGCAATTGCTGTTAATCGTCGGACGGGCTCAAAACGTACAAGCTGTCAGGCGGTTTGTGTCGTTAGACAGCCTTGGCAAGTTCGTACTGTCTTATCCATCCCCACATATGTAGGCAGTATCCAAAACACCACATACAAGAATCCATTACACAACAGAGGTCTACATTTTAACTGGTTGACCTTTTAAATATTTTAATGTGTATATGGCTTGCAAGTTAAGTTTTGTGGAGTGTTACTTTAATGTGAATCCCCGATGATGATACCATAAGGGATCGAAACATGTAGCATTGTTCAACAAGATACTGTAATGTAAGATATCTGGTAATAAGACTGTGCATTTTGTTGGACTGAGGGGTGTGAATCCATACTTTGAGTTTGTTAGAGATTTAACTTGAATTCTGAAGAGGGCTTTGCAGTGGTAAAGGTAAAGGTAAAGCAATCACTTTACAAGCCTGGACAGGTCCCGAGGATTCCAGGAGGTTGAGGCTCCCAGATTTCATGACAGTTGGCACATAAAAGTGGTAAGGTTGTCAGCCATACGCACCGGCCGCATTTCCCCCCCCCCCCCCCCCCCAGGAAATATTCCTAGTACTCATTTCTGTTAGAGGCTGAGTCGACCCCAGGGCCATAGTGCGGCCGACAGGATTATGTCAATGAAAAATTCCAGTGACACCATCGGGAATCGAGCTCTGCACTGGTAAGGAAAGACAAAGATAGGGAAAAACAAATAAGCGTAGAAGTAAAGAATAAATAAGAATTGAGAGAATAAAGAAGAAAAACATTTCTTCGGCTGAAAAAAAAATTTGATGTTGGAAGGACTGCACCAGTAGTTATGTTTGCTTGGTATGTACCCAGCTCAGTGTTGGGGTCGTTACGTGCACGCTCGTGTTTATTTCAAGCGGAACTGTCCACTGCGTGGCAACATTCCGAGCTCTGCTGCGCACAGTCACTCACATGGACATGCACATCGTCTTACCATTATAAAGCAGTTACGAAGTTCGGTCGTGTTTTCATTTTTATAGCACGTACCGTGACGGGGTGACGTAACGTGTTGTGTTCGGTTTAAATTTTCAATGTTTTTTTGATGGATTACGTGACTATATGTACTATCCGTGACTTCTGGCTTCCGCCGCGATGCTGATGAGAACTGCGCTATACCCCAGAAGACCGAAGTTCTGATTGTATATACGTTTCAAATTGCCACTGTAATCGGAAAGTGCTTTGAGAAATTTCCCTCCTCACTGCGATGTTGTTCACCACCGCAGTGATACATCTATCACTTCTAACAGAGCTTCCCCCTCCCCTCCCCTTCCCTTATTCCCCATCAATTTGTCACCGGAATGTTTGGCTCTGCAAGTTGTATAGCTTTATTTCTCGATGTGTGCTTATCTTTTGTTTTCTCCAGGCGTGCTTATTAACACAGCGTGTTTGTGAAAGAAGTATACAATGGGAGTAGCGAGTAGGTAACATGAGTCAAGACAGTTGCTTTTTTTCTGCTGTTTACATGTAAACCTGGTGATTGCCAAAGACAAGGTATCTAGTTCAAAACTGTTCTTTTTCCTCGCGTATGTTTGTTATTTAACGCTAGACGTTATATCATTTCTGTTTTGTAAGTTTATAGCTGATTGTAAACCAATGGAATCCTGTTTTGTACTTTAACCCCTTAAAGACGAAGCGTATCTGTTTTATGTAAGGACTCAGTACGTACCGCGCTGTAAACACTCTCCACTTCGGTTATAAAAACCAGTCTCTTAATGTTGTATAAGGCAAAAGTTGCTGTTTGTTCTGAGATCCGTACAAAACACATAAACGCAATGTGGGCACCACGTAGAATTTTTTAATGTTAAACCTGATGGTACGTAAAGTTACCGCTAGGCTTTAAAAGGTTAAACTTTGGTTTTCAAGAGTTGCGGTGCAAGTATTTACAACTATGTGTAACGTAGTGCGACATTGGAAATAAAACTGGGGTTGATGGATTTTTGTGGGGGGGGGGGGGGCGGAGGAGACAAACGTTTAGTGTAATTTTTGTATACAGTCAAACCCGGTTATATCGACATCGATTTATACGACACCTCGCGTGTAAAGTCAGATATCGTGCCGTACCAGTTGATTCGTCACTGTGAACCATAACATTACACTTGTCAGTCATAACGACACAGTTGTGTAACGATACAAAATATTCAGTCCCTTTCATGGCGTTATAACTGAGTTCGAGTGTATTTGTGGTTCATTTAACATCGCTGTTAGTAACGGAGACTTTCTCCGTAGAATGATTGGATGATGGCGAAAAGGGAATTTGACAGAAGTGTGACAGGAGGCGGACATGGCTTAATTTAAGGTACCGTCCCGGGTTTTTCTGGACGAACTACTATCCCTTGGTCATCCTTCCCTCAGCCTGGTCACTATACCAACTGAGCTATTCCGGCTCAACTTTCTCAGTGCACGTGTTTGTGTTCATAAGAATCATTATTTGGAATGGTTAGGAGTTCGTACATAGGACAGGTGTGTGGACACTCGGCTATTGTCATGACAGCTTCCCCGTAAGGTCGGCCGCCCAAGTACGAAGTGAATGTCCCCCTTACGGAATCATATTTGTGGGACGTATGGTATCGTCCTGTATTTAATGCCCTTGTGTGAGTGATTGAGTCACTTTCCGGTTTCCGCTGCTAACAGGTTTCCGTGGTTACTGTAGAGCTTGGCGTGTGCGTGATTTCACACCCGTGTATCCCTGATTATCGCTTTTCATGGTTATCACAAGATGGCAGCACATCCATGGTCGCTATACAGTGTGATTTGTGTGTGGTGTCAGAGATGGGTTTGATCTCTGTGGTTACTGTGTTTCGGTGGAATAGCGCATGAATATTGTGGCTGCTCGTCATACAATGGGCAGGTGTCTACTACTACTACTACTACTACTACTACTACTACTACTACTACTACTNTGGGCAGGTGTCTACTACTACTACTACTACTACTACTACTACTACTACTACTACTACTAATAATAATAATAATAATAATAATAATAATAATGTAGCAATCCCGGGAGACAGAAATGTGATAAAGAAAGAAGCCGAGAAGATTCTAAAATATTAAAGACCTCATAATAGAAATACAGCGCATGTGGAATGTAAAAACAAAGGTGACGCCAGTAATAATAGGAGCAACTGGAACCATTTCAAAATCCTTCAGAAAATACTTGAGCAGCGTACCGGGAAAGCACGATATCATGGAACTGCAGAAAACAGCTGTACTGGGCACAGCACACACACTGCGGGAAGTGCTAATGTAGAAGCACAAAAGAGTTTAATATTGCAGACAGCGCTATATGCACCATTAACAGTACGCGCAGAATAGCTGCGACACTGTGTACCCTAGAAACGTGGTTTGTTTCAGGTATATAAGTGTGAATACCCTGCGTAAAGGAGGTGGTGGTGGTGGTGGTGGTGATGATTATGATGAACAGTTTTTGCTTATTAACGCGGTGAGTCCATGATGGTTTATGGTCATTTTGTTTCGTTAGCATTAATTTTGATCTTGTGTCAGTTTTCCAGTTTCCTTTGCGCTGCTGATGAATAGCTGTGCTGACTTCATGACAGTGTGTGTGCGCTTGCGTGGGATGCAGAACGTGCTCACTAAACTGTGCGAAGAAGTTGCGTGCTGAAGCAAGAAACATCATCCTTCCGATCGAGGAGTTTCTCATACCGACACGTCGCAAACCACGCGAGACGGAAAACGAAGTGTGGATATAGACGATGGATCAGGAGATGAACCTCGCTAGGGTGGGGGGTGTGTCTGGCCTGGTGCGGGGAGCCTTGACTATGCGGTGGGGGGGACTAGGGGACTGCTAATGGTGCGAGCAACAATTCTGTTACTGCACGGTTTAAAAACATCGAACATTTCGTGTAGCGTGTGGTGAGCGAGTGTACTGAGCGAACGCCGTTAGGACGGGTAGTAGCTACTTGTCATGCGCCACGAAATCTTGCGCATGCGTGCCTATCGCATTTCAAGCAGGGATCGTGTCTTTGTCGGTGGACTACAGCTGTGATG
This sequence comes from Coptotermes formosanus, assembly GCA_013340265.1. Lineage (NCBI taxonomy): Eukaryota > Metazoa > Arthropoda > Insecta > Blattodea > Rhinotermitidae > Coptotermes > Coptotermes formosanus. The sequence goes on along the minus strand of BLKM01000588.1, from coordinate 1,202,290 downwards.
TCACACAATCTCCTGTATTCATGAACGTGTGTGTTTTGACTGCGGTGAATATGCATGCTGTGGTCTTGTGAGTTGTGACGCCGTGTAGTCCGATAGGTGGTTGCAGACGTTTCGGACGAATATCCTTACCTTCTTTTTAACGCGCTAATCCACCACGTCTTTTCGTCAGCCGTTTCTTCGTTTATGATGACTGATGAAGTCATTACAGTCCTGTTTATTTGTTGTTCGTACATGTTCCATCAACTGCGAAGGCTTTTCCTTCGTGATTCACATCATGAACGCAAACCTTTACGTTTTCACGATTCTGCCGTTGCGCAAGCGCCTTTGTGAATGAGTTGTGACAGAGAATGCGCAAATACTGGAACGAAGTGTCTTGTTAATTAGCAGTTAGTGGAATAAAGCGACAAATTAACTGACTTTCAACGTTTTATAAGACGAAACTCGTGATGGGAGAAATATATCGACAGTTTGTGTGGCGGCGGCGACGACGACGACGACGACGACGATGATGATGATGATGATGATGATGATGATAATAATAATAATAATAATTCAGTGCAATTGAATTAAGTTCTAGCTTATTAATGTGCCGAGTCAACAGCCAGATGGCCAATTACAGAAACAGCACCACACAAATAACAACAGACAGTGAACAGGACATAAATGAAAGACATACAACAAAACAAACAAATAAATAAAAAACAGATAAAAGAATACATAGCTAATTAACCCTTTAAAGACGAAGCGTATCTGTTTTATGTAAGGACTCAGTGCGTACCGCGCTGTAAACACTCGGCTTCGGTTATAAGAACCAATCTCTTAATGCTTTATAAGGCAAAAGTTGCTGTTTGTTCTGAGATCCGTACAAAACACATAAACGCAATGTGGGCACCACGTAGAATTTTTTAATGTTAAACCTGGTGGTACGTAAAGTTACCGCTAGGCTTTAAAAGGTTAATTAGCACACCGTATAATGTTGAAATAAAATAATATCGCATCTGACTAAGTGTGATAGTTTGCCTTCTGAAGGTATCCAAAAGGTGTGGGTCTGCGGCTGAGCGCTTGCTGGGATCATGGGTTCGAATCCCACCAGGTGCATGGATGTTTGTCTCTTGTACAGTGTTTGTGTTGTCAGGTAGAGGTCTCTACGAAGGGCCGATCCCTCGTCCAGAGGAGTCCTACCGACTGTGGTGTGTGCTTGAGTGTGATGAAGTGAAAAATCAAAAACCCTCTACACCTGCTGTGAACAAGTAGGTAGGAGAGGGACGGACTGCGAAAGATATCCAATTTATTACAACAATAATAATAATGATGATAATAATAATGGATAGATGATGATAAACCACCTGTTAACATAAATTCACACTTAGGTTTAGCTGTTCAGTAATTCGTTACGGTATTTTTTGTACGTGTTCAACCATGTGACTTTCACACAATTACGAAATTCAATTAACCCTTTAAAGACGAAGCGTATCTGTTTTATGTAAGGACTCAGTACGTACCGCGCTGTAAACACTCTCCACTTCGGTTATAAAAACCAGTCTCTTAATGTTTTATAAGGCAAAAGTTGCTGTTTGTTCTGAGATCCGTACAAAACACATAAACGCAATGTGGGCACCACGTAGAATTTTTTAATGTTAAACCTGATGGTACGTAAAGTTACCGCTAGGCTTTAAAAGGTTAACAACGCCATACCGATTAAATGCAATTTTTATTTTAAGATTCGGCGCACCTAAACAACAATGTATCATCACATATTAGTCACTGAAAGTGCGAATGTTTTGAATGTGCCTGCGAAAGGTGACACAACACACAGTGAACGAAGCTCTCTCGCAACCGTGGCAATAGTGGGTTGCTGCCATCTGTTCGTGGAAATCGGTAACTATGGCAGCAAAGTACGACTCACTTCACTCACATGACGTACCAAGTGCATTGTCTGTGGCACATAAAACTGACATTCTTTTAATATTTCTATCTGTAAGCACGTGCCAGCCCCAGTCTGGATAGTTTTTCATGAAATTATGAAACAGTAACGCTTTCACTGTCTTAGACGGCCCTGGCTGTTAGGATGTGCAGAATCGCAACAAATGCTTTTGGACAACACGTGGTCACTGGTGTGCTGCTAGAATGACGGCGGTCGTTTCGCGTGTTCAGGTGTCAGTTTCCAGTTTTCTTACCCTACTGTCCAGAATAGGAGAGAGATTTTGTCCTTTTGTGTGTATGCGTGTGGTACTGTGGAGTTCCTGACCGGACGGGGCTTGCTTCTAGAGTACGGTGTCCATCTTTTGACTCTATCCACTAGTGACACATAAGAGTAGTATGTGCACGCATGACGTTGAAGGTCATTTTGTTTGAGATCGATGCAATTCGGCGGAATCGGTGGTAACCGGCTGCCCTGGCACGTACCTGTTTGTACTGCGTTGGGAACATGCCTTCCCACTCTCAAATATTTGGCATAAAAAAAAAGAAACGCGAGGCGATTGTGCGGAAGTGTAGAACAGGTTGCATAGACAATACAAAAGAAGGCGTGACCTATTAAACACTGTGCTGAGATCCGTTAGCTGAATCACTGTTAAGTTTCTTGTTGCACCTGTAGGAACGAAATGCAAGCCGGTTTCTGGGACAAGCCTAGGGCGACATCTCTAACGTAATGCTCGACTGGGCCAGTGGAAGGATATTGCGTAATGAATATTGGTGGTATGCTTTTATTTTCTCTTATTAAGGGACGTCGTGTTATGGGCTTCAGAGGTCGCGAAATAACATTTGGTGGAAAGCAGAGATTAAACTTTAGAGCTCAGTGCTTACTATACGTACCACCAGGTTTAACATTCGCAAATTCTACGTTCTGCCCACACTGTGTATTTATGTGTTTTGTGTGGATCTCAGAACAAACAGCGATTATTTCCCTATACAGCATTAATTGACTGGTCTTTATAACCGAGACGGAGTGTGTTTACTGCGCGGTACGGACTGTAGCCCTGTAAAGCCCAGTGGTTACTTTATGTACCGCCAGGTTTAACATTCAACAATTCTACGTTCTGCCCACACAGTGTATTTATGTGTTTTGTGTGGATCTCAGAACAAACAGCGATTATTTCCCTATACAGCATTAACTGACTGGTTTTTATAACCGAGACGGAGTGTGTTTACTGCGCGGTGCGAAATGGGTATTTAAGTATAATTAAAGCTTATCGTGGTTTTTATAAAGTTTTAATTGTGTCACTGGTGGATGGAACTGATTTATAAATACCCCGAAGTTTGCTGACGTAACGTTAATTGCGCACCAATACAGTAACGTAACGCCTGACAGATTAGTAGCTAAGGGTCATGAATTAAATTCCTGGCAGGGTCAGCGATTTCTATTTTTTTTTCTTTTCCACCAATTCCCAACCGGCTGTGGAATCCAGTTCAGCCTTTGAACCCAGTTCAGCCCTTTAACCCAGTTCAGCCTTTGAACCCAGTTCAGCCTTTTATCCTGTGCTTCAGTGAAGTGTCTTTGTCTTGGGATTAGAGTGGCCGGAGCGTAAAACCGGCAGCTGATCACCATCTAGGGCGAAATTTAAGGATACATTAATTGCAGGACTGGTGGCGTGCTTGGATACGTGTGTGTTGGCAGGATTACTTATTGCATGTACTGATAATGAGTCAGTGCTTTCTAAAATTCGTTTAATCTGTAGAAACTTCAATTTCATCAGCTTAAAGTAATATCTTAAAACGCAGTTTATACCTCAAAGAGAACACGACGTTTCTTTTACAACAGCCCGTCGTTGAATGATGTGTAGGGAAATAATCTTCACAAGGTTTTGAGGTTCTCACAGTTGTGTTGATGCATATGTGATTCCTCTGGGACAAGACGCTGTGTAGATTGTTAAATAGCAAGCCGACCTTTCGGAGGAGCTTGCGGCCCCCATGTTCGGGGGTTTAGAAACGCATAAAATGTTTGGTCCATTCCGTCTGCAGCGCCACTGGTTGTTTAATCTTGGGCAGGCCTGTAGGTAGCCTGCAAGAATTGTGTAGTAGGGTTGAGTGTTTTAACCTTTTAAAGCCTAGCGGTAACTTTACGTACCACCAGGTTCTGCACTCAAGGATTAGGGGAGACCGGGTTTAGTTGGCTACACGGGTAAGTTGGCACAACGTTAATATCTCGCCTCTCCTTTGTAAGTGCGCAGCACCTGTGGGGCAGTATGAAGAGCTACAACTTTCATTGGAGGGAAGTTAGTTGGCAATGTGCTGACAGCTGTATCGGAAGCAAAATTTCATTGTATGTGTTTTGCACAACGCCGAGTAATTTTACAACAGTTTGGTAAATACGTATTATAGAGAAGGCTGCTAGGGATTTATGTGAACTAAAAGTGTGTAATTACGTAGTATATATGTGGCAATATGACTGAGAAATAACAGCGTTCCTTGGGCATTTAATCTCAGAGGAAACTAATCTCAAAACTGAAAGTTCGTGTTGGGTCTAGTTGGCACACTTGCTATGGGGCAAGTTGGCTCACCGTGCCACCTTACTCAGCGGTCAACAGTGCAGTATTCTGTGCGCTTCTTATTACTTTCATCATTTCAGTGTTGTTTAAGGTAATATAATTATGCCAAGATCGTGCAAAAGGAAATCTGAAGTGGCAAACGTTGCCCGAGATACGGTTTTTCGAGCTGTTAGGGCAGCCAGAATAGAAAACAGGTCGACTGAAAGTTAGCAAGAGATTTTGGAATCTCGTTTTTCTCTCCAACGGGATATTGCAGCAGAGCTTTTTGGAATATACGAGGAATTTCACAGAATCCGACCTTCAGTATTGAGTACAAGAAAACTCGCCAGTTGAGTTCACATGTGTTTCTGCTGTATGGTATAAGTGAACAGGGAAATAAATCAAAAGTGCTCCGTAGTTTTATTTTTTATAAATGGGTTGCTACATAAAGTAAAATATTCTTATATCTTCACTATTTCTCATTAATTTTTAAAAATAGGATAAGTGTAATTTCTGCGTGTTTGTTCACTGATGGTATTAAGAAAACTCAGAGAAATCATTGTAAATGGCATCTACTATGACTTGTCTGCAAGGGAGGTGAGAAAGTTCTCATTTGAGTACGAAGTGGCGTTAAATATAAATATCCTCGAAGGTTGTAGGGATACAAAAATGGCAGGCACAGAATGGTTTAAGAAGTTCTTGAAAAGGTATAAGACTGATTCACTGCGCAAACCTGAGGCAACAAGCATCAGTAGAACTTAACAAGACTGATGTTAATGCTTTTCTTTTATAAATCTGAAAGAAGTGTTTGATCGTCTGCGGCTTGGTTCGGGCGACATGTAGAACATGGACGAAACGGGTATAAAAAGAGTGCAGATATATGACAGAGTTATTGCGCGCCGTGGTTACAAAGACATAGAGACACTGATGTCCGCTGAACCTGGAAAATTAGCAACTTCAGCCGTGGACGTTTCAGCGGCAGGAAACACAGTGCCGCCATGTTCTATTTTCCCTAGGGTGAAATTTCGTGCCCATTTCTTGAATGGTGTTCCTGCAGAGATTCAAGGTGATGGTAGTCGTCCTGGATGAATGCAGGCGGAATTATTTGTGAAGTCTGTGAAACATTTTTTCCCCCATGTGAAACCTTTAACCAGTAGTTCTCCTTTGGAGAGTCATGATTCGCATTTGTCAGTTGTTGCACTCGATTGCTGTAAGGAAGACGGCGTGACAGTTCTCTGCTTCCCACCTCATTTTAGTCACAAGCTGCAGCCCCTTGATAGGCGTGTCTGTGGGCCGCTAAACCTATGTCAGTCGTGCATGTGAAGCATGGATCAAAAACCACGCAGGAAAAACGATGACGATTTACGATTGACCTGGAATTATCAACATGTCTCGCAACTTTACAGCTATTCCTGCAAATATCAAGGCTGGATACCAGGCCACTGGGATTTTTCCCTACAACAGAGATAGCTTTGTTGATGAGGAGTTTCTGTTCTCCTATGTAAGACAGACCATCTCCAGCCACAGACACTGCAGCATCGAGCTGCAGCAACGGAAACATTAAACATGATGAGTCTGCAGGACCAGACCCTTCAAGAATTCATTCTTCCGAAGCAGGTCCTTCCAAAAGAACACATGCCAAAACAAATCCTTCCTCAAGCACGTCCTTGACTCCTGAACTTGTCCGTCCTTTTCCTAAAAGCAAACGCTACTAGAAACAAAAGATGTATAGCAATCCTGACTGATACGCCGGTGAAAGCAGTCTTCCGAGATGCGCAGAAATTGAGACAAGTGACAAAAGGAAAAAGAACATCAGAAGTGAAGCAAGAGGCGCCTTTTGATAACCCTGAAAGAGATTCTAAGAAGAAGAGCAAAATAGTGAGGAAAATTCAGACAGATTGCTCAGACGAAAGTGGTGGGGAAACATTTTGTTTGGTTTCCATGGACACATACTGCAATAGTGTAGCGGGGGAAATATGGGTTCAATGCACCCAGCGCCAAACGTGGGCCCATGAAAAATGAACTTCTGGCGTTTCCTGGGGATATATTTTTCCCTACTGCAAGTCGGATGTATCAGATGAAAATTTCTGAAGTTTTGTGGACATATATATCTGTACCGCTGTTCATTTTCCAATGTAATTTGTAATGTTTGTTCTTAGTTTTGTACGGACTGTAAATCAGTTTCGTTATGTTGTTAACAGTTAAATATTTTAGCGTCATTCATGCTGCCCTGTAATATTTTTGACAATAATAATAAATCAGGCTCTACCATATGCCAACCTACCCCATCATATGTGCCAACCTGCCCCGTATATGGGGCAAGTTGGCACACGTGCAGAGGTTAGAAGAAGTTCATTTTTCTTGGATTAGTTGTTGATATAACTTCATTATATTTTCTTGCATAGTCTAAGAATGACACGTGCCACCAGTACCATTTTCTTTTTTGTATCATTTGTATGAAAATTGTGAAAAATTAAGAAGCGAAAAGTGTGCCAACTAAACCCGGTCTCCCCTATGCATGGTGCCCGCATTGCGTTTATGTGTTTTGTGTGGATCTCAGAACAAACAGCAACTTTTGCCTTATAAAACATTAAGAGATTGGTTTTTATAACCGAAGTGGAGAGTGTTTACAGCGCGGTACGAGCTGAGTCCTTATATGAAACAGATTACCTTTCGTCTTTAAAGGGTTAAAACATGTTATTACTGAATCAAGGTACGGCTCCACATTTGCCATTTGCACGTACAATAAGGAAACACGAAGTGGTGCTGGGAGTCCTGTTGTTGCATTACACACACACATACATACACACACAAGTAAGTACATGATCACTTCATGCACCGCGAGCTAGTGTGTGTAACAGTTCCACACTTTCGAAACGCAGCACATATAAACATGGGCGTGAGTACGTGTAGCTTGCTTCTGGATCTGGTGGAGGAAATATGTGAAACAACTGATGCAGCAGAGTCCTGTATGAGAAGGTGATAATTTCTGAGCTAGAAGTTCGTCGAATTTTGTGGAACGCTGAAGAGCCCACCTCTTGGTCCTTAACCTGAGCCAGGTGAACCCAATACAAGCCATTCCATCCTGTTTATCAACGTTAGTGTTATCTTTCCATCTACGTCTAGGTCTTCCAAGTGGTCTCTTTCCTTCAGGTTTCCCCATCAAAACCTGTGTGTATTTTTCTTCCTACCCTTCTCTCCGCTATGTGTCACTTGTCCCTCGCCATCTCATTTGCCGTGATTGATCAGCCTAGAAACATTTTTCCAGGAGTAAAAATCCAAATCGTGAATTTTCTCATTGTGTAATACTCTCCAACCTCCTGTTGCCTTCTCCGGCTTAGGCCCAATTGCCATCTTCACAGTCGAGCTTTCGAACACACCTCAGGGTATGTCCTTACCTTAATGCGGGGGCCCACAGATTTTCCTGTTATGTAGGAGCCACTTCAAAATTCGAGGTGCCAGATGGGTCACATGAAGCTGGTTTCATACAGAAGCCCACAAATATTAGGCGCCACTGTACAAAATTTATTCGCTCGGATGACCTGGCGCCCAGCTTTTGTGAGTGCAAGAGTGTGAGGTTCTAAGTTTCACGCCTGTACTTGAAGTACGAACACAGTTGCTGTTGTACTCTGGTTGAACGCTTGTGTCAGTATCTGCGTACCAACCGGGTTGGTGTAGCGGTAATGCACTAGACGTGTAAGCGGTGGGTGCCCGGTTCATGTCTCGGTCGTGACACCGGTTATTGTGACTGAAGTTTCACGTGGTATATCTCATCTCCTCTAGGCAAATGGCCGGACAGTATCCCCATCAAGCCATGACTGCTGTCCATTTTCCTTCTGCGACATCGTTCACGAATCATGACAGTTACTGTAGTATGATGCAGTGATGGTACAGCTTTGTGACATAAACCACTGGGGGAAAAAAAAAGACAAATTTCGTTTTTATGTGTGCTGTTTGCTGTAAGAACTGGACTGGAGTATCATTTTAACCTTTTAAAGCCTAGCGGTAACTTTACGTACGACCAGGTTTAACATTAAAAAATTCTGCGTGGTGCCCACATTGCGTTTGTGTGTTTTGTACGGATCTCAGAACAAACAGCAAATTTTGCCTTATAAAACATTAAGAGACTGGTTTTTATAACCGAAGTGGAGAGTGTTTACAGCGCGGTACGCACTGAGTCCTTATATAAAACAGATACGCTTCGTCTTTAAAGGGTTAATATTATGGAAGAGTTTAGAACAGTTTATGTGCGTGTGTGGTGGTACGGCTTTCAACGCAACGCTGTAATCTCTGCTGTCTGAAATGCGCAGCTCGAGATACGTCGTCAGGATTTGTTCAGTCCTCTTGGCATTTACTAATAGTAATCGTGCATAAGATACGTCAATGAAGATTCGTCTTGTGGTTTTCGTATCATCTTGTTGTTTGGTAGGTGGGTGTCGGTGGTGTTTCCAAGAAGCAGAGAATCTGTTGCTTTCACCTATCGAGGTTGGAGACAGTATGCTTGTCTGAAACTCTGCTGCACACCTGCCAAGCTACACAGCGTCTCCGGCCGTTAGCCTTTCTGCTTATCTAGGTACCGGGTTCGGATATCAATCGGGAGACCTTGTATCCGGACTGAGGTTTTCCTCATTGCATCAAGCAAACGAAGGTCTGTTATAGGGTTGGCCAACTAGCCGAGCTTCGGGACCCACACTTTAGGAGGCAACTTAGACACTCTATTAACTCTTTAAAGGCGAAGCGTATCTGTTTTATATAAGGACTCAGTGCGTACCGCACTGTAAACACTCTCCACTTCGGTTATAAAAACCAATCTCTTAATGTTTTATAAGGCAAAAGTTTCTGTTTGTTCTGAGATCCGTACAAAACACATAAACGCAATGTGGGCACCACGTAGAATTTTTTAATGTTAAACCTGGTGGTACGTAAAGTTACCGCTAGGCTTTAAAAGGTTAATACGATTCTTTCTCAAGGAAGCGATCAGTCACAGCCAGCCTCTCTTGTTTTGATTTTTATTTTAGAGCTACCAGGTTTCGGCTTTCATGAGGCTACCTTCAGGCTGTATGTTTTACAAGAACAGAATGGTCTCTACTTAATTTGAGACCATTCTGTTCTTGTAAAAACGTAGAGCCTGACGATAGGCTCATGAAAGCCGAAACCTGGTAGCTCTAAAATAAAAATCAAAACAAGAGAGGCTGGCTGTGACTGATCGCTTCCTTGAGAAAGAATCGTATTAACCTTTTAAAGCCTAGCGGTAACTTTACGTACCACCAGGTTTAAGATTAAAAAATTCTACGTGGTGCCCACATTGCGTTTATGTGTTTTGTACGGATCTCAGAACAAACAACAACTTTTGCCTTATAAAACATTAAGAGATTGGTTTTTATAACCGAAGTGGAGAGTGTTTACAGCGCGGTACGCACTGAGTCCTTATATAAAACAGATAGGCTTCGTCTTTAAAGGGTTAAGCCTTTGTTAGAGAAAGCAGAAAGCAACATATGAGTGTTTCTTTTTTTTATTCGTGTGTGTGAGAGGAAGCTTTCGTCGCAGCATCTTATCACATACTGCATACGGCAACCGGTATTTATTTGCAAGGTTTCCCTCCTCTCATACTTGCAACCTGCACGAACTTCTGTTTAATCAAACACCTTCCGTTTCATTCAAGAAGCAGCAGAATATATTGTGGTTAAACCTTATCCGAGGTTACAGGTGCACGACTGAGGCAAAGCATGCCGTATTTTGTGGTAAAGGTGAAGTTGTCACTGTGGCTCACTGAAGGTGTATGGAGGACTTGGAGAATTGCTCCACGCCAGAACCGTTTCGTAACTTGTAGGAGAGCCATCGCTACGAATTTAGTAGGAGTTGGGGTGGTTGTCAGAGACAGTCTTGGACGGTGTGCCTGTCGACGTCAACCCCGTAGTCCAGTCACTGTGTGATACGTGAGCTGTATGGGGCCCGGTGCTGTGTTTTCCACAGTTTTCTCATAGGTGGCACCGTTGTACGTGATTTGTAATGGGGACTTTTCAGAGTGGCGTACTGGGAAATTGGGTAGCGTTACCGCGCTTCTGTGTCGTAACCGAGCTTGACTGTGGTCACTGCGACGGACAGACGGCGAATATCATGCCCAGCGTGTTGCTCAACAGACGCTGAAAGTTTTGTTTCCTCAGTCGTGTGTCGCCATCTTTTGTGTTCACATTGCTTCTACAAATCCAGTAACTTACACATACATGTGTTACGGGCAGCGAGGTAATGATTAGCACTGTTTTTCATCTGGTTTTTTTTGGCTCCTCTTTGTTAAATTCTTCATGCGTTTTCCTGGTCAGGCTTTTAAACAAAGGCAGCCTACGTACTTAACGTAAGTTAACACAGTAATGTTAAATGTTAAGTAGGTGGGCTGCCTCCGAGATGCTGTATACCTGGATCCCCAGCAGCTACAGAACTGTACTACTAAGACGTGTATACATTTTAACTACTTGACTCTCTTACACCACGGCAGCTGTGTATAAAAGTGATTAATTTGGTTTTATGCGGTACTGGTTTGATTGGTTCCCTGGTGATGATCCGATGTGGATCGAAACGTGTAGGAGTGTTCGGTGTGATAATGTGAATATATAAGGAACAATATTGTGCATTTTGTTGGCTGAGTGTTGCGAATTAACCCTTTAAAGACGAAGCGTATCTGTTTTATATAAGGACTCAGTGCGTACCGCGCTGTAAACACTCTCCACTTCGGTTATAAAAACCAGTCTCTTAATGTTTTATAAGGCAAAAGTTGCTGTTTGTTCTGAGATCCGTACAAAACACATAAACGCAATGTGGGCACCACGTAGAATTTTTTAATGTTAAACCTGGTGGTACGTAAAGTTACCGCTAGGCTTTAAAAGGTTAATGAGCCTTATGTGTGGATGGTGGGTAACTCTTCAAGGGCCAGTGGTTATTTTATGTACCACCACGTTTAGCATTCAGAGATTCTGCGTTCTGGCTACAAACTGTGTGTTTCGTAGGGAATCTCACAACAGACAGCGATTATGTCCCTATACAGCATTAACTGACCGTTTCTGTAACGGAGACGTGTGTTTACTGCGCGGTGCGGATTGAAACTTTAATTTCAGAGCTTTTTTTTCCCCCACCTTAAAGTCTAAGACTTATGAATCAACTCCCGTATTCCCCTTTTGCGCTCAGAAGTATTTTTTGGTTCGTAAGTTTTCACTGCCGTTGCATGTAGTGGAATCTCAGACGATCGGGAGCGACGGTGTGGAATGAAACTCGAGACGTTTCGGAATGTACTGTCTCCGTCTTCATGGGTTGTTGTGACGAGTCACACAAGTTAGCCGATCCGGACGAACTTGTAGAGACTGTTCTTGCTTCACCTCTCACGTGTTCGTTTAGTCCGTCATAACCATTAAGTGTTCTGTTAAGCAAGGTGAGACACCTGGAGCGTTGAAGAGACTAATGACAAAGGTTTCCTGGATTTCTCTTCGGTGATTTGAGAGTAATGCGTTGTAAGGGGCTTAACGGAATTTCTAGACCGTGCATTTTCGTTGCTAACATCGTCACAATCGGAAAAAAAATTCATGTTACGTTTATGGGGGTAAATGTGATGGGAAAAGGTCCCCTAGCACGCCCCCCCCCCCCGCCCCCCGTTTAACCTCTTAAAACCTAGCGGTAACTTTACGTACCACCAGGTTTAACATTAAAAAATTCTACGTGGTGCCCACATTGCGTTTATGTGTTTTGTACGGATCTCAGAACAAACAGCAACTTTTGCCTTATAAAACATTAAGAGATTGGTTTTTATAACAGAAGTGGAGAGTGTTTACAGCGCGGTACGCACTGAGTCCTTATATAAAATAGATACGCTTCGTCTTTAAAGGGTTAATCAGGCACCTCACCATCATGACGTAAAGAAGCGTAGACGTACAGCTGTACGATGTATTAATGTTGACAGTGTGTAGAAAATAATGACCAGGTTTGCTCATCGGGCGCATGACCCCAGGGAAACAGCGCAGTTGCACGCGGGACAGGAGGCCTGGGCGCTATGGAGAACGGGTCACTTTCAGCCCCGTTCAGAAGAATAAATCCTGATTCCTCAGACGTCCTCGCATAGCCTAGTCACTATGCTGACTAAGCTATCCCGGCTCCGTTTTTATGGTGGTGTTACTTTTAAATGGCATCGAACATACGACAGAGCAAGTCTGATCAATGGTAATGCTTCTAGCTGCAGCGCGATCAGGGATGCCGACTGTACTGACTGGTGGTTTTAGCTGCGTTCGCAAAATTGTGGAAAAGCGACTGTTAGTTTCGCCATGTCCGTCCTTCCGTCCGTCCGTGCGTCCGTCTCTCCTTGCGCATGGAACAACTCGTCTCCCACTGGACGGATGTTCATGAAATTTGATAGTTGATTATTTCTCGAAAATCTGTCCAGAAAATTCGAGTTTCATTAAAATCTGACAAGAATAACGGGTTCTGTACATGAAGAACTACATACATTTATGATTTCCCGCCGAATTCTTCTTAGAATCAGAAATATTTCAGATAAAAGTTGTAGAGAAAATCAAGAACACATTTTGTGTTCAACAAGTGTAATCCAAAAGTCGTGCCGTTTGTGAGATAATGTGCAGAAATACGGTAGAGCCAGGCAAGTACATATTTTTACATGATTAGGCATACCGATGTGAGATATTCAATTGAATCAATGAATAAAGCAGTCTTCACAACTGTTCAAACTTTGCATTATAAAACCATTAGTAGGTAAGGCTACATGTTTCGGTCAGTTTCAGACCATCATCGGGCCTGGCTAAAAGTTTGTATTCTTAGAAGTTACTCCTTTTGAGATCTCAAGAGGTAAAAATTATTGTTTGAGTAGTATACGTTCTTAGGTATAGCGTTGTAGTTGTAGAAATTCAGCATATATATATATGATAATAAAATCGTGTATATGCATAATAAAATGTAAGTTAAAATACTTGTTTTTTGCTTGTATACTGTTGTGTACCTTTTCTAAAGTAGGCCAAATATAAACAATAATTTTTACCTCTTGAAATCTCAAAGGGAGTAACTTTTAAACACTACAAACTTGCAACCAGGCTGATGATGGTCAGAAACTGACCGAAACATGTAGCCTTACCTATTAATGGTTTTATAATACAAAGTTTGATCAGTTGTGAGGACTGCTTTATTCATTGATTCAACAGGCCACATATGGCAATACAGCGCATGCGCATTGCATGTTGGATAACTAAGGCTACAGATACACTCATAATATGTAATACTTCTTGCTTTTCCACGGCAAAAATGCTTACGCCAACGCGCCCCACTGTTCCGTTATACGTACATTGCGTCTCTTGTTGTGGTTTTATTCACGCAAATTCCGTGATAGTGGCTTAAACCAAGCCACGGCCTGCCTATTCCTCTTTCGGTTTAACCCTTTAAAGACGAAGCGTGTCTGTTTTATATAAGGACTCAGTGCGTACCGCGCTGTAAACACTCTCCACTTCGGTTATAAAAACCAGTCTCTTAATGTTTTATAAGGCAAAAGTTGCTGTTTGTTCTGAGATCCGTACAAAACACATAAACGCAATGTGGGCACCACGTAGAATTTTTTAATGTTAAACCTGGTCGTATGTAAAGTTACCGCTAGGCTTTAAAAGGTTAAACCACCGTGCATTTTCATTAATCATTCGACTAAGTTAACTGACATCGTCGACAAATGAACTGCAGATAAGTAAATAAATAACAAACCTATGCCTCAGAACGCATGACTTGTGGTTTTATTTCTGTTCAGACTGGCTGTATCCTGGAATTTAAACCGTACAGAGGAATTTTGGAATTGAACACAGTTTTCTTTGTTGTTAGCGGAAGTATGGTCGTCATGGAAAATTGAATTTTAAATATGTCTATTCTGTATATCCCATGAGAATAACTGTCTCAGATCGGTTGCACTGCATACAAAGGAATCTTGAAAATGCTTTTCAGCAGTACAAAGGGAAAGAAAAGATTTTGTTGTTCTGAAAATTGATGGAAATAAATGACAGAAAGACGTGGGACGTGAGGAATGCGGCACGGAAAAAAAAGACGAAGACGATGTCAGGAAATGGAAGTAACACTAAGATGAAATGCAAAGTTTTATTTTACGTCTTGTGCGGGGTTGCGGTTGGTTGATGGAACCCCTGTGCAAAGCGACATTCGGTGGATCGTTTTGACGTTTCGGTGTTAACAGACAGTAACTCTGGATGTCACTCCCGTGTCAACAGTGATTAACTTTCTTTTTACCAGTGGCTGTTGTAATACGAAGTTCAGTTTGAAACTGTAGTGTTTATTTATTTTTTTGTGTTAATGTGAAATTGTGCCGTGTGTAATAATGCTAAGATACCATCGGAGGAACGGGCTGTTACCATATGCAGAGTTAATTATGCTGAAGGCAGCAGCAGCGACCGTAATTATAATACTGGTAATAACGGTACCGGAAGTAGGTGCAGTGATAATAGTAGTCAGCGCCGGCATTAGCAAACGCGGGGCCCGATTATGAACCTTGTGTCGGGCCCCTAAAAGTTATTGTACAGAGAAAAAAAAAACTGACGTTTTGGTGGATTAACCCTGTAAAGACGAAGCGTATCTGTTTTGTGTAAGGACTCAGTTCGTACCGCGCTGTAAACACTCTCCGCTTCGGTTATAAAAACCAGTCTCTTAATGTTTTATAAGGCAAAAGTTGCTGTTTGTTCTGAGATCCACACAAAACACATAAACGCAATGTGGGCACCACGTAGAATTTTTTAATGTTAAACCTGGTGGTACGTAAAGTTACCGCTAGGCTTTAAAAGGTTAACGTAAGTTAGGATGAAAAATTAAAATGGTCCATATTAATCATTTTTTGTTTAATTTTAATCAAGCATTCAGTCAAACATTTAATTTCCACCATGGGCGCGGGGACCCGTAAACGCGGGGCCCGATTGCTTCAAATAGGTCCAGTCGGCCTAACGCCGGCCCTGGTGGTAGTAACTGAAGTAGTGTTGGTGGTAGTGGTATCAGCAGTAGTGATAACACTAGTGGTAGCGGTGGTAGTGGCTGTGGTAGTGTTATTATTATTATTATTATTAGTAGTAGTAGTAGTAGTAGTAGTAGTAGTAGCAGTAGTAGTAGTTGCTGCTGCTGCTGTTTTAGAGTAGCCGCAAAAGTAGGCAGTATTTTCACCCCTCAACACATTTGTATGGCATTTCGTGTTGTGGAGTTTTGTGTACTAAGATTTGTCGACATGTTTCGGTGTTGGTTAAAATCGGACAAGAACAAGGCTGTGTGTGTGTGTGTGTGTGTGTGTGTGACAACGTACGTGCTTGCCGGCGTGAATTTCTAACTCGTATGGTCTTCGCGATAAACGAAGGGGACCGAATGTGCCAGAATTGTGTAGCTGTTTATCTGCGTAATTGGTAACTTGTAGTTCATATGCGTCTCTCACAGTGACGGAAAAAGGGAGGCTGGGGCTGTTAGAGAGTGGAGTGTTGGGGAAGATACGTGGGCCTGAAAGTGTCGGGGTGATGGGGGGGAGTGGAGGGAATCGTATACTGAGGAGCGTCATGATCTGTAGTCGTCACCACATACTGTTCGGGTGATCAGATCGAGAAGAATAGGTTGAGTGAGGCATGTAGAACGTATGGGGAAGAGGAGAGGTGCATATAGCATTTTGGTGTGGAAAGCTGAAGATAAGAGATCACCTGGAAGACACAGGAGTAGATGGGAGGGTTATGTTAAAATGGATATTAAAGGAATCTGTTGGGAGGTTCTACAGTGGATTGATCTGCCTCAGGTTAGGGACAGGAGGTGATTTTGAAAACAGTGATGAACCATCGGGGTTCAGAAAATGCAGGGAATGTTTCGAGTAGCAGAAGACGTATTAGCTTCTCAAGAAGCGCCCCCCCCCCCCCCCAACTCCATGAAGTTGGGTAGTTCTCGTGCAGATAAAGGCTGAAGATCGACCGACCTATGGATACTGTGTTTAACCTTTTAAAGCCTAGCGGTAACTTTACATATGACCAGGTTTAACATTAAAAAATTCTACGTGGTGCCCACATTGTGTTTATGTGTTTTGTACGGACCTCAGAACAAACAGCAAATTTTGCCTTATAAAACATTAAAAGGCTGATTTTTATGACCGAAGTGGAGAGTGTTTACATCGCGGTACGCACTGGGTCCTTATATAAAACAGATACACTTCGTCTTTAACATTTTAAAGCCTAGCGGTAACTTTACGTACCACCAGGTTTAACATTAAAAAATTCTACGTGGTGCCCACATTGCCTTTATGTGTTTTGTACGGATCTCAGAACAAATAGCAACTTTTGTCTTATAAAACATTAAGAGACTGGTTTTTATAACCGAAGTGGAGAGTGTTTACAGCGCGGTACGCACTGAGTCCTTATATAAAACAGATACGCTTCGTCTTTAAAGGGTTAATGTAGCGCGTTAGGAAAAACCTGTGCCGTTGTTTGGAATGTCGGTGCCCTCGTTTCCACCTGTTGCGTCGTGGTGCAGACGGTGGGTGTAGTAACTGTTTCCGGGTGAGCGTCTTGCCGCAGCATCCGCGTCTGCACTGCCCCCACGTTCCCAAACAATGGGCTGCTGACAGTTACAGTCACTGGAAGTTGAGAGCTGTGCAGCTGTGTCAGGTTCCAACCGTTGGTACTGTATATGGTTACGCGAACCGTTTGTATTATCGCCCTTTAATATGCTGTGGAGGATATGAATTGCCTTCAGAGCGTGTGATGATGTTACGTATGGTTCCTTAAATGCGTTGAATACGTGTGGTTAGATTTAAATTCTTACCGTGTAGACGGGCATCACCTCGACCCGTTTATTCACGCACGGTCTTTGCTACAAAGGCAGACAAGTTACATATTAACCTTTTAAAGCCTAGCGGTAACTTTACGTACCACCAGGTTTAACATTAAAAAATTCTACATGGTGCCCACATTGCGTTTATGTGTTTTGTACGGATCTCAGAACAAACAGCAACTTTTGCCTTCTAAAACACTAAGAGACTGGTTTTCATAACCGAAGTGGAGAGTGTTTACAGCGCGGTACGCGTTGAGTCCTTATATAAAACAGATACGCTTCGTCTTTAAAGGGTTAATTGAGTATCCACATGATCACTTCGTGTGTGTGTCACGAGCATAGCGACGTTTTTGGGGTCCTGGTTCAGCTGTGAGTTTTCGGACAGCGCTGGGTCACTTTATGGTCAAGGAAGATATTCTTAGCCTGTACTTAAATGCATCTGTTTATGCCAGCTGTTCCACTCATGTCGCGGGGCGGTCAAGTCAGAGTGAAGATTCTACGAAAGAGTGTTTGACTTAAAATTGACGCGATTAATTCGAGACATTTGTGCGTTAAGTTTCTGAACATGCTTAAGACGAAACGAATAGCGGTTGAATGCCACAAGAGCGTGCAACGTGAAAAGCGAAATCTGTGACCGCGAATTTACCTTGAGCTGAGCTTCAGCGTACCGGTAATAGGAGTGGCTGTTGCTGTTTGGGCCAACTTGCACAATCACATTTGTATGTCACACAGCAACCTCTCGCATCCAGCATCAACAGATTGCATAGCCATATCCTATGGCATTTATTTTAGTTGATAAAAATCAGATGTCGTCATTGTCCAGCATTGAGATATCGAGGTGACCGTGAAGGCAACAGAAGTGCTGATGCGTAGGCAAAACATGTGAAAGTGGTGAGAAGTGGACAACTGCTTGGCATTGGCACCGACAGGCATATGGACCGAGCGAACTGGCTCACTGAGTGACATTTATGACGTGTATTTGGGAGATGTTGGGTTTGCAACTTGTTGGGTACAGGGCTGTCGTGACAGCGAGTTGGGTTTCTTTTATTCTCGTCAGGCAGAGATGTCGGGCGTGCTCTTGTAATTGGCTACGGCCGCTTTCTGCCACGTTCCAACTCATCATGCGGCTGCTATCGTAAGGGTACACAGATTTTTCAAAACTCCAGGAGTCGCTTCCAAATTGTAGGCACCAGAAGGATGACATGAAGCAAGTTCCATATCAAGAGTCCAAAGTTATAAGGTGACCTGTGAACCTCACTGTTATCTGGTGTTTGCTGCTCGGTGCATGTGAACTGATACACATTTTTGTATCCATGGAAAGAAAGTGCAGTAAAAATTCTGAAAATGTTAGGCGCCACGGTACAACATTCAGTCGCCCCCGACTACCAGGGGGCCCGGAATTTGTGTACCTCTGCACCACCCTGACATTCAACGCTGTATAATGTGGGATGTTGAGATGTTACCTGTTCTTAGTGCCAGGTGTCTGCGTCAGCGCCCTGTGTTCAGACTGCCTCAGTGGCTGTCCTGCCCGTAATGTGATAGGCCAAGTTCACATATGTACAAGACGGGACGAATTATAGTTCTTCTAGGCGCGTTCGCAGAATTGCCAAAAGCGGCTGTTAGCTTTGTCATGTCTGTCCGTCCGTATGGTACAGCTCGTCTCCGACTGGACAGATTTTCATGAAATTTGGTATTTATGTATTTTTCGAAAACCTATCGAGAAAATTAATATTTTTTAAAATCTGACAATAATAATACATATTTTACACGAATACTTCTGTACATTTATGATAATATCTCGCTCATTTCTTATTAGAATGTATTTTACACGAATACTTCTGTACAATTATGACAATATCGCGCTCATTTCTTATTAGAATGAGAACGCCTTCACACAAAGTTATAGAGAAAATCAAAACATTTTATTTTTTTCAGTAACTTTTCTTCCGAAAATCGTGCCGTTTATGGGATAATGTGGAAAAATATGGTACAACCAGACACACCACAGATGACAATACAATACGGTGCATGCACTTTGCATGCTGGTTAACTAAGGCTACAGACACGCACTCAGCACATGTAATACTTAATTGCTTTTCCACGGTAACAGTGGTTACACGAAAGCGCCCCGGTGTTACGTTATATGTCCATTGTCTGTGTTGTGTGTATATTTCAGTCCCTTCGTCTCTCAGCGGCTTGTTGCGGTTGATACTGCAGCGCCTTGGTTGTGTAGTGTTTGTAGGCGTTGCTGTGTGGACACTTGTCCTGTACGAAGACAACCCTTTCAGGCCCTCACACTTTGTTCCGTGTCTTGAACAATCGTGTCGTAGACACCGCGCCCAGGGCGTGGGTGATGCCTGAACGAAACCGGACAAAGTGTCTGTACTCTCGCTTGTCTGTATTGGTAAAGCTGTCACGTCTTTGTCGCATTCTGTGTGACGCCTGGTTTATGAATCGGGTTTACATTGTTTAATCACAGATGTTATTCGCGCCTAACCGGAAGCAATAGATAAAAGGCTGGAGAAAGTTATACTGGGAAGCTGCGTAATTTTTGACAGTTTATTGGGGTTAGGAGATCAGGGATAATGAAATTTGCGGGAGATGTAGTATGCGTGGGAGGTTAGGTGGGAGAATAGTGTTAAAACCCCACATGATTATGCATGTACGTGTCAGACAGGAAGGTACTAAACTGCTTTAATATTGGAGAGTAGTTTTTAAGATTTGTGTTACTTCAAGCAATTTTGCGTACGACTTCTTAAAAAAAAAGTGAAATCAGTTTTGTTTTTATAACGCGTGAAATTGTTTACGTGATTGCGTAACGTATGTCCTTAGATGATTGTCGTAGAATCGAAACGTGTAAGACTGAATGGAATTATAAATTTATGAATGTTACATTTGGAAGCGCCGATCCCAGTGGCCGCGCGGTCTAAGGCGTAGGTCAGCGGCCGAGCGGTTGCTGGGATCGTGGGTTCAAATCCCACCGGGGGCATGGATGTTTGTCTTGTACAGTGTTTGTGTTGTCAGGTAGAGGTCTCTGCGACGGGCCGATCCCTCGTCCAGAGGAGTCCTGCCGACTGTGGTGTGTGTCTATGTGTGATCAAGTGAAAATAAACAACCTCGACACCTGCTGTGAACAAGTAGGTAGAAGAGGGAAGGACTACGAAACGAAACATTTGGAAGGTTATTATAATTAGTATGCTTTATTCCGCGAACATTTATATCTGGAAATTTCATTATTCGAATTTCTCTTAAATGGGTGTAAGGTGTTGTTGTGACATGGAATATTACTTTAACAGCACAAGCACTGGTAAAATGTTGCAGCAAGCTCAGAGATTTGTGTTAGACTTACCTGAACCGGTGAAACTGTGAAACATTAATTTTACGAAGATTAAATGATGATTTATATATTAAGTCTCCAAGCACGTAAGGTCGTCTGTGTTCATGCTAACACAACGCCTCATCCCTGTTGGGATATCAGATGTTATCTCATGCCACTTGAGGATCATGGTCCCGGCAATGAAACTAGCTGCATTACCGGCGAGATGTAGTCCACATTGCCGTCCCGGCACAGTGTTAATATTAACCCTTTAAAGACGAAGCGTATCTGTTTTATATAAGGCCTCAGTGCGTACCGCGCTGTAAACACTCTCCACTTCGGTTATAAAAACCAGTCTCTTCATGTTTTATAAGGCAAAAGTTGCTGTTTGTTCTGAGATCCGTACAAAACACATAAACGCAATGTGGGCACCACGTAGAATTTTTTAATGTTAAACCTGGTCGTATGTAAAGTTACCGCTAGGCTTTAAACGGTTAATGCGCAGACTGCAGCGTTCTAGGACTGGGCCAGTGTAGTCGGTATAGTGCCTAGGGTACGGGCTCGGCGACCAAACAGTCGTGGTAACGTATATGCAGTCGAACCCTGTTATAACGACATCCGTTTATGCGACGCCTCGCCTATAGTGTCAGATTTTCTGTGGTACCAATTTATTCGTCACGGTTAATCATAGCATTATAGTAACTAACTACACGGAGCAGAGTCCTTCTTGAGACGCTAACAGTTCCTCATCTAGTCAAGAAATTCCCCGCATGGTTCATTACCGCATTTACAAGAGCTTGCCACCTGTCCCTATCCTGAGCCAGCTCAATCCAGTCCATACCCCATCCAACTTCTTGAAGATCCATTTTAATATTCTCCTCCCATCTACGCCTGGGTCTCCCAGGTGGTCGCCTTCCCTCAGGTCTGCCCACGAAAATACGGTATGCACCTCTCTTTTTCCCCCATACGTGCTACATGTCCCGCCCATCTCATTCTTCTCGATTTGATTACCCGAATAATATTTGGTGATGAGTACAGGTCATTAAGTTCCTCGTTATGTAGTCTTCTCCACTCCCCTGTCGCCTCGTCTCTCTTACGCCCAAATATCCTCCTCAGCACCCTATTCTCGAACACCCTCAGTCTTTGTTCCTCCCTCTACTCGGTTATAACTACACTCGTTTATAACGACACAAAATATTCATTCTCTTTCATGACGTTACACCCGAGTTCAACTGTACGCGTCTGTCCATCTGTTTCTCTGCCTATCTCCTGATCTGTTAATCTGGTGCTTGTGCGTTTATCAGTCTTGTGTCTGTCTGTCTGTCTGTCTCGTGTGCTTATCCAGCGTGGCGTATTTGTCTCTATTGCAATGTGTTCACGTATGGTGATGAGTGTTTGTTTTTGCTGGCTGTTCTGCACATCTCTCTACATGAGTGTTCAGGATTTTGATGGAATTTCTTTTTTACGTGTCACTGACAAGGGCGAAGGAAATAGCGCACTTGTTAGTACCGCACTTTGTTGGAGCAGAGACCGTGTGAAATTAAGTTTGCAACTTTGATGATTGACATTTGCTTCTTGATCCAGCCAGCTCTATGAACGTATTGCTTAAATTTCTCTTTGCGTTCCCGTTGCTAATTAATATTTCTGCGTCCTACGTAGCAACGGCAACCTTGGTAGCTTTCCAACTGAGTTAAAAACAAACTCTTTGGGCATGTTCGTTTTATGTTAGTAGAGAAATAAATTAACACTACGCAATAATATGAAGAAGTGAATCGCTTACGTTAAAGTGGGTCGCCACAAAGACCCATGAGCAGGTACCAGCAGCCGAAACCTGGTAGCTCTAAAATAAAAATCAAAACAAGAGATGTTGGCTGTGACTGGTTGACCCTTTGAGAAAGAATCTTGTCCATATATTAACCCTTTAAAGACGAAAGGTAATCTATTTTATATAAGGACTCAGTGCGTACCGCGCTGTAAACACTCTCCACTTCGGTTATAAAAACCGATCTCTTAATGTTTTATAAGGCAAAACTTGCGGTTTGTTCTGAGATCCGTACAAAACACATAAACGCAATGTGGGCACCACGTAGAATTTTTTAATGTTAAACCTGGTGGTGTGTAAAGTTACCGCTAGGCTTTAAGAGGTTAATGTTGGAGGATTAGCGAGTGTAACAGTTTCGCTTCGTGTCCATACAAAATAGTTGCGTGTAACAACCATGTTATATATGGTGGATGAAATAGCTTTCTGTAGATTTTCCTTCGTGCTTACCGTGTATCATTGCTTTCATGTGTGTATCGTTTACCTTTTTCTTCCCTTATCCCTTTCGTACCCCTGTCTCCTTCCCATTTTATTATCGGCGAAACATAGAAACGCAAGTCACAACAGTGTAGAATTATTCATTGTTAAACCTGGTGGTACGTAAAGTTACCGCTAGGCTTTAAAAGGTTAATGTATCTTCTTTTTTAAAAAATTCAGTATTCACAAGACAGAAATGTTGGCCTGGTAGCTGAATTGAATTGCAGTGTTATATGTTAGCCCGAAATGGTTAATAAGCGTTTGTACAAACAAGAAATCGAGGAAGTGCAATCTTGCTGGTTGTTACTAATCACATGCGTTGCGTAGTGTCAGATGTATATTAACTCTCGTGTATAATGTTGATGATGGCCTCTAAGAAGGTAGTAGAAAAGTAGGCCTGTGTTTGCCCCTAACGGGTGCCGTCACTTTGCGTTAGTGGAAACAGAGCTCGTCGCTGAAGTGAATGATTGAGGGATTATGACGGACTTCACGGGTAATAAATATTACGTTAGTTGTTACTTGGTGTTTTACTGGTCAGAAGTGGTGGCTGTGTACACTAAAATCAAATTAACCTTTTAAAGCCTAGCGGTAACTTTACATACCACCAGGTTTAACATTAAAAAGTTCTACGTGGTGCCCACATTGCGTTTATGTGTTTTGTACGGATCTCAGAACAAACAGCAACTTTTGCCTTATAAAGCATTAAGAGATTGGTTTTTATAACCGAAGTGGAGAGTGTTTACAGCGCGGTACGCACTGAGTCCTTATGTAAACCAGATACGCTTCGTCTTTAAAGGGTTAAAAAATTCTACGTGGTGCCCACATTGCGTTTATGTGTTTTGTACGGATCTCAGAACAAACAGCAACTTTTGCCTTATAAAACATTAAGAGATTGGTTTTTATAACCGAAGTGGAGCGTGTTTACAGCGCGGTACGCACTGAGTCCGTATATAAAAGAGATACGCTTCGTCTTTAAAAGGTTAAACATGCGTGTCACTTAATTGAAGCAGCCGGGCTACCGTAGTAGGTATAGCGACTACCTATGGTCTGGGCGATTCGGGGTTCGAACCCCGGCAGGGGACAAGAGATTTTTATCTTCAGGTTCTTTTTTATGCTGATGGAATGAATAAAGTATGTTTAGAATGAAATACCCTGGACATGTTATCAGAGCAGCAGTACGTACGCGTATAGCAGTGTCTGAATTCGTCGGTCCTCGCCATCTGAAGGCCGAAATTTGGCTTCTTTTAAAATTGTGATTTTATGTACGTAAAAGGCATTAAATCAAATCAAATTTATTTGTTGAGTTTCAGATACATTTGTTTGGATGTGTCTGTTAGCACCACGTTTTTGTCAGTTCATGTCTATTCCGTTTATTATTAATGACTTCTGTCGTATAGGGCCGATCCCAGTGGCCGCGCGGTCTAAAGCGTGGGTCTGCGGCCGAGCGCTTGCTGGGATCGTGGGTTCGAATCCCACCGGGGACATGGATGTTTGTCTCTTGTACAGTGTTTGTGTTGTCAGGTAGAGGTCTCTGCGAAGGGCCGATCCCTTGTCCAGAGGAGTCCTACAGACTGTGGTGTGTGTCTGAGTGTGATCAAGTGAAAATAAACAACCTCGACACCTGCTGTGAGTAGGGAGGAGTGGTGAGGACTGCGAAACGAAACGCAGCGCAACGCAACGAAAGTATCGTATAGGCGTACTGTTCTGTTTTGTGAGTTTCTAGTGCCTGAGTTATTCTGTGCTATAAAATATCAGTATTTATTTTGCTTTGTCCCTCACCCGTCCTAAATCTTGCACCACCGTTTCCACCTGGTTTTCATATTTGCCCGACTTTTCCGCTTGGTTTCCACAGTGCAATTTTTATAGAAATTTGCCTTAATTTTTCAGTTCTGTAAACTGGGCTTTGGCGATGATATGTGACTCACTGACATAATCTTGTTTTTTTTTGGACTTTGTCCGTTGTATAATTTTTTAATGAAGCAGCACGTTTCGGAAGTCGGCCGTGCATCCTTCTTCAGGTACGGAAAACACCCAACCTCTTGGACATCTGAGATAGAGCTGTTCTTAGTCACTGGGCATGCTAGTGACGCTATTCATAGCATCGCGGCGCACTTGGCAAAAACTTACGGTGCTTGTTCTTGTGCTTAATAGAAACCACGCCATTAGGCATATGATGAATGGGGGTATAACTCCACGCATTCTTAACCTTGGCACTATATGCAGGTGAGTGGTCAGCTTTACGTCGTAACCTCTTTGCCCTCGATTATATAAGCTCGTCGCTCGTTGGGTAAGAGCCTGGGTGGGCCACAGAGCTGGTCTGGAACGTTTCGGAAAGAAGAAGCCAGTGCCTTTGCCAGGAGTCAAATCCCGATATTCCGGTTGTCGAGTTCAGTCACTAGTTTGAGCTGTGATGTGTTGACAGACAGGAGAGAAGAGTATTCGAAGTCATATGTTCGGAAACATCGCCTGAATTTATTGAAATCCTACCGTTTTCAGTAACATAATTTTAATTTTCTACTGTCGTTTCCAAGTATGGCAGTTTGAACTTTGCCGTTTGTGAACAGTGTGTTGGGGGGG
>BLKM01000588.1:1111543-1176713 GCA_013340265.1 Coptotermes formosanus | reverse complement strand
TGGGGGGGGGGGTGGGTGGGGGGGTCCATAAAAGGGCAGGGAATATGTGAAATATTTGAGCGATTATGAACTTGTGAAGAAGAGGGCCGTGCTGCAAGAGAGCAGTGGACCTTGCATGCCGTTTCCACGTGTCGTCTATTCGCGGCAGGTGGCTACAGGTTGTAATACTATATCGTCTCTGGGCACACCAGTTGGCAGACATCATGCTTTCTGCATCCTTCTGAAGCCGGTGTTTACATCAATTACATCAGAGAATAATGGTTTAGCACATGACGCACTTTCACATACGTTCTCCTGTTTTACCGCAGGTACCAGTCTGCCTGGTTGTGTCTGTCGTCCTTTCCTTCGTGTCTTTATGTGTTTCTTCTTGTATCCTTACCCTTCTGCCTTTAGTTCTTTCGCATTTGTGGTCTTTACTTGAAATGCGGGGAATTTCTTGACTGGCCAAGGACTGGCATAATGTTCGTGGCTTAATGTGTTCTTTACTTGTTCGTAAGGAAAGAAGAAGATAAATTGGCTGCTGTAGTCGCGTTGTTGGTAACCTAAGTATTTCGGACAGTAAATTATTCTGTCTCCGTTACGGGGCGGTGGTTGCTATGCCTATGCCCGGTAAATTCGAGGGATTTGTATTTCGGCACACAGTAGCTGATGTTGCGAACTTGTGACGTCTGTCGCCTTGCAGTAAAATTCTTCTTTGGCGTACGGTCTTTACGGTTTAACCTGTGCCTCCTTCAGAATGGTAGCCCATACGGATCTGTCTTTTGCTTTCTTTCTCCATTTCTTGACACCCATCGATTTCAGGTCATTCTCAATACGGTATAAAGCCTAGCGGTAACTTTACGTACCGCCAGGTTTAACATTAAAAAATTCTACGTGTTGCCCACATTGCGTTTATGTGTTTTGTACGGATCTCAGAACAAACAGCAACTTTTGCCTTATAAAACATTAAGAGACTGGTTTTTATAACCGAAGTGGAGAGTGTTTACTGCACGGTACGCACTGAGTCCTTATATAAAACATACATGCTTCGTTTTTAACCTTTTAAAGCCTAGCGGTAACTTTACGTACCACCAGGTTTAACACTAAAAAATTCTACGTGGTGCTCACATTGCCTTTATGTGTTTTGTACGGATCTCAGAACAAAACAGATACGCTTCGTCTTTAAAGGGTTAATTTTGGCCTTCCTGCTTTCCTTCTTTCATCTGGTTTCCTCAGAAACACTTTCCTTACAGCCCTACCGTCAGACATTCTTTCCAGATGACCAGCCCATTCTTGTCTTCTTACTTTGATTGTTGTTACAATATTTGGTTTTCTATATATGACCTTCAGTTCTTCATTAGATAAATTCTAAAAGGTTTTGACTGTGGTGTATAATATTGTATGGTGATGGGTTTATGGACTTTATCCATCGTCCGAAGAGTAAAATATTAAAAATATTAAAAAATTAAAATCACGACCTTTCGGAAGCTGGCTCTGCTTCCGTCGTCTTCTTCCCCTTCCATTCACCTGAGGACGGAAGCAGAGCCAGCTTCCGAAACGTTGTGATTTTAATTTTTTTAATATTTTACTCTTCGGACGATGGATAAAGTGCATAAACCCATCACCACACAATTCTTCAATAGTTCGGATTCTCCAGCCATTTTTAAATTTTATTGGGCCATGTATCTTAGTATTTTCCGCTCCCATGTTTTAAGGGCAGATTTAATTTGCTCTGTCATTGATCGTGACTCACAGCCCTACAGCACTATTACAGTAAAATTAGCTATACTTTTAGAGCGCAAGGTTAATATAAGTGTATTATTTGACTAGTGTTACAGGCGCTTCGTTCTGCATGCATTTACAGTTGTGTTGTTTAACCCTGAATGTGAACGAGATTTGCTTAAAGGGAGTGAATTAGGCACACAGGCGTGACCTTCCAGATAAATTCTGGGGCAGTATCATAAATACGTCAGAAACAGTGTTGAAGAAACTATTCCAGAGCACGAAAGGCTAAAGAAGATGTTGCGCGGCACGTGTGGTGCACAGAGTGCTGCGGAGTGTGTTTGGGTGCGACGGGGAGAAATGTGGGAAGACGGGAAATTGCTTGGAAACGGTGTGTGACTTGTGCTGTGTGCGTTGTGGAATTGTGGTTCGCAGTGGACGGTGCGATGGTGTTAACATGTGTCTTGTGTGTGAGAACCGAGAAATGGAACACCGAAGGAAATCTCGTTGGAGAACTGATATTTAAAGTGTAGCCAGGGGCAATGGCGTAGTTGTTTTTTTTTTTTTTTTGGCGCCTGGAGCGAGTAATCAACAATGGCCGCCCCCCCAGGAGAAATTATGAATTTTAAAAAAATCGCAGTTACTTGTTGGATTTCCGTGTACTCGGCTCAGTAATTTAAAATTTGTGGAGTGGTAAAAGTAATTTTTTTCATTGAAAATATGTATTTTGCCGCCCCATTCAACACTGTTGCTCGTCTTCCTCCCACCCTCCGCTACGCCTCTGTGGGCCAGAGGTGCTGTGTCTGAACATGGCGCTGCGTTTTCTTGTCCCTGATTTTGCGCACGTCAGTATGGCGTCGTAGTGGTCACATTGCCACGAAATTGAGACGGGCGGACTGTCTGACTCATAGGCGGAACTTTGCGGTACGAAGTTAGCGTTGCGGTAATTTTGTGTTGTCGGATCGGGTATCTTCTCGTTTACTATGTATTTTCCCGCCCCCCCCCCCCCATTAGTGATTTTCCGCACTGTCCTGACGTAGCCCCCCCCCCCCTCAGTGGCTGTACAGCCCTAGTGGCCCTAGTCCTAGTTGTGGCTTCACAAGCACACTCAGACACGCCACACTCGGTGGGACTTCCCTTGACGAGTGATCAGCCGGTCGCAGAGACCTCTACCTGACAACATACAACACTCAACAATAGACACAGATCCATGCCCCCGGCGGGATTCGAACCCGCAGTCCCAGCAAGCGAGCCGCCGCAGACACGCCTTAGACCGCGCAGCCACTGGAGTCGGCTGTTGCCTTGTTTAGTAATAGTGTTGTAATCGGACTGCAGTGAACATGCGAATAAATCAGTGTAGGCTCAACTGCTGCCGGTGCGATTGTACGTATGCTGACAACATAGCATTGCGTCATTAGACGTTAAATCCCCGTCTTATGCATCGAAGCAGAGGTATTTTTATATTCATTATAACTTTGTAACACTGAAAGGGAACTTTAGCCCTTAATATCCTGAAGTCAGTTCGGAGTTGTGCCCACGTTGTGTGATCAGTAAAGGATTTTCGGAACCTGTTTCTGCGAAAAACATGATAAAAATCAGCAACGCCGGTCTCGCATGCGGGTCTTCTCTGAGCTCAATGACAGCAATACTGTGGGCGTCACTTTTAGTTACATAACGCTTTTGAAAGAGGTTCGGTAAAGGGTACGTGGCCTCGGCAGTTTCTAGGGCTAGGACTAACGCATTGTTGGTGTTCCTTCTCGTTTGGTGAACGCCATACTGACATGTGTAGCCCAACCGGACGAAGTCAGTCTTATGAAGATTAACCCTTTAAAGACGAAATGTATCTGTTTTATATAAGGACTCAGTGCGTGCCGCGCTGTAAACACTCTCCACTTCGGTTATAAAAACCAGTCTCTTAATGTTTTATAAGGCAAAAGTTGCGGTTTGTTCTGAGGTCCGTACAAAACACATAAACGCAATGTGGGCACCACGTAGAATTTTTTAACCCTTTAAAGACGAAGCGTATCTGTTTTATATAAGGACTCAGTGCGTACCGCGCTGTAAACACTCTCCACTTCGGTTATAAAAACCAGTCTCTTAATGTTTTATAAGGCAGAAGTTGCTGTTTGTTCTGAGATCCGTACAAAACACATAAACGCAATGTGGGCACCACGTAGAATTTTTAACCCTTTAAAGACGAAGCGTGTCTGTTTTATATAAGGACTCAGTGCGTACCGCGCTGTAAACACTCCACCTCGGTTATAAAAACCAATCTCTTAATGTTTTATAAGGCAAAAGTTGCTGTTTGTTCTGAGATCCGTACAAAACACAAACGCAAGGTGGGCACAACGTAGAATTTTTTAATATTAAACCTGGTCGTACGTAAAGTTACCGCTAGGCTTTAAAAGGTTAATTCGTGTGCACGTTGAATCCATGACGGTGTATATATTGGCCCTTTTACACACCCTGACGGGTGTCAGTGGGCTTTTCCGAGGACGACAGGTTGTGGCACTTGTGATGTAAGGGCCAGCCACCTGCATAATTGGGTTCTGCGTATGCCGTCTGCTCACACACACACACGTTCTGTCTCCGTCTTTCGGTGGTGATGTAGGCGAGCCCTTAGCGCGTTCCTCATTCTATGGCTCAGAGTCTTAGTATAGGACACTGTATGGAGGTGAGAACTTGATTTCTTATGCTGGCCGTGCTTTCTGATGTGCAATAACAGCTTTGCCAATTAGGGTGCGCGTGCTTTGGGACATTGTCGTTCACTATGCAACGCGCAATGGTGGGAGGTGGGGGGGGTGAGGGTATAGCTTTACACATTCGTAACCTCGGATGTAGATGGAGGCGAGTGGTGAGATTCATAGCCCGTTCGCGTTTACACAGGGGCGTGTACCCCCGGTACCCTTTCGATTCGAGGCTGGATTGGTTCCAGAGCCGATCCGAACTGTTCGGGGAAGTGGAAGATATCGTTCCCCTGCCGTTAATTGAACCACGATGCCTCTGTTGACTATCTCGTTTCCTACGGACTGTACCGAAATCTGTGCCCCTGACTTGCAGTGTTCCACTGTGTTTTCTGATTGACGGACCCGCAGGACAATACAGCTTCTTCAGTGAAGCTGTGCCGTACCTGTCTGATATTACAGTACGTGTCTGTGTATTGATTAAGCTGCTAGTGAACGTGGGAAGATTAACCCTTTAAAGACGAAGCGTATCTGTTTTGTATAAGGACACAGTGCGTACCGCGCTGTAAACACTCTCCACTTCGGTTATAAAAACCAGTCTGTTAATGTTTTATAAGGCAAAAGTTGCTGTTTGTTCTGAGATCCGTACAAAACACATAAACGCAATGTGGGCACCACGTAGAATTTTTTAATGTTAAACCTGGTGGTACGTAAAGTTACCGCTAGGCTTTAAAAGGTTAAAGACGAAGCGTATCTGTTTTATGTAAGGACTCAGTGCGTACCGCGCTGTAAACACTCTCCACTTCGGTTATAAAAACCAGTCTCTTAATGTTTTATAAGGCAAAAGTTGCTGTTTGTTCTGTGATCCGTACAAAACACATAAACGCAATGTGGGCACCACGTAGAATTTTTTAATGTTAAACCTGGTGGTACGTAAAGTTACCGCTAGGCTTTAAAAGGTTAAGCTGACATGTGTTGGATAGTGGCCACCTTCTCGTTTGGTTACAGAGAAGCACCGTTTCCGTACCTGGTTTTGTCCCCGCCATCAGGTAAAAACAGAAACATGCTTGTCTTGATCAGTTAGGCCATGAATGGCCATGTGCTGTGAGACGAAGCGTCACAAATGCTACAGATGTATACGGAATGCCGCTTAACGATGCGCAGAGACAGGAGAGTCAGGAACCTTGTGTCGTAATGGAGATCGTTATTAAATTTTACAGACGTGAACTGATTTAAATATATATATTTCATGCCAGTGATATATAATAAGTAGTAACATATATTACCAGTGAAGGAAAATGGTATACGGAGATCAATGTTTGCTTATAAAATAAGCTACACGGTGAAGCATAAATAGTGAGGGTGATCAAAGCAGGAAGACTGAGATGGTTGGGATATCTCTGTAGAATGCAGGATCAAGAAGACGCTTGTGTACAGTTAACGATACTTAACCTTTTAAAGCGTAGCGGTAACTTTACGTACGACCAGGTTTAACATTAAAAAATTCTACGTGGTGCCCACATTGCGTTTATGTTTTGTGCGGATCTCAGAACAAACAGCAACTCTTGCCTTATAAAACATTAAGAGACTGGTTTTTATAACCGAAGTGGAGAGTGTTTACAGCGCGGTACGCACTGAGTCCTTATATAAAACAGATACGCTTCGTCTTTAAAGGGTTAAAGCAGATGGCACGGGGCGTGTAGGCAGACCTGCTGTTAGGTAGCTGGCTGGAGTGGAAGATCTGAAGGTAACGGACGTTAGGTTTTGGCGAAAGTCGCAGCATAGGAAGTAGTGGAGGGAAACAGTAATGTTTCATGATGAAGACGAAGAAGTAGGAGAGCAACAGATCCGTGTTAAGTGGGTCCCTGTCACCGTGTTAAGTGGGTCCCTGTCACCACGGCATGGCGCGTCCTCAGGTTGCGGATGGAGGAACGACCTCCAGTTATGGAAGGTAGCTGCGAATACATTGAATAAGCAGTCGCGGACAGCCGACAAGGGGTAGTCCTCCAGCTTGGGGGTTGGGCGAGGTGCTAACAACTCCTCACCGTAAAAAGTTACGATGTTACGAAACAGCCTACAAAGCCTCGGACCTGGACCGAGTCTTTGGTACGGCCCCAGCTACGGATTGAGGTGGCTCAGGATAGGGATAGGTGGCGGGCTCTTGTGAATGCGGTAATGAACCTCCGGGCTCCATAAAATGCGGGGAATTTCTTGACTAGCTGAGAAACTGTTAGCTTCTCAAGAAGGCCTCTCCTCCATGGAGTTAGTTAGACCAACAAATATTACGAACTGCAACAACGGCACAAAGCATTTTGTTTATAATAAACAGTAACTGTGTGTGTCAGTTCAGTAATTAACCGCTGGGTATCACTTTGTAGCTCTTCACTTGCAGTGATTCATCGCGTACTGTTACTTGCCACCGTGGGCACGAATGCCAAGGTTTGTCATTCCTGCGTTACAAAGCGCTCATCTCTAGCATGGCCTAGTATGCTTCTGTTCGCACCTGATGACGGAGACGACCAGTCGCCGGAACGTCGCCTTTCTGCAACCAGACCAACGTGATGCACAGTGTCCACTTGTCAGATTTAAAGCACGCCTTCTCACAGACGCCAAGGCTCATATAACTTCTAAATATTTTTTTTTATTCACGATACAAACATGACAGCCTGTATGAGAGGAGTCTGTCACCCACGCGGCACATTTGCTGTTGAAATTTATGCACCAGAGCTTCTAATGTAATTTAAGTTTTCAGACATATCTGTCTTGCGAGGATCTGTTGTGTGTGACGGCTCTGCGTTTGAAGTACTGAGGGGTGCAATGACCGACCCCAACTTCGTGTGTCGTTCCTCACCACGTGGCCGATCGTACCCTTTAAACCCTTTAAAGACGAAGCGTATCTGTTTTATATAAGGACTCAGTGCGTACCGCGCTGTAAACACTCTCCACTTCGGTTATAAAAACCCAGTCTCTTAATGTTTTATAAGGCAAAAGTTGCTGTTTGTTCTGAGAGCCGTACAAAACACATAAACGCAATGTGGGCACCACGTAGAATTTTTTAATGTTAAACCTGGTGGTATGTAAAGTTACCGCTAGGCTTTAAAAGGTTAAAGTAGCAAGTGGAAAAGGAAAACAATGGTAAGAAAATAATGAGATATAAAGGGGATCAGAAGGAGTGGAGAAAGAGAGTTATGAATATTCTGTGGCATTACTTTGTTTCGGAATTTGTATTCAGAAGAGAAGACCAACCTTTAACTGTATGTCCTGTCCTCCAATCTGCTGATTGAGAGGGGATGCGTTTCTGCCAGACCCAGATCAGGATGAAAACATTGTATGCGAGACTTTGGGCGATGTGCAGCAACCGGACAGTCCTAAGAGTACCCCATGCCATCGTCACAAATCTTCAGAAGTACCGGCGAGATCTGAGGTGATGACTGCTCTGATTATGGTACGCGTCTAACCCTCTAGGTGGAATGAGTACATTTCTTTGAGACGTTGGTAAATGTTTACCAGACTACACGGAGTCACGTGCCACAAGACGGTTATCTTCCAAGGAGAAGACGGCCTTGTTCTTCAGTGTGTGTGCAGTGCCTCTGGTGGGGGGTCTCGAAATTGCCCGCGCGCAATGTCTGGCTGCACACGCTGCTAGCTGATTAACGTAACGAGTACCTCGACTCGAGCGAGCGACTGTAATGCCAGCCGGACAAGCAGCGGCATTAAGAAGTTGTATGAATGGCATTAATCATAATGGAGAAGCCGTGCGTCCGTGAATAGCATCCCACAGCGCAGTGCGACTAAATGTTTCTTACAAGGGCCGCACAAGCATGGGCGAGGCAGACCATCCGAATCGAATTGATTCTTTTCGTCTGCGTTTTCTGAGTTATTCCCTCTCAAGCTATATAAATTGATTGATATATATATATATCATATATATATAAGAATCGAATTGATTCTTTCGTCTGCATTTTCTGAGTTATTCCCTCTCGAGCTATATAAATTGATTGATATATATAATAATATATATATATATATAAGAATCGAATTGATTCTTTTCGTCTGCGTTTTCTGAGTTATTCCCTCTCGAGCTATATAAATTGATTGATATATATATAATATATATATATATAAGAATCGAATTGATTCTTTTCGTCTGCGTTTTCTGAGTTATTCCCTCTCGAGCTATATAAATTGATTGATATATATATATATATATATATATATATATATATATATGGGGCCGCGGTGGTGCAGTTGGTTGAGGCACCGCGCTACAAACCGGAAGGCCACGGGTTAGATTCCCGATGGTGTCAGTGGAATTTTTCATTAACACAATCCTTCCGGCCGCACTTTGGCCCTGGTGTCGACTCAGCCTCTAACAGAAATTAGTAAAAAAAAGGTAAAGCAATCCCATTACAGGCCTGGACAGGCCCTGAGGGTTCCAGGAAGTTGAGCCCCCCAGATTTCAAGACAATCGGCACATGAATGTGGTAAGGTCAGCCTTACGCACCGGCCGCCTTTACTGGTACTCATTTCTGTTAGAGGCTGAGTCGACCCCAGGGCCATAGTGCGACCGAAAGGATTATGTCAATGAAAAATTCCAAAGACACCATCGGGAATCGAACCCGCGACCTTCCAGTTTGTAGCGCAGTGCCTCAACCAACTGCGATACCGCGGCCTCGACAGAAATGAGTACCAGGAATATTTCCTGGGGGTAAAGTCGGCCGGTGCGTAGGGCTGACAGCCGTACCACCTTCGTGTGCGAATTGTCTTCAAATCTGGGAGCTTCAATCTCCTGGAACCCTCAGGGCCTGTCCAGGCCTGTACAGGGATTGCTTTACTTTGATATATATATATATATATATATATATGTGTGTGTGTGTGTGTGTGTGTGTGTGTGTGTGTGTGTGTGTGTGTGTGTGTGTGTAGTAGATTATGGGATGGTCAGATTTCGGTGTACGGGGGGAAGGGGTTTTCTCTAAAGCGTCTGAACCGTCTGTGGTGCCCACCCAGGCCCCTGTGCGTCGGGTGCCGCGGGCTCAAGGTTAATGTTACCGGCACAGTAACTGAAGTGCTCCCGCGCACAGTGAATTGTTGCCGCGCAGCTGAAATTTTCCAGTTTTATTGTAAATATTGTTGTTACGCATATTACAAAAAAAAACTTTTAAAGTGCCCCGCAGTCGTCAGATCGTGTAAATATTTTCTGCTCAGAGCAGCAGCAGGCCCGCGCAGCTGTGTAAAACAAATTAGAGGGAACGCTGCTGAATGTTACGGTGTTCTAGGTTGAGACGCCGTGTAATTTTGTATTGGTGTACCAAACTCCACGGCGTCACTTCTTACACTAACCTCATGAAGAACCTTCAAGTCTCAAAATATATATTTACGGTTCTGTTTCTAAGTCGGTCTTGTAGTTGGTGCGGGAACAAATCAGCTGGGGGTTCCGGTCTTCTGGGATGTGTCGCTCTGTTCGTTAGGTAAGTGGTTCCCGACGTTTCGTAGGGACACATGACCAGCTTCGAAACTTCGGGAAGCATTTACCCAGTGTCGCAGCCTCACGTCTCATATTACACCGCTGTGGAAGCCTAAAAAAAACTAGCAATGCAACTGGAGCTCCACAGACGGGAATGTGAAACTGCAGCAGCTGCAAGATGGGAATTGTCGAGAACGCATGCGCATTGACGTCCCGAAAGTATATTGACATTCCTCTGCATTTTAAAACGGTTGAGTGCAGCTGCAGCCCTGAGCGAGGTTCACACTGGCTTGTCCAGTAGCTCTGATATTTCAGGAGATTTACTTTGTTGAAGAAGATTTAGTCTCCGTTTACCAAACAGTTAATATTTACACATGTCTCATGTTGCTATGATATTGAGGATGTTGATTGATTTACTAGAGGCAGGTGGGGGGTCTGATATGCTCGTTTATCTTGTAAAGGCATTTCCTTCGTCATTTATTTCTGTAGATAGATTTGCCAAGTTACGTATTAAGTTGGGGCTATGTTTCACATTTTACGTTGTCTTATAATGGTAAAGGTAAAGTTGGCTTGTGTGCATAATTAACCCTTTAAAGACAAAGCCTATCTGTTTTATATAAGGACTCAGTGCGTACCGCGCTGTAAACACTCCACTTCGGTTATAAAAACCAATCTCTTAATGTTTTATAAGACAAAAGTTGCTGTTTGTTCTGAGATCCGTACAAAACACATAAACGCAATGTGGGCACCATGTAGAATTTTTTAATGTTAAACCTGGTGGTATGTAAAGTTACCGCTAGGCTTTAAAAGGTTAAGACGACTTTGTGGCAAGGTGTGGGGTAGTGAAGATACAGCTCTATTCATTCTTAACCTCGACATGGGATAGAGACGAGGAGGAGGTGGGATAGTCCGTAGTCACTATAGTGACCAGGCTACGGACTGGACGGTTTGAGGGTCCATGGTTCCATTACGGACAGGCGCAAGAAATTTGTATCTCTTCAGACTGTCCAGAGCGGCCCTTGAACGCACGCAGCCCCCTATTCAGTGGGTAACAGGCACTTATTCTGCGGGATTAAAGCGACTGGGGCGTGAAGCTGATTACCGTATCTAGTACCGAGGTTAAGAGTGAGTGGATTTGTACCTCCATTTCCCCACACTCCTGCGGCAGGCAAAGGGCAACATTAGTACGTGAATATGAGTGGTAAACACGTTCAGGTCGCTTCGCCCACGGGCAAGGGGGCAAGAAGGTTGGGTGGGACCCAGAGTTGGTCTGGTCACTTTAGATAACCTGAATTATAGTTGAAGATTCAGTCCGTACCGCGCAGTAAACACACTTCGTCTCGGTTGTGAAAACCAGTCAGTTAATGCTGTGTAGGGAAATAATCGCTGTTTGTTCTGAGATCCACACAAAACACATAAATACACTGTGTGGGCAGAACGTAGAATTGTTGAATGTTAAACCTGGCGGTACATATAGTAACCACTGGGCTTTAAAGGGCTACAGTCCGTACCGCGCAGTAAAGACACTCCGTCTCGGCTATAAAAACCAGTCAGTTAGGGCTGTATAGGGAAATAATCGCTGTTTGTTCTGAGATCCACACAGAACACATAAATACACTGTGCGGGCAGAACGTAGAATTGTTGAATGTTAAACCTGGCGGTACATATAGTAACCACTGGGCTTTAAAGGGCTACAGTCCGTACCGCGCAGTAAACACACTCCGTCTCGGTTATAAAAACCAGTCAGTTAATGCTGTATAGGGAAATAATCGCTGTTTGTTCTGAGATCCACACAAAACACATAAATACACTGTGCGGGCAGAACGTAGAGATTTTTAGGCGCGTTCACAACACTGCTTAAAGGATGCGCTTTGCATGCCAGATAATTAAGGCTACGGGTACACAGTATCGGATTATTTAATACATATTTCTTTCCCACGGCAACAATGTGTTACGCGAACGCTCCTGAATCATACGTTACAGTACGTGGCCTGTCTTGTTGTATGTTAAACCTGGGGGTACAGAAAGTAAGTACTGGGCTTGAAGGGGTCAATCATCGCAGTAGCAGGTTAAGAAACTACAGCACAGATCTGTGTGATGAGAACATGTTGTTGGCAATACTGTCCCTTTTTGTGGACTGTCGTTAAGTGTTTATTAATGCGTTGGCGTTCGGAGTATGCAATAGGTTTGTCGCGCACAGGTAGAGAAATGGTATTGTAAAGTATTACTTATCTAATAAATTCTTCTCATTCTGTTGGAGTAGGCCATAGGGCCTAATAAAATTCAGTAAGACGTTAAATCATGTTCGATTGCTCGTTTGTGTAGCGTGTGGCCTAGCCGCTGTACGACAGAGCCATCCCGCTTTGTAAAACTGTAGTAGCGTGGGATTCATCTTGTATTGCAGTCTGTGTGCCTTTCTTTTTCTTTTTTGTGAAGGGGAAGTCCCATTTTGTGGCACCTGGCAGGCAGCTCTTGAAGTCTTCTGTTTCCTTGGGTACCTCAGGTAATGACAGGGGTGTCCGAATTTAATGTCAGTTGTTACTGTACAGGGAAACTAATCATGAACTAACTTTCATTCACCACATCTGATGGGGAGGTTTATATTAGAGATATACTTAATGACCTGTACTCATCACCAAATATTATTCGGGTAATCAAATCGAGAAGACTGAGATGGGCGGGGCATGTGGCACATATGGGGGAGGAGAGAGGTGCATACCGGATTTTGGTGGGGAGACCCGAGGGAAGGCGACCACTTGGGAGACCCAGGCGTAGATGGGAGGATAATATTAAGATGGATATTCGGGAAGTGGGATGGGAGGACATGAACTGGATTGATCTGGCTCAGGATAGGGACAGGTGGCGGGCTCTTGTGAATGCGGTGATGAACCTTCGGGTTCCATAAAATGCGGGGAATTTCTTGACTAGCTGAGAAACTGTTAGCTTCTCAAGAAGGCCTCTGCTCCATGGAGTTAGTTAGTTAGTTATACTGAAAAATTCAGGTACTGTCGAAATAATTGCGTGTCCAAAAGTAAGACCGGCTGTGTGCGGGCGTGCGAGGTTTTGAAGGTTGTGATTGTTTAGTTTACTATGTTTGGTGATATCCCATGTATCCAGACCGTAGCCTGGGTGGTGGAGGTGAAATCTGGAGGCACTGACTAGAAATTTGCAAAATATCAAAGGCAAACATGATGATCACGTGGCAAAAAAACCCTTGCGGCACCGTATCACATCCACGCGTTGTCTGTGTGGAACTGCCGTGGTTGGAGACAACTCATTTTAAAAAAGTGTATGGATATGCGAGGTGTTTTGTGCAGTGTTATAGAGCACATTATGTAATTAAAGTGTTGATTTTGTGTTGATGACAAAGGTGTTTTTTGCGTTTATGCATACATAATAAATGTGTATATACATTACATGTACAGCAGAGCGTTATATACGTATAGAAACGTATGTACGTACAGTATATGCACCCGCACTGGATGCCGCTGCAACCACTGTGTTCATGGTCTGGCTACGGGCCTGCGTGTATCTTGTTAACCGTTTAAAGCTTGGTGGTTACTATATATGTCATCTTCGCCACCAAACAGCTCAGCGTCTTGCCCACGTGGTATATAGCCTCTTTGTGTTTCTGTGAGGCTGAGGGTATGCTGTGATTGGGCCTATGTTGATAAGCAGCATTGAGTTTGTGTTTATACGTGAGATGCAGTATGTTTACTGTGCGGTAGGAACGGAATTTTTAAATACTTCGGGAATATTATACCACGCACCAACCTGTCAGCTCGGAGGCCTGGGTTTGGTCCGAGGTTAGTCCGTGTGAGATGTGTGGTGGACAGATTGGCAGAGGGTTATGTTATGCTTGGAATACTTCGTGTGTTTCCTGTCAGTATGATTCCGCGTATGCTCCATGCTGATCTGTAGCTGGATACTTCTGTTGTCAGAAGGACAAGGGGACGAAGCCTGGGTATCCTGAAATAAAGCGGTTGTGTGTCAACCGGGAGCATTGGACTGAAAGGTACTTGCGCGCTGCTTGAAACGTAGTGAGAGCGAGTTATGGTGTGCAGACGGCTGCCGAGACGTCGGCCCGAGATTGGGGTACGGTTGGAACAAATTTTTAACGAATTTACTGTTCTGTGTATGAGAATATACTTGAAATTAGTGATAAAGCAACGGTACACGTGTTAGGAAAACGTTAGGGGATGTACAGCTTCTGTTTGCCGAACTGCTGGTTAGAAGTCGGTATGTATCCGGAAGAAAGTCCTTCGACTAACCATGTCGACACCCCACCGCCACAGTTTTAAGTTTTGAAGCCTATACTGGCATAGGTCACAAGTTGCAAGTTGCTCCTGCGTGTTGTGATGCATCCCGCGTGATCTAAATTCATAAAAATTGAACCACTTGCTATAAAGGCTACCTCTTTATCTTTCCAAACCATGCACTTTACCCTTATTTCAAGCCATTACTTGTAACCTATCAAAGGGGTGCGTCCTCCTTCCCCCCACCCTCCCGAATGTCTCTTGCTTCTCCCGACTTTCCCTTTTCAACTAACTAACTAACTAACTAACTAACTAACTAACTAACTAACTAACTAACTAACTAACTCCATGGAGCAGAGGCCTTCTTGAGAAGCTAACAGTTTCTCAGCTAGTCAAGAAATTCCCCGCATTTTATGGAACCCGAAGGTTCATTACCGCATTCACAAGAGCCCGCCACCTGTCCGTATCCTGAGCCAGCTCAATCCAGTCCATACCCTCTCATCCGACTTCTTGAAGATCCATTTTAATCTTATCCTCCCATCTACGCCTCGGTCTCCCAAATGGTCGCCTTCCTTCAGGTCTCCCCACCAAAATCCTGTATGCACCCCTCCTCTCTCCCTTACGTGCTACATGCCCCGCCCATCTCATTCTTCTCGATTTCATTACCCGAATAATATTTGGTGATGAGTACAGGTCATTAAGTTCCTCCCTTTTCAACTGTTTCTTTTAATTTTCAAAGGGGTATGATTCAAAGTGGTAAAGTGACGCTGCTGTTAGTTTTTGTATGCGTTTGTTTTGTCCTTATCCATTCTTATTCAACTCTGTTCGACTCGTGCAATTGCGGTAGAAGCTATAATCTTCACGGTCTGGTGTTTAATTAGGAACAGAAGCAAATTTACGGTTTTAGAAACTTGTTTTGTTGGATGTTGCCACACATCTTTTTAACATCTGTGCTGTTCTGTGTTGTCGCTCTGACACATCCAAATTTTACCTTCCTCCTTCAGCATGTGCCGTAAGTAGCTTCGTGGCGCAGTGTCTATCAGAATCTGGTATTTACTCAGATGCACTCTCCTAAGGACTTGTTTTCTCCGTAACTCACTATGTTCCATAAACATGTAATACCAAGTGTCACACTGCACAACACTGTAACAGGTAAAGTTATATGTGGATTCAGTTTCTCATGGCCGTCAGTATGAAGGTACTGTGTTTTGGGATGTGACGCCATGTAGGCTGATGTGTACGAATCTTTTAGAGGAACCTGATGCTCTGTAGTGTAGATGTTACGTCTGCCATAAAGATGATGGCGGCAGGTTACCGTGAAACGCCTGACGCACCTGTCTAAGTACACTGTGTCACGTGACAAGGCTGTAAACATCAGGTAATGTTACAGCCTTTATAAGAGGCCACCATTCGGCGTTGTCTCTCTTCTCACGTCTTGCTACATTAAGACCAATTTTAATATTGTTAGCATAACAAGGTGAATGTTATCCTGTCGTGTAGTCCTGGGTTTCATATCCAATGTAAATTCACTTTTTTGAGGATTCCCAGCTGAAATGTTGTTTGCGTGTGCCATGTGTTTTATACTTCCCATAGCACCATCCAGTTAGGTGAGGAACACGATACTATTATTGTAGTTACGTTTTCATTGTTTCATTTGTTGGTTTTTGTAGTGTTTTGAACGTAATTGGCTGTATTGCTGTTGTCAGGCACTTGATTGAAATGAGCAGAATCGAATTGCTGAATACGATATTATTCAACCCACATTACGCGTTTCAAATGAATTTCATAAAGGTCAGCACTCTGTAGCATACATACACTTAATGAAATATAAAATATCAATTGGAGTATGGAACAGTTTTATAGAATCGTTATAGAAAAAAGTGGACTATGACTGGCTAAGTCCGTGCAGTAACTAGATTACGGACTGGGAGACCAGAGAATCGGGGTTCGGTTCTCGGATGGGGTTAGAGATTTTCACTTCACCATATGCAGGTCTGCTTTGAGGCTCATTCAGCCCCCCCCCTCCCATCCCCCAAAGTGCTTACCGAGAAGTGTTCCTTAGGAGTCAAGCGGCCGGAGCGCGAACCTGGATAGTCATCTCCATGTGGTGCCGAGATACTTCCAGCCCTCCTTACGTCGTTTTAACTACGCGTAGCGGCAACTTCACATTTTTTTTTTTAATTTTTGGAAGCCAAATATATGTGCAGGTATGTTTCCTGAGCTGTAGGTAGCTATTAAGTAATTCGAATTTCCAGAAATTCATTTTGACACCCCTGGGTTGGGAAATGCAATCTTTTTCTCGACCTGTAAGCGCCCCAAGGGGCTACCTGACACTTTCTTCGCATTCCTCGAGCAGCGTCTGGAACTATCAAACTGAAAGTGGAAGTGTGTGGACGAGAGGGCGCTGCTGCAGCCAGATTCATCACCGCCTAACGGTCGGTCAGAAGAATTGGCGACGCTGAAAAGAAATATCTTCTCATACTGCTGGTTTCACCTGTCCTTTTATCATTCTCGACGTTGAAATGAATAGTTTATACCGCCTTAGCATCGTCATTTCATTTGTTGTTTGCTTTAGAAGTATTTTTATTTTTGTAAAAAAAAAAAGAAAAGGAACTTAAAAATGAACGGCAGTCAAAAGACAAACGACGTCTCCTTTATTTATGATAAAGTAATGTGTGTGAAATTGCTGTGTCTCGAAAAAACATGACGCTCCTTTGTCTCCGTCCTTCGAAGAAAAGTAAAGACTGCACGGTAAATGAAAGTAATTAGACGTACCAAAGACGTGTACACGAACGGTATGGAGCCGGGAGGCATATCACCGTGTGCTCATCATAAAACGTGGGTATATCAGATGTTCTGTGATCTGAATTAACTTCGTAATTATGTTTTTATTCCTCGGAAAGTGAGGTCGAGACAGGTGTCGTAGGATTAGAACCACTGATTGCTGGGTTGATGAAGAGGGGTTCCAGTCGTGGCACGGAGTATTTGTTTTAGATAAATTTCTAAAAGGTTTTGACGATGGTGTATAATACTGTGTGGTGATGGGTTTATGGACTTTATCCATCGTCCGAAGAGTAAAATATTAAAAATACTAAAAAATTAAAATCACAACGTTTCGGAAGCTGGCTCTGCTTCCGTCCTCAGGTGAATAAAGGGGCAGAAAGAAGAACACCTATTCTGTTGGGTCCCTTAGACAGGGCTAGCCTTTAATATTTTACTCTTCGGACGATGGATGAAGTCCATAAATCCATCACTACACAGTATTTGTTTTGACAATCACGTCAGATGCTCTTCTTGACCCGCCGATCTGTGTATCAGGAAATATATCCTCAGACCTGGAAACGACTACAGCTTAAAGATAACGGAATAGTTAGAAAGAGTTCACATCCCCTCTTGTATGCTTTGTGAGGTCGTCCACATACGGGGACACGATTACATTTCACATTGATTTTGCCGCTGTGGAGTAAATGCACTCAAAGTCTTCGCCACTTTGCGCAGAATATTTTTCATCTAAGTAGTGGGCACCGATAGTAAAGGCAGACGGAGCGTGATTCTTATAATGTCTGCCGTAAGCCCTAAGGTACATTATGTGGACGCTGGGGCTTAACAAGCGTCTGTGAATTGTGATATGGCTTCTGAAAACAGTTGTGTTTGGTTGTGTTGCGGTCGGCATTGTGTTGTTTAGAGGTGAGTACACGTATCACACTAGAGCAGTACTTTTTCGTCCGTGGAACCTTTTTTTCCAGACTGAAATACTTCTCGGAACCTCACCCCAGGTTTTGAGTTGGCAATATATTCAAAGTAAAAAAGAAAGGGGGGGGGGGAGAATATAGACCCAAGCTTTTTTGCTTGTAGGCAAATAACATAAGAATAAAACATCAGTGTCGGTTTGATCATTCGGTGAAACAGTACAGATTGTTGTTAATTAATTCCTCTGTGTGAACGATGACGGCGTTTTGATGAACACATCAGTTTGGAATCTGGTGTAGTGGGGTGGCATTCGCCATCTGAGAACTGCCGCAGCTTCCGGCTTATTTCTGTATTTAGCTTTTGTTGTAGTGTGTCGCGCAAATCCAGATTCCCACATGTAGGAAGTTGGGAACGGTAGTGGTAGCAGTGTTATAATGTTGTGTAATGTTCTGATGTTTCTTTCGGAAGTATTCGCTGTCAAAATGTGATATACTTGTTTTTAAATATTACTTGGTTCATAGTTTAACTCTTTAAAGAAGAAGCGTATCTGTTTTGTATAAGGACTCAGTGCGTACCGCGCTGTAAACACTCTCCACTTCGGTTATAAAAACCAGTCTCTTAATGTCTTATAAGGCAGAAGTTGCTGTTTGTTCTGAGATCCGTACAAAACACATAAACGCAATGTGGGCACTACGTAGAATTTTTTAATGTTAAACCTGGTGGTATGTAAAGTTACCGCTAGGCTTTAAAAGGCTAATATTATTATAAAAATAATTCGATAAAAATAACTACGACGATATACAAAATGCCCAAGCTTTTGTCAGCGGTTTATGGAACCCCTGGCATGCGTGTGCAGAACCGCAGGGTTCTTACGAACCCACTTTGAAAAACACTGCGCTAAGGTAACGGATTGAATGTCGCCCTGGTCACAGACAGCCATGTTGTTGCTGCTCGTTGTTCGGGGACGAATTCAATTTGATGGTGTTCGCCCTCCCCTCCCCCCCCTCCCCCGCCCATTTATTTCCCATGCACCGTGTTATAAGCGCGGCTTTGCTTGGGACGTGGACGGAATTTCGTCACACCGATTCCACAGAAAGATGCTTTGTCATAGTCGGGTTGAACTACTGCCGATGTAAGGGCATTTGCTTGGTGTCAGTGGCGAAGTTGGTTTAGAGTTTGTCTGCTGTGTGACGTGATTCAGGTGGAAATGGTTACATCAGCTGTACGGAATCCGGTGGACACTTGATGTAACGTGATGAAGTTCTGTGACTGATACATTGTTCGTTTAACGACGACAGCTGTGTGATTATTTACCGCGATATGAGAAACGACAGGATTATGGGCAATTATTTGGGAAGGATGAACATCGGCATTTTTTGCAGCTAGTAGACGAGGATCGTTGTTAATTGCACGGGACGTTTGGAGCGTCTGACGATTAGGCATAACACAATCTGTCGGACACGCCGAGTGTCCTGTGGGTGAAAGCGTGTGTATATTGAGGCCGTCGGACGATTAACACAATCTGTCGGACACGTCGAGTGTCCTGTGGGTGAAAGCATGTATATATGCAGGCCGTCGGACGATTAACACAATCTGTCGGACACGTCGAGTCTCCTGTGGGTGAAAGCATGTATATATGGAGGCCGTCGGACGATTAACACAATCTGTTGGACACGTCGAGTCTCCTGTAGGTGGAAGTATGTATATATGGAGGCCGTCTGATTAAC
Organism: Coptotermes formosanus; assembly: GCA_013340265.1. Lineage (NCBI taxonomy): Eukaryota > Metazoa > Arthropoda > Insecta > Blattodea > Rhinotermitidae > Coptotermes > Coptotermes formosanus. Next base: position 1,157,191 of record BLKM01000588.1, on the reverse strand, counting down.
GCAAGGAGTCAGTCATGGGGAGAAACTTGTCGTCTGTGCGTGAATAGCAGACTCAGAAGTTGTGTCATATTTTAAATCGATCCACGAAATTTTGTTGCAGAATTGAGAAAGACCACGATTGGATACCCAACCTGTCACAGCAAGAATCCACCCACAGTTCTGACTTATATCCCGGACGGCCAGCTTGTTATTGCATAGATCAGTCATGCTGTGACTACTGTGTATTAAGCATAAGAACGCTGGCTTCGGCCGCCCTTTTCGCTTCGTGAAGAGAACTGTGCTTCAATTTCGGGACTTCTATTAATGTAAACGAAAATTCTCATATTATATGTATAGTATCACACCAAATATGCGATCCTAACAAATTTTCTGTCATGTCAGATGCATCAGAATCAGTAAATGTGCCGTCTCTATCCCCGTGTACCGTTCTTGTGTCAGTGCCCGGTAAAATTCGTCTACCGTTTGATCCATTTTTATCTCAGACATCTTGCGATATGCTAACCAGACTTCGTGATGAAAATATGAGTTCGGTCAAAAAGGACACCGGTTGAGGGGTTGAAAGCGACCATGTGCTCCCCTTCTTTAGCTACATTGCACTTCTCCTCGTAGTCAGACCGCAAAAGAGGATGAAAGACGGATGAGCCAGAAGACGGAATAGTCGTGCGAGTGGGAAAATGTAGGCAGAGAGGGAAGTGGCTCCTGTCAGACCTGTGCTGATTCTTTCTCTGACCCGACAGAGTCCGGTAGACCGTGCCTTTTGTTTTTTCTGTTTTGGCAAGTCACCGGTCGTGTGTTATCACGTGTCAGCTGCGTGATGAGTGTTGACGAGAAATGAGAGTGGAAAGCAGAAACAACATAATTACTGAACTGAAATGCCCAGCGACTGTTTTTTGACTGTCTGCCCACACTTGGAAATCGTTTACTAGCAAGGTTGATTCGGTTGTTGCCGATTGGAGTATTCTCCTACACAGAATACATGTCCATGGGATATCCCTTGTGTCACGTTCGTTCTTCGGGTATCCATTACATACGCGTTGGGTATACACTGGTTGATGTTACAGTTTTAGCATCTGTGATGTCCCAGAGGTATGTTACTGAGTTAGAGGGATTTCATGCAATCAAAACAGATCTTTTACGACAGGCGTGAACAAATACCGGACACCAGGTCACTGGGGCTACCAAATTTTATACGGTGGCACCTAATATTTTCAGCATAACTACTGTAGTCCTTTTCCGAAGTTGTGTGTGTGACTTTATATGCACTGAGTAGAAAGCGCCAGGTGACAGTGGGGTTGTCAGGTCACTCCACAATTGTTGGCCCTCACTGTGGTACTTGCTCGTGTCATCCTGCTGGCGCCTAGAATTTGGAGGTTGTTCCTAGATATTTGGAAAATTTGTGGACTTCTGTTTTACGAGTGTATTCGCAGAACAGCAGGCGTATAAAACGAGAAATAAATAACATAAAGTGAAGAAGAAACAACAGGTGTAAGGCCCGTGCCGTAGGTTTCCCGGTTAACCGGTGGCTTCTGTTCTCTGGGCCTCCGGTTCGTCGTCATGAAATCCATGAGGGATTTATGGTAGACGAAGTGGCTGTGGGACAGGATTTTCTTCGAGCACTTAAGTTTTCCCTTGTCAGTATCATCTACCAGTGCCCCAAAATACAGCGTGGCACGAAAGTCAGTTAACATGGCCTTTCTGTTTTTAAAAACAGAGTGTCAAGCGACTTGTGCGGTGGGCTGTATATTAGAACGGAGTATTTGGGACACCCTGAACAGGATGTGAACTCGACGGTGAAATGTCGGGTTCCGCAAGATGTGGGGAATTACAGTAATCCCCGGACTTGACGTCGTTTCACATTTATGTCGTTTGTGCCTAGACGCTACATAGACCTACTAAGACAAGCGCTCAAATTTTTATACATGGTGCTGAAGATGTCTTCGAGTTGCTGAACTCCCATGACCAGGAGCTCCTGATCGATCGACGACCTTGTTGAAATTCGGAAGCAAAGCGCCGTTGAGGAAGCTGAGCCTAAGCCTGAGCCTAATAAGAGGACTGTTGACGGTTTTGAAGTCAACTGGGGGGGGGGGGGGGGCTTCGACGGACTGAAGCTGGCATCTTCGTGTTTGAGGACGTTGTCATTTAAACATATCCGGTATTTAAACGATATCGTGAAATTCATCTCATGTGCCAATATACACAACAGAATACACAGTTTTTAGCAGGGCTGTGGAGTCGGTACACAAAACCTGCGACTCCGACTCTTCGGGTTTTAAAACTCCGACTCCTTCATAAAATCTCAATATGTATTAATAACGGTAAACCTATAAGACATATCATCACCACCACGTGAATCATCAGGCTACTGTTTAGACTTATAACCTATATTTAAGTATAAGTCTAATGGTTACTGTAGCTATCAGGGCTCTGGAGTTGGAGTATCTAGTTAAGATTTTAGATTGAGGTCGGAGTCGGAGTCGGTACATTTTTACCGACTCCGACTCCACCTAAAATTCCTTCCGACTCCACGACTCCGACTCCAACTCCACAGCCCTGATTTTTAGATCACAAATACACTTCAGTTTAAATAATGAGTGTATATTTTATTCTAAAAATTGTGTGTGGCTCGGTCGGTTATATTAACAGATGAAATTCGAGTACACGGTGATAAAATGTGTATCAAAATAATCTACCACTTTTGTTCCCCACACTGTCGTTGTGTATTACTGTGCTGAAATGCGGAAAACGGCAAGTGTTTTGTAAAACAGATCTGTATCGAGTAAAAAGTAAGTACTTTACGTTTAAATATTAATTGTGATATTTTGCATCGGGGTGATAAAATTGCAGGTAGTACATGGTAGAGAAAATGCGAGAAAAGACTCCAAAAAGAATGTAATTAATGAAAGTTCATAGCAGTTAAAGAGACACGAAAATAAAATGCGATTTTTAAAGTATCTCGTATCGCGTTGATAGCATATGCAAAGAAATAAAATGGAGACAAAATAGTGCATAAAAGATTTTTTAATTAAAACACTTTTGATGGAGTCTTGTATGACAAAAAACGAAGGCTAGACGATGTCATACAAACAAGTGAAGAGATAATGAGTCGAGTGCATATAAGACGTTGTAATTAAGAATTCGTATTGTAATGGAAGCAAGGTAAGAAAGAGTGCGCGTGGCTGAAACATTGCTCCGTCCGCGAGAGTCGAGGTTCTGGCTATGGTAGCCGTGAGGAGTACTGTGCTGTGGGACAGGGGAGCACCCAAGGGGCGGAGACTGTCGGGCAGCAGCCCTCGTAAACCCACCAAAACCGAAATTAAAAAAAAAACATTCTGTAGATATTATGACATCAAAAGTTTTAAGTGATTTACCCTTAAGCCGAAATCAGCAACTGAAATTGGCTGATGACTAGTACATTAGTATTTTGAAAAATAAATTAATAAAATTAAAAAGAACAAGAAGACAGGACACTGTCAGGTGTGGAACATGTAGTTATATTCGTGTGTGTATAAACGCAGTTACAAACAGTGTTATGTTGTACTTACAGCAATTTTTATAAAATAATTTTTAAAATCAGATTGTGTATAGCCTGAGGGTTAGCCCCGCGCCCCAAGGAAAAATTCCGGGCGCGCACTTGCTGTGCAGTGTGACGCCGTGTAGCCTGGTGAAAATTTATTTCACATCCCGCAAGGCAGTACTGTTCATTTCCCAAAATAACTGTCTCGTAACCACGTGAGTTCTTAGCGTATAACTAAGTCTGTACTTTGAATAACTGCTGCAACCAGCCAATCAATCCAAAACACAAATGGCGCCATTAGGGCCTGCGCAGAATCCTGTACAGCGCGAAAGAGGGGCTGTATTGCGTGACGTAAATGTTTGGGATCATGAGGCCTACGACTCGTCTAGATCTGGTGCCGATTTGAAGAATAGGTGGAGCTATACCTTCACGCCCTATGTTTTAATTTTATGGTGCATAATTAAGCACAGGGAGAAGTTTTCCTATTACGTTTGCCTGGAGAGACTGTTTACAGTAAGGTGTAGGTAAAGTTGCCACATTGCTTAATTAAAAAACGCTGTTGCGGCGTGTGAGGGAATTGAGGTTTAGCTCCAAGCATTTAATTTCTGTGCGAGGTGGAGTTAAGTGAACAGTTTCGCTTCTCAGCTTTTTCACGCCCCAGTGAGAGTTCCCTTTGGCCTGGTAGTTGAATAGAAGGCAAGACGGGGCCCAGATACATTTTGGACGTTTTGGGGAATATTAAAAGTTATTATTTCTGCCAGAAATCGAACCCCGATTTGTCGGTTGTCACGCTATTAGCCTAGGTTTTGTGCTTAAAGACCAGCCAATCTCCGGAAAGGCACAATACGTGTGAAAGATAACGGGCGTTCTGATTGATAGTCGAACACTGGACGTTCGATTTGGAAGCGTTAGTGCTGACCATGTGACCGTGACCTTTCTGTAACGATGAGTGGTATCCACAGGCGCCGTAAAATCGTGTCGGTAATGCGGAAATCTTCATAGCAACCTGTTTCTTAGGTGATACTGACACTATTACAGCCAAATTGTAACATGTTCTTTCTGTTTGACGGAGCGTTTCGTTCATTTAACCCTTTAAATACGAAGCGTATCTGTTTTATATAAGGACTCAGTGCGTACCGCGCTGTAAACACTCTCCACTTCGGTTATAAAAACCAATCTCTTAATGTTTTATAAGGCAAAAGTTGCTGTTTGTTCTGAGATCCTTACAAAACACATAAAGGCAATGTGGGCACCACGTAGAATTTTTAAATGTTAAACCTGGTGGTACGTAAAGTTACCGCTACGCTTTAAAAGGTTAAAGACGAAGCGTATCTGTTTTATATAAGGACTCAGTGCGTACCGCGCTGTAAACGCTCTCCACTTCGGTTATAAAAACCAATCTCTTAATGTTTTATAAGGCAAAAGTTGCTGTTTGTTCTGAGATCCGTACAAAACACATAAACGCGATGTGGGCACCACGTAGAATTTTTTAATCTTAAACCTGGCCGTATGTAAAGTTACCGCTAGGCTTTAAAAGGTTAATTTAGTTTGAATTATTTGGATCTGTACCCGCATAACGCGAACGCTGTAACGTAATAACGTAAATGAATGACATCAATTTACAGTGTAATTAATTCTGTAAGGCGTGTTGTTAACAGAGGATGTGGACTGGATTTATCTCGCGTATGGTATGGACCAGTGGCGGTCTCTTGTGACCGTGGTAGTAAATATTATTCAGTAAAATGCAGGGAATTTCGTGATGATCAGCCGACTCTTAGCTTTTCAAGAAGGAAGGAAGCGGGCTCGTGCTGTGTTCGTACATGTTTGTGTGTACAGTTCTCATATTCCTTGGGCAGAATAGTCTAGAGTTGAATTCACATCGCACGGTCTGTCTTAAGTCAGTGAAGTTCGTACACATACAGTCGAACCCGGTTATAACAACATCGGTGTATGCGACACCTTGTCTGTATTGTTAAGATGTTCTGTGGTGCCAATTTACCCTTTGAAGACGAAGCGTGTCTGTTTTATATAAGGACTCAATGCGTACCGCGCTGTAAACACTCTCCACTTCGGTTATAAAAACCAGTCTGTTAATGTTTTATAAGGCAAAAGTTGCTGTTTGTTCTGAGATCCGTACAAAACACATAAACGCAATGTGGGCACCATGTAGAATTTTTGAATGTTAAACCTGGTGGTATGTAAAGTTATCGCTAGGATTTAAAAGGTTAATTCCTCACTGTTAACCATAACATTATAATCCTCGGTTATGACAACACTCGTTTATAATGACACAAAATATTCAGTCGCTTTCATGACGTTATAACCGAGTTCGACTGTGTTTAAAACAATTAAGGTTGTAGTCTTTTGAATTGTGATTCTGTGGTTACGGAGCCGGGATGTCGTAGTCGGTGTGGTGACGGGCCTGCGGGCTGGACGATCCGGGTTCGAATCCCGGCGGGGGCAAGAAGTCTTTTCGAAGATGTCCAGACTGACTCTGGGGCGACCAGCCTCATATTCATTGGGCACCGACTACTTCACCGGGGGTATAGCGGCCGGGGGCGTGACGTTGACTACTCACCTGCATCTAGTGCCGAGGGTGAGACTGAGTGGAGTTATGTCTCTACTGCGTCTGTGTGCTTTTACTCTGTGTGGTTCTGTATGTGGTTGCCATCATATAAGAAGACGAGCTGCTGCATTTCTGCCCTTAAAATGGAGGCAGCACGTTCTTCCTAGACGTTGGTGACCCACGTACGAAACTACACGACGTCATGACTGAAATAAAGTAGCAAATGTAGGTATAAAGTAACATCGCCTCGCGTTCGCCTTGTTTAGTGTAATTCGGAAACACGGCCATATTGCTTCCACTATACGGTTTTCCTATTGTAACTTCGCGGTAACAGTGTGTTCTCTTAGTGTTGTTGAGCTATATATGTCGCTGTCAACCAGGTAACCACCATTCGAAAGGCTACAGTGCTTTCCTTTTACATCGTTGCGTCGCGTGTCTCTGTCAGCAGTGTTTTGTGGCGTTTTTACGTCACCCGCGACAATAAAATGTAAGCTTACTCAGCACTTCGTGTAGAGTGCCTGATATTTTTGTCGTATATTAACCAAATAGAGGCAGACGCGGTGGCGCAATTGGTTGAGGTACTACGCTAGAAACCGGAAGGTCGCAGGTTCGATTCCCGATGGTGTCGTTGGAATTTTTCACTGACATAATCCTTCCGGTCGCACTGTGGCCCTGGGGTCGACTCAGCCTCTAACAGAAATGAGTACCAGGAATATTTACTGGGGGGGGGGGGGGTAAACGCGGCCGGTGCGTAGGGCTGACAACCTTACCACCTTCGTGTGCCGATTGTCTAGAAATCTGGGAGCCCCGACCTCCTGGAACCCTCAGGTCCCGTCCAGGCCTGTAATGGGATTGCAAAAAAAAAAAAAATTAACCAAATTCGGAATTAGAAGGAATGGATTGTATGGATTTTAATTAAAGTCCCCAGTATTAAATTTCCCGAATATCCGTCCAGTTGGAGCCGAGCTGATAATTCGGACAGGCAGTCGCAAAGGCGTCCAGAACCTCAGTATGTCTTTCTACACCGTGGCATTTTAAATGTCATGGTTTGCATCTGTTTATCCTTGGTTTTTAATAATATGGTCGCTTTCGGAGTAATCACTTTTCTTGAGGAGACAGTTAAATTAAAAGAGGGTGCCAGCTGCATGCGGAAGTACAGTGATGAGGGTGTTTATGGAGGAGTGAAGACATGAGTGTTGTTGGTGCCCGGGATACACAAGAAGCAGACACCGTGGGCTGGGCTGGGCTGGACTGGAGTTGCACCCGACTGGAACTAACGAACACAGTCTCACGTTGTCGAGACTTGCTTGTTATGTCTGTTAATTCGATTATTCTGTAGAGCTTGTTTACTTGCCGCTGTTCGAATACGCCTTGTCGTACGTTTTCTGAAGCCACATCGAGAAATCTGCCCTTCACACCAATATAAAATAAAACTGCTTTATGTGTCCTCTGTAGGGCTCAGAATATCCCAGCAGTTTGTTTTCTCCATCCTGCAACGCAGGGGTGTACAAATTCCCCCCCCCCCCGCCAAAAATCTAGACGGTGTTTCAAAATTCTAGGCTCCAGATGCATGACATGAAGCAATTTCCATACTGAAGTTCCACAAATATTATGTGACACCGCACAAAATTTAGTCACGTGGGCGACGTGGCGCACGGGATTTGTGCACCCCTGCTGTAGCTTTCTGTTTGATGTGTGGATCTGTACGAACAGGAATTTGGACGGCATTAGAATATTTTCTGTGTACTAGTACAAAATCGTCTTTTTTTTAACATAACGGGTCATCATTCCACAACACTTTGGATTTGGCTCCGAAGGGGCCACGCCTACACGTCTGTGTCTTAATTCTGGCAAAGTGTCCATCTGTATACGCACTATAACAGAATACAGTGCTGATTGCAGATATTCAACTCAGTGTGCGGTGTAAACAGTGTGGGTATGGAACGTCGAAGCTGTAACACGTTCATGTCTTGGGTTGTGAAACTTCGCGTTGTTATGCAGTGCGATAAACCGCCACAGTTTATAGTGGCATTTAAACGACCGTGCTTCCATTGAAAACAACACATGACGTTTTGTAAAATAGGAACAGATACAGATGTGATTGTGGCGAGGAAGGGCCTGCAGTGTTTTCAACAAGGAAATTAAATTTATCGACGCAGAAAAATGGTAAGCACAGGCGGCGGTGTAACTGACACTTGGCAATAAGCTGGGGCAAGACAGGACGTGTACATGTGGCGTAATATTCAGACGCGTTCAGATTTCTGTATCCTGCGCGCTTCTCAGGTGGTCACACGTACTTAACCTTATAAGCCTAGCGGTAACTTTACGTACCACCAGGTTTAACATTAAAAAATTCTACATGGTTCCCACATTGCGGTTATGTGTTTTGTACGGATCTCAGAACAAACAGCAACTTTTGCCTTATAAAACATTAAGAGACTGGTTTTTATAACCGAAGTGGAGAGTGTTTACAGCGCGGTACGCACTGAGTCCTTATATAAAACAGATACGCTTCGTCTTTAAAGGGTTATGAGACTGGATTTCATAACCGAAGCGGAGAGTGTTTACAGCGCGGTACGCACTGAGTCCTTCTATAAAACAGATACGTCCCGTCTTTAAAGGGTTATGAGAATGAATTTTATAACCGAAGTGGAGAGTGTTTACAGCGCGGTACGCACCGAGTGCTTATATAAAACAGATACGTCCCGTAATTAATGGGTTAATTCACTTGCGTTCACACTTTCTGTTATACTTCGCAGTTGTGCATGTATTTTAGAATGTTGTTAGTCTTTTATTATATTTCTTAATAGAATTTCTTTTTTACAGGTCTGCGTTGATTTTGGGTAAATTTATCGGTCGTACAGGTAAACATAAAGTTCGCCCTATAACAGGCCATGATGGCCTGGGGGGGAGGGGGGGAGAGCACAGTTATAGCTATTCTGTTTCTTTAACCTGGGCTCTTAGATGGCGGTGAGTGGTCAGCTATACGTCCGGGCCGCTTTTACCCCCAGGAAAGAACCCCGGTACCCATTGGATAGGTGGCTGAGTGGCGCCCAGAGCCGGTCTGGAGGTTTCGGAGAAAAGAATAATTTTTTTGCCCCTTTCGGGAGACGAACTGTGAACGATTGCTCATACGGCTAGCCCGTAGCCTAATTATATCGCATACAGCGGTCAGTGTTCAGTACAACTGTGATGTGACGAGTCTTTATCACAGAGTTTTAGATGATGAGTATTTTTAATTTTTAGAGGATTTCGTGAGTTGTGTGTGGTAAAAGGGTTTTCTTTTTCGAAATTTTGCCATTGCTGAGTTGTAAACTGTATTGTAGTTCCCACATTCTTATGCTGTGTTTTTCTTACAGGTATGTTTCGTCGCCTTTGGATTGGAGACGAACACCAAAGGTACGAAGTTGATCGAATTGCTAGTTCAGTATTTGCAAGTCAGTCGTTAGAAGCGGTGGAGTCTCCAGCATCAAGCCATTGTTTCGTACGTGATTGTAAACACGTTACATTCGCCATAGTCCTCATCAGGTGTTAGTGGGACTACTGTAAAGGCTGGTAAAATTTGACAGTTCCGTACGTCGGTTAAAGAATCTCACGCTATGTACTCGAAATAGTGATTGAAAAACTGCGTCAGGGAGCAGAAATACGTGGAGTCTGCAATAGCGTTCGTAGCGTAGGTACCACTGGACTGTCTTCGCAGCAACAGATGGTTTTCGGCAGTGCTGCCACGTGGTGCACATATTCGTAACTGTGACAGGTACTTGCTAGGCGAATAATGAAGAACAGAATTCCATCTCTCACTTGTGTATTATATAGAGCTTACATGTGTGATTGTGGTTTATAAATTAGGTTAACTTTAACAAATCCACAAAATACAGATTTCGTGACCAGCTGTTAGCCCCATGGTGGAGGACAGAATCCACACATTTATAATCCGACCGAACTAAGTACATAAAGCGGACTCTAACATTAGCTTAGCTTGTCAAGAAATTCTACGAATTTTATTGAATCTGAAGGTTCGTTACCGCGTTCACAACAGCCGACCGCTGGTCAGTATTCTGAGTCCAGTTTAGTCCTCACCTTACCTCGTTTAAAGACGAAGCGTATCTGTTTTGTATAAGGACTCAGTGCGTACCGCGCTGTAAACACTCTCCACTTCGGTTATAAAAACCAATCTCTTAATGTTGTATAAGGCAAAAGTTTCTGTTTGTGCTGAGATCCCTACAAAATACATAAACGCAATGTGGGCACCACGTAGAATTTTTTAATGTTAAACCTGGTGGTATGTAAAGTTACCGCTAGGCTTTAGAAGGTTAAAATTCATCGTATTCAGTCAAATTATGATCCTGTAGTTTATTATATGTCTTCAGATTCCTTTTTTTTTTTGAGAGGGGGGCGCGAGGGTCCTTAAGGAATTTTTCAAATATTTGCCTGCACATTTTGGTATTGTGAGCTGTAGAACCGTATAGTCTTACAGGAAAATAGAGATGTTTCGGCGAGACACAGTACTTCCACCGTAATGTTTCAGCCCAGGAGACAGTTTGAATAGACACAGGCTGTTGACGTTTCTGAAGGTAGGAAGAGCAAGTGCTTTGTCGTCTTCGTTATTGCACCTTGTATTGTCCGACAGACGTGGAGTTGAGTTCGCACACGGAACTATTTATGTATTGACACAGGTCGGTCTGTGTCGGGCCGTAACGCCGTCGTCTTCAGCCTATGTTGCCGCTTGTCTGCACCGAGTTCTAACAAAGTACGTGATGTTTCGCGCTGGGATGGCAGTAGTTGCCGGCAAGTGTCGGCTTGGCAAGTACGACATAGATATGCTACCGGTTTTTTTTTAGTGGTGAAGGGCCCCGCAGCAGACGCTACGGACGAACCGCAGCCTTGAGACTTCTTGTGCAACCCGATGATGAAGATGAAGATGATGAGGATTATTTTTTGTCCTTTTCCTAGTAATGGAGCACCGGTGGAATGAAATTGACAGGGGAAAACCGAAGAACTCGGGAAGAAACCTGTCCCAGTGCCACTTTGTGCACCACAAATCCCACATGGACGGACCCGGCATCGAACCCGGGCCTACGCGCTGGAAGGCCGGCGGCCAACCGCCTGAGCCATGGCACGGCCTTATGCTACCATTTTAGCAACATAGATGAGTCGTGTTGTTCAAACTGTGGCCCGCTGGACATTCTGGAGCCGCTGGACCGCGACTAAAATTACGCATTTCGGAATTATGCGGTAATACTTCGGCGTTACTGATGTTGTTTGCCCGAATGTAATACGTACATGCTGCCTCAGTTTGCAAGGGACAGTGTGTTGGTCCGAAACGTCGATATCCGTCTACGAGACTACAAGGTTTTATAACTTTTTTCTTGGGGATGGAGGCATTATTTGCCTTCGAAACCTGTGTTGCCCTACCCGACTACGCCGTGGGACTATCTGTAATAATGAATTTTTATCAAATCATAGTCTGCCCATGGCACTGATAATATTTCAACATAGGATGGAGGAAGTAACAAGGGATTTGAGAAAATTACACAATGAAGAGCTTCGGAATTTGTACTCGTAGACGACAAAGTGATTAAATGAGATAGGGTCGGATGGGAGAGACATTTATTGCACAGGGCAGAGATGGGAGATGCATACAGATGTCTAGTTTAGGGACATGAAGGGATGAGGCCACGTGGGAGACCTAGACGGCGATGTCAGGATGTTATTAAGGCATGTGTTATAAGAACAGGGTGGGGGGGGGGGGGGTGTACCTCAATTGACATGGCTGAAGATACGGACCACTGACAGGCATTTGTGAACATGATGATGAACCATCGGGTTCCGTAAAAGTTGAGACGTGTCTTGAACAGGTGTGCGACTGTCAGCTTCTCAAGGATCTCGTAACTGAGCTATCCGCAGTTCGTAGCCGTCCATTTGAAATTAATGAAAGAAGAGTACTGTGTAACCCCCAATACCTCGTTGGGGTATTTAGAGAAAGAATTCAGAAAATTTAGAAAATGTAATAAAAGCATTAATAAAGATTCAAGACGGAGATGTAAAACTAAAGCAAAAACTAGCAAAGCTTTTAGAGGAATACTGCATGAGAAATAACAACGCTGTAGCGTGCCTTAAGGCACTGTTTACTAGGGAATTACCATGTCCCTGAGGAATGCCGTGATGCCTCGCTTATAGGGCGACCATTTTTGCGCCGCTGTTTCCGAAAACAGTTCGCCCTATATTCGGGCTTATACGGTATACGTCATAGTATTTCCTCTGAGTCCTCTTGGACGTACTTTTAAGTACCTCGCAGAATGCAGTCGACTTTTACGTAGCAGTTGTTGGATCGGCCTGAGGCCACGGCAGAAATCCCGTGCATCGGCTGCTTTCAACCCTTTAAAGACGAAGCGTATCTGTTTTATATAAGGACTCAGTGCGTACCGCGCTGTAAACACTCTCCACTTCGGTTATAAAAACCAATCTCTTAATGTTTTATATGGCAAAAGTTGCTGTTTGTTCTGAGATCCGTACAAAACACATAAACGCAATGTGGGCACCACGTAGAATTTTTTAATGTTAAACCTGGCGGTACGTAAAGTTACCGCTAGGCTTTAAAAGGGTAACTGTCCCTTGAATTTTAACGGGGTGTCCTCCACTGTGCTGCCCTGTATATACCATTGGTATAGTAGTTAGTCTTTTTCGTCCTTTGTTAGAACGCCATCGTCTCAGATACAGCGTCGATGGTAGGATGATCGGTGGAGGACGAATTGGAAGGGATGTGGAAGCAGGCTGTCCGGGCCTAATCGAGATACTATTTGCCGGGAGAGATTGAGGAAAACCATAGAAAGCTATGTCGCGGCTGAGTTTTTAACGTGGAATCTCCCATATACGAGTGTCGGGGTTTACCGTTACGCTAACTTCCTTGGTAGTCGTTCTTTCGTAGCGATAACCACGTTGTAACCAGCTAGCGACGAATGTTTCGGGTTGGTAGACATAAATCTGGCGAGCCTAGAGGGGTTAGGACGTAAGCAGTTGGCAGAGAGGGGAAGCACGGATAGCCGTCTACCCCCACACCGTCTGTGGTACTCCTTTCCGTGACCTGACTATATATTTTGTGCTGACCTCTCTGACCAGCAGGTGTCTCATAGTGAACTACTTTGCGACTCGATCGGTGCGTGTATATCCCATGCAAGGTTGTAAAATATTCTTTGCAAGATGATAACAGAAGTATGTATATAAGCTTCCGCTGGTTGCGATAATGCCTGCATGTTGGTATTAACGTTGCGAGGCTGTGTATGTAAAATAGGAGTTAACACGTTCTAACGCAGATGGCGTTCGCTTCTGTGTTGCTTCATTATACTCCCACGCACAGGCTGGCTGACAAGTGTAGGGTATCTATAAACATGTGATGTGCGATCTGTACAGCCGGGTGCAATATGCAGTGGACACTGCAGGAGTGAGTTTGGATTTTGTGCTTGGTCGTCGTGTTTAACCTTTTAAAATCTAGCGGTAACTTTACATACCATCAGGTTTAACATTAAAAAATTCTACGTGGTGCCCACATTGCGTTTATGTGTTTTGTACGGATCTCAGAACAAACAGCAACTTTTGCCTTATAAAACATTAAGAGACTGGTTTTTATAACCGAAGTGGAGAGTGTTTACAGCGCGGTACGCACTGAGTCCTTATATAAAACAGATAAGCTTCGTCTTTAAAGGGTTAATATTGTATATGTTAAGATCCATTGTGCTTAATACATTAACCAACTTACGCAGGTAATAAAATACATTCAGAAGTAAATATAAAACTCCCACATGTTTCGGCACCGGGGTGCCCGCATCATCCATTTCTCCTAGGACAACAAAGCTTCAATAACAACTAATCGCCTAATTACAAAACCGTTGCCGAATACAACAACATAGCACAAGTACATCCTCCATCAAAAAATGCATCCATATGGAGAAAAAGAAACAAAATGGAGAAAAAACAACTTATAAAAAACGATCCACCTCACTACCTGAAGACAGCATTTTAAATAGGACGGCACTCTCAGAACAGTGTTCACATGAGCGCGATTACGACTGAAGAGGAACAACCACATAGTTTTAATACAACGAGACAACACCGACAGGATAAATAGAAAAGTATAATACCACCAGCCAACAGGTACGACCACCCTTCAGGAATAGCCACAAGGACACCACCGAAGTAATTCATAAAAAAAAAATACATCCCTTCGATGAAGACAAAAATCAACCAACGTAAATAAAACTACGAAGAATGGACCAACTCAACATAAACAACCCACCCCCCCCCCCCCCCGGAAAACCTGCAGAACAACAAAAAATAGCAAAAAAGGAGTCCGGGAAGAAGTTGCTGTTTGTTCTGAGATCCGTACAAAACACATAAACGCAATGTGGCCACCACGTAGAATTTTTTAATGTTAAACCTGGTGGTATGTAAAGTTACCGCTAGGCTTTAAAAGGTTAATATACTCTCGTAGGAAGTGTTACTATTTAAATCCGTCCGTGGGTTAGTGTATGTTGTAACAGAGTTCTTCACTAAGTGTACTCGAGCGTGAGATAGGAAGTATCCAGACTGTATTGTTTTGAAACAGTACAATATTGTTTGAGTCTGTACGATAGCGTTTTTATACTCGGGCCTCTTCTGCTTGCTTATTTTAGGTTTAGAGGGTTACTTTGCACCAGACCACACTGAATGACACACACACACACACACACACACACACACACACTTGGTAGAACTGCCTCGTACTAGGGATCAGCCCATTGCAGTGGCCTGTACGTGTACGACACCCAAATTTACAAGACACAACCGTCCGTGCCCCTGACGGGATTCAAACCCGCAATCCCAGCAAGCGAGCTGCAGCATACCTACACCTAGGACAGACCGTGTGGCCACCGAGGTCGGCCGGTAGCATGACATCTTTACGTAGTCATCCTTATTTTCAACGCACTTAGTCCACCGGGCCTCAAGTTTCTGTATGCCCCCCCCTCTTCCACCCCCCCACCCCCCGGCCGCGGGGAAGTTTGTAGTTGTCTGACAAGCCGTGCGCCAACCGCATTTTTGGACGTATTTTTGACTGGCCGTATCAGACGGCGTCATTCCATACTGTGGCGGTTACTGTCTGAGTCGTAGTGACAGGTGCGCGTCTGGTCCTTTGACAGAGCGCCACAATAATGCGATAGACTTACTGCAGGTTGTCAAGCGGTTGCATTGATGCCCCCCTGCTGTGCGTTCTTTTGGAACCAGTGTCTCACCAACTTTATTACAGCCAGGTCTGTGACAACTGGTTCACAGTAGCGCGGCGGTTTCGTGCTTGTACCGTCCCTGAACAGTAAACAGTATAGCGAAAACAACAAAATTAAAAGCATATATTGTATTTCCGGCTACTTAGGGTGACCTACCCGCGTATATTCTAATGAGAAGGAAAGTGTTCTGCCAGAAGGCGTATGATTAGTGCAGGGGAATAAAATTGTACGTGTGCAGTGGGTGGTGTGCGACTGAATACACCATGTCATAGTGCTGGCGTCTTAGCCTTTTGGTGCTGGCAGCACAGTAGAATTAGGAGAAACTGGAACTTATGGTAAGAGTACACCTGTTTTTAAATTACATTTTTTATTGTATAAAACATAATATTATTGTAAAAAATAAAGCTGATAAAGTGTTCATACAAATATGTTAAAAGATTAACTAAACTTCACTGGCATGCAGACGTTTTATGTGATGGTGCCTTCTCGGTTTAAGAACAAAGCGCGCAAGGGAGATACTTCGTCACTTTTTCTTCCTTGAAATCAGTACATTTTAGGTTCTGATAGTAATGTAATGTACCAAGATCTTATCTTCTTTCTTTCTTTCTTATTCCTCCCCTCTTCTACATACTTGTTCACAGCAGGTGTCGAGCGTTTTTGTAATTTCATTTGATCACACTCAGACACAGCCACCGTCGGTAGGACTCCTCTGGACGAGGGATCGGCCCGTCGCAGAGACCTCTACGTGACAACACAAACACTGTAGAAGAGAGAAACATCCATGCCCCCGGTGGGATTCGAACCCACGATCCCAGCAAGCGCTTGGCCGCAGACCTATGCTTTAGACCGCTCGGCCACTGGGATCGGCCCAAGATCTTATAAGTATTTAAATACAGTTGTATGGGCAGTGAGACTCTGGGGGCGCAAATGTCAATTGTTTAGTGTTCGTGGCAGATTCCGTGAACAATATTCACAGTCACTACCACCACCACCACCACCACCACCACCACCACCACCACCGCCACCGCCGCCGCCGCCGCCGCCACCAAAAGGAACTGCTGCTACCATTTTGTCTTCTATTGCTGCTACCATTGTTACTAGTAACTGCCTCCAGTTTTCAAACAAGCCCGTTGTTATGCTGCAAATAATTATTAAAGTACAGTTAGGACGGAGGTGAGAGATCTGTCTCTTCTCCCACACGTGCAGGCCGGCTCTGAGCCCCACCTAGTCTCCCGCTTAATGGGTACACCGATTTTTCTCTGCGGGTAAAGCGGCCGGGTCGTGATGCTGACTATTCCCCGGTAAGTGAAGAATGAGTGGAGATGTGCTTTGGTGGCGTGCACACGGACAGCCTTCCTAACCTTTTACTTAGTGACAACTATTGATATAATCTTTTATTATTTATGTATTTAATTTCATGTGTTCTTCGATTCTGTACCTCTCGGCACATTCGGCAGCAGCTGGCACACGAAGGCGCGGTGCGTCACAGCACTCTTCTAGAGATGCATTGCGTCACACGAGGGTGTATTTACTTTTAACTGCGTGTGTACACGTTGGGCATAATGCTGCTGGCTGGTGCTTTGTAATAGGATCGAACCTGCCTACGGTATCTCAAAGCGCTGTGCTCTCGTATTTCGGTTGTTGTTAATCGTGTGAAATCTCATAACGCGGGGTGTTTTCCGCATGGATTGCATTCACCTTGTATTGGAATCTCATTGTATCATTATAACTCCCTTGAACACAAAGCGTCCCAGTCCGTGAGCGAGCCAGAAAATGCAGGACGTCGAATGGAACGTTCCATGCGCTTCGGTTCCATCAAAGTGACTGTGACCGTGGGCAGTGGCAAAGAAAGCTCGATATATGAAGTTAAAATATGCAGTTCGGACTGGACGGTGGCAACTTAAGCTGGACTTATCCCTACTTATGCACTGGTCAGGTAGTTTGTTGTTTGCGTAGTTTTGGACGGCCGGTCGATGTGTGTGGGTAGGGTATGTGCGATGATTCGATTCTGTGTCGATGTGAAATCAAATATGCAGTAACATTTCGCATGAAATGTAAACCTGTGCTTCCACCACGCCATTAAGTGAAACCTGTTTGACGCAGGTACAGATATGCGTGTACTGCGTCCGTGTGTGTGTGTGTAATATGTATGTGAGTGCATATATACACACACGTGTATGTAGGGGGGGGGGGGCGTGGGATGAGGGACGTGGACTAGGTAGCTAGACTGATGAACAGGTAAGCCAGACAGGTACGGAATTCTAGGTAGACATAGACGCATGATTGAAAAATGGGTACGAAATGTTAGCTAACGGAGATGGATGGATGGATGGATGGATGGATGGGTAGATAGATAGATAGATAGATAGATAGATAGATAGATAGACAGATAGATGGATGGATAGGTAGGTAGGTAGGTAGGTAGGTAGGTAGACGGACGGACGGATGGATGGACAGACGGACGGACGGACAGACAGACAGACGATTGATTGACAGGTAGATGGATTTGATTGCTTGATTGCTAGACAAATGCGTTGATTGATTGGTACCCAGACAGACAGATTTATTGATAGACAGACGGACAGACAGAGAGACAGACGTTGATTGGTTGATGGATGGATAGATAGATAGATAGATAGATAGATAGATAGATAGATTGATTGATTGATTGATGGATAGATAGATAGACAGACAGACAGCTGTATAGATAGATAGATAGATAGACGGACGGACGGACGGACGGATGGACAGGTAGACAGACAGGCAGATTTGATTGATTGATTGATTGGTTGTTTGGTAGATAGATAAATGGACGGACGGACAGACAAGCCAGATATAAACCAAGCAGACAGACACTGCCCAGTTCGATATACAGAAGAGCAAGGCAGACGCAGACAGACAGGTACGAAATGTCGGACCTCGTTCGCTGTTAGTGGGACCGAAACAGCCGATGAATTGCACGAATACGCCACTTGCGCACTTCGGTAAAGGGGCTTAGCAACTGTAATGAAGGCGACGATGAAGGTCGTCGCCAGGGTGACGGAGTGAAAGTTGTTTGAAAGATGTGTCTACACTGTAGTGTTGTGTTCCTGCCAGGGATAATTGATTTTTGTGGCAGTGTCTTCATTACCGTGCACTCGTCTGGTTTATGCATGCCTGTAACATTAGCCGCTATCTTCTTCTTTTACTCCTTCCCCCTCCTTTTATTTTCCTTCTCCCTCTTTTCATTCTTCTCTGAAATAGCACAATTAACAGATACGCATTTGTCAGTAATAATGGAAGTGGCATTAGCACAAATGTTAAAACTGGCATTAGTAAGCTAAGCACCAGTAAACGTTGCCAAGTTTCCTGGTAGGTCTTCTGATTATAGGCGAAACATTATAATAGCACGCGATTGGATAGTCTGATTTAGATTGTTTTTTAGATGCAGATTGGGTCCGAAAATGATCATTTTGTTTACGATATTGTCTTTTAGATGCAGTTTGGGTCCGAAAATGATAATTTTGTTTACGATATTGTCTTTTAGATGCAGATGGGTCCAAAAATGATAATTTTATTTACGATATTGTCTTTTAGGTGCAGATTGGGTCCAAAAATTATCATTTCGTTTACGATATTGTGGTATTTTATGGTCTTACACAGTGTTATTTCCAAAATGTTGCAACGCAACTTCGAATGTCTTAGGCCACTGCGATCAGCTCGTCCCCATGTTCCGAGTATGACATGCCGGGTTTAGCAGCTGAAAGTGCTGTCCATCGAAGTTTAGTGGCAATGGTTTGTATCAGAATTGCTCGTTAATTATTTTCGAGAATGAAGTTTTGATTTATTACCGCTGTTTCTGTATAAAATAATTGTACAGTCGAATGATAAATCGGAAATGACAAAAATGGATCTTATGGGAATATGCATGGTCTGTAGGGTTGTGGTCTGAATTCCGCTGGCTCGACGTGAGGTCCATCGACTGCCCTGTGAAGACGGCGATGAACTTTTCGGGATTCGTTAAGAGGCCGGAAATTTTTGAATACCCTGGCGACTTCCCGTTTGCCGGGAAGCACTCAGGTGTGTGGGGTTAGTATCCAGTGAGATTACACTTTAGCATGAAATACACTTTGCTGACGAAAGGATTTCGTTGTAGCACGATTAATTCCACAAAGTCTCCAGCTTCAGGGGTAGGTAACTTTAGCGAACCTAGGCTGACACCAAAGTCGGGAGGGTGCGCGAAGTCATGTGCACGTAGATCAGTGTGTTTCTGTAATCAGAGCGGTGGAGGTGCCAGCATTTGTCTGCTTACGCAACAGCTGGTATCGTGTGACTGAGGTAGGAGGGCCGTAAGGTTGGTGAGACTGGCGCTGAAGGTTGTGAAAAGTGACGGGGACTTTGAGGATGTAATCCTGCTATGCAAACATTAGCATGGAAGGAATAATTTTCTGTCCAGCGAGGCCCCCTCCCCCCCTCCCCCGCTTACATGATCCGATTATTGACTGATGTAGAACGCATCACCTGTTACTGTTTTCTGTCTATTTGCCATTTACCCACAATTACATGTTCTTTACCGAGTGAAAGAAAACGCCGTGTGCAGGGGTTGTGTCTGTCCGTGCGTCTATCGTTCTCTGAGCTAATGTCAGTGTAGGCGATGTTGGATAGTTTTTTTAAATTCTGCATGACGGGACTTATTCTAGAATATATCAGGCAGTTTTCGATTTTTATCAGTATCTACCCTATATAATGAACTTGGCGTGTGTAATTAGGCGAGTGAGTTACACTTAGTCCTTCCCTCTTCTACCTACTCACAGCAGGTGTCGAGGTTGTTTATTTTCACTTGATCACATTCAGACACACACCACAGTCGGTAGGACTCCTCTGGACGAGGGATCGGCCCGTCGCAGAGACTGACAACACAAACAGTGTACAAGACAAACATCCATGCCTCCGGTGGAATTCGAACCCACGATCCCAGCAAGCGCTCGGCCGCAGACCTACGGCTTAGACCGCGCGGCGGCTGGGATCGGCGTGAGTTACATCCCGAGTCAATTTTTGTCTTTGTTAATCGATGCTTACGTAACATCTGTTGGTATCGGTAATCGTCTGTCAGCGTCGATAAGTATAGGTTATGTGTCCTGTGAGGTACGCTCTGGGGCTGGAGTGACAGTTTTTGTGAATAAGAATGTGTTCACTGTGAGGTACGGACTAAGGCTGAATAAACGATCATCGAGCGAATGATACTTCATAGCATAGCCAGTTGGTGGTACTACGATAGGTGAAAAAACGCGTGATTTCTCTGACACTTTTTAAGGGGGGCCGTGGAGTAACGCGTGGATATTATGGCGGGCACATCTTTGATGACGTGTAATAAAATTTACTTAAGGGAAACCGACTGCATGCAAGCCTAATAAATTGCAAAGAATGTCTCTGGGAATTTTTGCTTACTACATCCGTTCCAAACCTTTGTTTGCCCTTCGTCGGAGATATGATGGATGGCACAGGGACGGCATATTTTGAATAAGTGGAATTAACGGGGCAAGACTGTTCGTGGTGTTCACATATTCCGAAACCTATGGTGGTTGAGCTGGTGGGCTGTATGCTGAGCACACTTTGTGTTTGTATGTACTGTGACTTGTCAGGTAAAGCAGCATGGTTCAGTGAGGTAATTAGTTACCACTGCTCATTACAGACACCTGTTAATGACAGATCGTTACGAATAGCACCTTTTTTGTATATTTATCATTATTGTGATATTTTACTCGTTCTTTATTACTGGTGTCTAAATTATTGTATTTCTTCGTTAAGTAATAACATACTGTAACTGTGTTTTTATTCAGGAGCTACATGTTTCGGCCGAGCTCGACCGTCATCACGCCATAAATACAGTATTGAAAAAGAAAGAAAAAATGTAATGTATAAGATATCATCTTTATGTTTTTGTGGGATCCCAGAAGTGTTACATTTTCAACAATAAATTTTAAAGAATTATTGGTCGACAGTAGCGAATTAGTGATTATAAAATTATACATTATTGTAGCCATCCAAAAAAAACGCGGTTGTGTTACTCAACCATACAACTGATAATGTGCCTCGACTTTCAAGGACGTGAGTTCGAATCCCGCTCTGGTTGGTTTAAGTTGCGTCAGCGCCACATTGTGAGGGGACTTCCCACGAATGACCCTTCTCCCGGCCGAAGAGTGCTGGAAAGCGATTGCAAGGAACGATCAAGTGTGAGAAGCTGAAGAGAAATTTTGCCTGCACCAGTTTTTTTTTTTTTTTTTGGGCAGTGCGCAGGCGTGTTAGAACTGTGCGCTAATGCGGCATTTAGAGCTCGGTTTACTGTCATCATTATTTACGACATTACTCTGCGTCTCCTCCAGTGTTTGTAGTATGATGCCGTCATTTATGTCTTGAAGTGTATAAAAATTGCATACATTTCTTAATTCTGTACTCCTGATGCACCCTATAATGTACTGAAAAGCTGTCTCTTCATGCACGACTGCGCACTTTGTGTTCAGATTCTGCTCTCCCCCTTGCATTCCCGAAAAATTTAATATGTGAACAGCATTCTTCTCACATCAGCAGATTTTTCTCTTCCTGTCGCACTTCTTAACCCCCACAGTTCGAAGGCGTGTTTATTCACTCCTTACACTCCTTTATCTTTCGCATTTGAAATGAAATGCCAATACAATTATTTGTAATTGTGCTCTCATCTTATGCTGCCATCGTGTGGCAGAAATAAGCGTTAATATGGGTAACGTAGAAGTGTGTGCAGTTTTGGTGTGGTATTTTTTTGACGTACACCATATCGAAAAATATTTCAAATAAAATTTGTGCACCTTAATGGGGTCTGTATTGTTATGTGTTGTATGGGGACTTTTTGATTTAATTTTTTTGAGAAATTTATACATAAAGTGGAGTTTTTTTTTGACTGATGTGAACCCAAAACTAAGTTTACTCAATAATTTTGATTGTAGAGTCCAGATATGGAAGTGTGATGTTAGTACGTACATTACGTAGTTCCAACCGCGAAACGCAGTGTAAATAACTGTAATGGCGTCAGCGGCCGGATGCACGCCTTCTCCGTTCAGCCTATGCTCTGGATCACGCCGCATTGCTTTGTTGAGTTTCATAAACCGTGTGACTTGACTCACAGCAATGGCCTTTCTGTGGTTTCGGTGAGGTCAGCTGAGTTGGGTTTTCTCTTGTCGTCACTCGCGCGCATGCGTTTGATGAGACGTAAGTCTGCGTCATGAGTTTCTTGTTTCGTTTGTTATAATGCAGCTGGGTGAATGACAGTCTTTCGCGAGAAGCTGAGAGGTGGTCAGTTGGATGAAGGGCCCCGCAGCAGACGCTACGGACACACCGCAGCATTGAGGCTTATTGTGATGAAGATGAAGATGATTGTTATTTTTTGTCCTTTTCCTAGTAATGGAACACCAGTGGAATGATATTGACAGGGACAAACCGAAGTACTCGGGGAAAAACCTGTCCCAGTGCCACTTTGTCCAACACAAATCCCACATGTACCCCGGGATCGAACCCGGGCCTCCGCGGTGGGAGGCCGGCGACTAACCGCCTGAGCCATGGCACGGCCTGCACAGTTGGTGAACAAGTTCCTCTGTTTTTATTATCACTGTTCACAGGGGTCTGCCACTGGTGAATACTGCCCATGTTGTCGCGTGATATTCTGCCCCATTGTTTTTTTTGTATAGTTCATCGCCTTAATAGCAGAATGCAGGGCAAAATCGTAGCATAAAGATAGGCAGTGTATCGTATGAAAGTGTGACAGATTTCAGATATTTGGGAACAACCCCAACAAATCAAAATTCCATTTATGAAGAAATTAAGAGCAGACTGAAGACAGGGAATGCCCGCTACCGTTTGGTCGAGACTTACTTGTCTTCCGTTGCTTTCCAAAAATATATAGATTAAAATATACGGAACTGTAATTTTTGTCGTTTTGTATGGGCGTGAAACTTCGTCACGCACACTGGGGGAAGGGCGTAGGCTGAGGGCGTCCGAGAATATGGTGCGGAGGAAGTTGTTTGGGCCTAAGAGGAACAAGGTAGCAGGGCAGTAGAAGAAACTGCACAGGTTGGAACTTCATCATATGTACTCCTCAGCAGAACTAGGCCCTTAAGGGCCAGCCGAGTAAGTGTGTGCACACAGATATGACATAGGACGTCTTTCACGATTGATTCAGCGTTGAGACATTGTGCAGAGAGAGAGAGAGAGAGAGAGAGAGACAAAGAGGCTCCTTTCAGCGTTGCCAAATGTAGGTCACCAAATATTACACATTAGTGGTGCTGGCATTATTAGCAGCTCACCATATATTCCACACTAGCAGGATAAACGTTAAAGCCATCATACTTGTAATGTTCAGTGCACGTTGCAGTAATATTGAGACGGGGAATTCAATTCGACAGTACTGGAAAGAGTAGAGAGTTCTAGACGTGACTGTACGTGTAGTAGTGGCAGCGACTATTGCCGTTTCCGTGGTAGGGTCGCAGCTGCCTCCATCTTCAGGATAGAATCATTATTTTGCTTTAATTGTGAGTGCACTATGCTGCCTCAAACGGTGGTGCTTCTTTGCCACAGGACGGAGCATCAAACCTTTGTAACCCAGACGGGTACGGAGAACGATTTGATGTTTAGACGCTTCGATCAACCATAGCGATGTGTCACTGCGTCATCATGTTACATCACAAAATGCGTGCACATGTAGCAAAACAGAGCCAACTTACACACAATATTATTCTTTATTTATTTATCCTCTTTTGTTCATCTCCCCGACATGTTTCGGCAAGTAACTATGCCGTCATCAGGGGGAGGGGAGGTAATAAAAATTACATAAGACGGGAATGAATGTGACTAACATAAGATTTGCATGAGTGTGACTATAACATTTTATAGGCACATTCATGCACATCTTATGTTATTTTGATATAGCCCGCTTGATAATGGCATAGTTACCTGCCGAAACATGTCGGTGAGAAGAGGAACAAATAAAGATAAATATATAAACAATAATATTGTGTGTAAGTTGGCCCTGTTTTGCTATATTGATCATGTGCACGGAAATGCATAACATAAAACGTGCACATGTACTTGTGGCGGATGATGATGCCACAAGGAGCCCTGTGAATTGTCATGGAACTGGAGACAAGGCTTTGTTTTGCGTCATTAAGATGGCCTTAGCCGAAGCTCGAAGTTCCGTCGACGTCAGGAGTAGAAATATGAATGCTTGTCATTGATTGTGCTTCTGCTCCAACAGATGGTCGTTGTTCGTCAAGTCGTATTGCTGATGGAAAGAATTTCTAAATGCTTAGTTAGCGTCACGGGTGTCCCGCAAGTCGTCTTATGCAGTGTTGGTGCAGAGTCTCATAAGCGTGGCGAGGAGTGCATGTCAGTTCTGAAGACGGCGTGTTTTAAGCTGGCAGATCGTGGAGTGGAAGTTCGGTTGTACTCAGTGTGTGGGGATGGTATTAACATTTAAGGGGCGCCTTTCGACTTGGTCTGCGTCGCCCGTTACAAAACCTTACCCTATATTAGGTTCAAATCAGTCCTTGAATAGAATTTCTTAGAAACAGTTAATCTTTCTTATCCTGAGCCATTTGAATCCAATTCGCTGTCTTAATCTTTTAAAGCCTAGCGGTAACTTTACGTACCGCCAGGTTTAACATTAAAAAATTCTACGTGGTGCCCACATTGCGTTTATGTGTTTTGTACGGCTCTCAGAACAAACAGCAACTTTGCCTTATAAAACATTAAGAGATTGGTTTTTATAACCGAAGTGGAGAGTGTTTACAGCGCGGCACGCACTGAGTCCTTATATAAAACAGATACGCTTCGTCTT
This sequence comes from Coptotermes formosanus, assembly GCA_013340265.1. NCBI lineage: Eukaryota > Metazoa > Arthropoda > Insecta > Blattodea > Rhinotermitidae > Coptotermes > Coptotermes formosanus. The sequence goes on along the minus strand of BLKM01000588.1, from coordinate 1,132,013 downwards.
TAACCTTTTAAAGCCTAGCGGTAACTTTACATACCACCAGGTTTAACATTAAACAATTCTACGTGGTGCCCACATTGCGTTTATGTGTTTTGTACGAATCTCAGAACAAACAGCAACTTTTGCCTTATAAAACATTAAGAGATTGGTTTTTATAACCGAAGTGGAGAGTGTTTACAGCGCGGTACGCACTGAGGCCTTATATAAAACAGATACGCTTCTTCTTTAAAGAGTTAACATCATACTTGTTTCATATGCATTTTAATATCTTTCTATCATCTGTTCCCGTCAGGTTTTCAGAGCAGAACTGTGTATGCATTTCTCGTGTCTCACATGCATGCTGCATGGCTCAATCAAACTCACCAACCTTGATTTGATCCGCGTGACTATCTGGCGGCCGATCCCAGTGGCCGCGCGGTCTAAGGCGTAGGTCTGCGGCCGAGCGCTTGCTGGGATCGTGGGTTCGAATCCCACCGGGGGTATGGACGTTTTTCTCTTGTGAGTGTTTGTGTTGTCAGGTAGAGGTCTCTGCGACGGGCCGATCCCTTGTCCAGAGGAGTCCTACCGACTGTGGTGTGTATGTGAGTGTGATCAAGTGAAAATAAATAACCTCGACACCTGTTGTGAGCAGGCAGAAGAGGGGAGGACTGCGACGGCGACGACTATCTGCCGAAGAGTGCAGTTCATCAGGCCTCTCATCTCGTCCACACTTAATGCTGGATATCACGTTGGAAACGTATAGAAACAGCAGTCAAAATATTTGGTGAAAACTGCGAATTATGCCATATTGTGGAACCTTTTTTCATCCTCCTGTTAAGTTCTTTGTTTTTTAATTTCGTATTTTCCCCTAAGTACCTTCTGCTCAAACACACCCATCCTGCGTTTGCTCTGGAAGAAAGAGCGGGAGTGATAAATAAAATTTTATTTCAGCCGATTAATTTTATGGCTATGTTTTTAAACGTACTGTTAACGCATTTGTAATGGTTTAATGTTTAGAGCACAGTGGTAAGAATATGTACCACCTGCTTTGACTGTAAGTAACCTCGTATTTCGCCCACACGGTGTATTTAGGTTTTCCCTATGATTCTCACAGCAGACTGCAGTTACTTTCCTGTTTGTCTTTGGAATTATGAACTTGCTTGTTTACCGTGTGGTTTGTATTCGGTTCTTAAGTACTTGGTGTATGCAATGCTTGCTTGAAAATTTTACTCGACATTTTGCTCGAAATCTTTCTTGATATGAAAGTTCGTGAGCATTGTGCCAGTTGTCGTCACCGAACTGTATATTTCTCAGCTGAAATAAAAGGTAAAGGTAAAGCAATCCCATTACAGGCCTGGACAGGCCCTTAGGGTTCCAGGAGGTCGAGGCTCCCATATTTCCAGACAATCGGCACTTGAAGGTGGTAAGGTTGTCAGCCCTACGCACCGGCCGCCTTTACCCCCAGGAAATATTCCTAGTACTCATTTATGTTTAAGGCTGAGTCGACCCCAGGGCCATAGTGCGACCGAAAGGATTATGCCAATGAAAAATTCCAATGACACCATCGGGAATCGAACCCGACTCAACCAACTGCGCCACGGCGGCCCCCTCTCAGCTGAAATAGTGGATGTAGAAGTGGTGGTGAGATGGCGGAAATCAGGTTCACTTTTGTCAGTGAGGTTTTTTTTTAAATAATTTTCTTGTTATGCAAGCTCATTATCACAAAACCAGACTGTCAGCTCCATGACTCCTTGCTATGGGTTAGTTAATTAGTTTTCACAAGGAAACTTTTAACGAATTTGTTTTGGTATGGGGAGAAGGAAGAAACTGAAAACTTGTGTTTGGGTCATAAAAGCATAATTCTTTGACGTACGGTGGTGATTGTAGTTGATATGGCGGTTAAGAGGAAAGTGAAGTGGGTGTAACTCTCAGTTAGTAAGAAGATATGACTGGGCAGAAATACGGCTGGAGGCAGCACAAGAAATGAAGCACGGTAATGCATACGCACAGCTGGAAAAAACGAAAACAAATTACCGCAGTTCTGTCCGTGAATAGCATTAACCTACTAACGTCAGCTCGACGTGGACCCACCGCTGCATACAAAGGCGTCTACCTGCTTAGGCTGGCGTGGATTCCCCCACGTCTTTTCATCCAACCACGTACGCCGGAGTGTAGTAGTTAGTACTTCCGCTGTGGATTCCTCAGGTCAACATTTCGATCCCTGACCAGTGTACCTGCGCATAACAAAAACTGTTTGCAAAGTGTCTGCCTGCATCCTAAAATAACATCTGTTTAAAGCGTAGTAAATTCTCTACACTTTCAATCTTCTGTCTGAAGTGTATGGATTCGTATTTCGCACATACATGTTTCATGTTTGTTTCTTTCTTTGTTCCACTGTTTGTTCAGAAATGACCCGTCTTTCCACGTATAATGTGTGACGTAGTTTGTTCTTTTTTTTTTTGTTGTTGTAACTGTTTTGCAATATCGCTGTACAGTACAAGACTTTCTTTGTATCTTAGCTTCTCTGTAGCTCTAATGGGCACTAATTACTTCATCCTCAGTTTGAGCAGCATTGTGTGACGCATGGGGTAAGCAGAGAATGCATTATTTTCGTTGCTTGTGTGGATGTTGGAGGAACATATCGTATGTTATGACAGTACACCGAAAGAACGTATGGTGCAGTGTGCCAGCCTGCGTATTGGACGAATTATTTTCCGTACCATTACTGCTGTAACCGCTCGTTTATTCGCAGTAACCCTTTAAAGACGAAGCGTATCTGTTTTATATAAGGAATCAGTGCGTACCGCACTGTAAACACTCTCCACTTCGGTTATAAAAACCAATCTGTTAATCTTTTATAAGGCAAAAGTTGCTGTTTGTTCTGAGATCCGTATAAAACACATAAACACAATGTGGGCACCACGTAGAATTTTTTAATGTTAAACCTGGTGGTACGTAAAGTTACCGCTAGGCTTTAAAAGGTTAATATTAATTCATCAACTTTATGTTAATTATATTTGTATTTGTATGTGTATTTTATTTGTAACTGTATTTGTATTGTAATGGTATTTGTACTGTACTTGTATTTATTGTGTGCAGTATGTCCTTTATTGTTTTTGTAATTCTGTATGCTGTGTTTTCTTTGAGTGCGGTGTGTTATTTTGTGTGATGTGTCTTATTGCAGTACCGCTGCCACCGGGTGCAAACCCATTTGCAGTCCAAATAAATAATAATAATAATAATAATAATAGTGAACTATTGTGTAAAATGTACAAGTTGTATCAATTTAAAATACGTACAGTTAAAGCACTAAATGTGATTAAAACATTTCTTACAAGGTGAATATGCTATTAACGGATTATAATTATGCCTTGTTAGTGGAAACCTCTAGAACTGTGGCATTATATGTTGATCTCGGTCCAGAGCGGATCTGGTCCCTGTTACGTCGTGTCGCGTACGGGAGCCAGCGGACGCTGGCCCCCGTACACCTCAATCCTCACAGGCGCTAATGCGGTAGTCTGCAACTTCGCACTGCTACCATTTATGCCTCCAGCCGACGGCACACTACAGAGCACGTACTTGGGAGGACGACGGATGAAGATTCGAAAGAAATCACCGTCTCCAATAGGATAGTCCTGCGAGGGTGCTAAAGTGCCTCCACGACCAGGTGCTGGGGAAGGGCGACAGTTTACATATTAAAGACAGGTTACTTGCCGTTGAATTTCGGGCGGGCACTGAAATACCGGTACACCAAATTACAAAATTTATCAGTCGAACGACCCGGACAAAATAACTTCGCCATTAACCTTTTAAAGCCTAGCGGTAACTTTACATACCACCAGGTTTAACATTAAAAAATTCTACGTGGTGCCCACATTGCGTTTATGTGTTTTGTACGGATCTCAGAACAAACAGCAACTTTTGTCTTATACAGCATTAACAGATTGGTTTTTATAACCGAAGTGGAGAGTGTTTACAGAGCGGTACGCACTGAGTCCTTACATAAAACAGATACGCTTCGTCTTAAGGGGTTAAAAAATTCTACGTGGTGCCCACATTGCGTTTATGTGTTTTGTACGGATCTCAGAACAAACAGCAACTTTTGCCTTATAAAACATTAAGAGACTGGTTTTTATAACCGAAGGGGAGAGAGTTTACAGCGCGGTACGCACTGAGTCCTTATATAAAACAGATACTCTTCGTCTTTAAAGGATTAATAAAAACAGTGTTATCACCGACGCAGCCTACCGAATGTGGAACCGTATAAACAGGTGGCCCGTTTGCTTACAGTTGGTTTTCAACTTGGCGTCACGTGCTCCCGAGCATAGTGCATTGGCACCGAAACATGTCGCAGCTCTATAGGTAGCATTCGTATGTGAAAAATAGTGTGCGTGTAGTTGGTACAATAAATTGACTGCATTGATCAGAACAATGCACGGAATGAACAACCTTAAAATTAGTGTATTGTGTTGAATATTTTTGTGACACTGGAAGAAGTTACTGCAAAAGCTGCTGATATTGCTTATGTGCAATCATTGTTAAAAGTCTGTACGTCACAGCTGAATGGGACTTTCAGTACAAAAACACTTATCACCAACAAATGCACAAAGAGAGTTTTATCATCAATTGTAACACACTCCTACATGTTTCGACCCTGCTGGGTCATCTTCAGGGAGAACTTTTTTGTTGTCGTTACACTAAGGTTGCGCTTTATATTTGAGTGAGAATGTGCTGTTGGCTGCGTACCGGAGGCGTGAACTCTCTGTGGTCCCGGCTTGCAAGCTGGGACCGCAGACAGTTCACGCCTCCAAAAACAACGCAGTACACAGTCAACAGCACATTCTCACTCAACTATAAAGTGCAACCTTAGTGTAACGACAACAGAAAGTTCTCCCTGAAGATGATCCAGCAGGGTCGAAACATGTAGGAGTGGGTTACAGTTGATGATAAAACTCTCTTTGTGCATTTTGTTGGTGATTAGTGTTTTTGTATAATGTAGTACACGGACATGGAACACATTAAATTTGGGAACATTGAGTGTTGGTGCGCTGGTTTCAAGTTCTGTCGTTGAGATGGCTATTGAAAAACTAAAAAGTCACAAATCACCAGGTATTGATCAGATTCCAGCAGAACTGATTAAAGCAGGGGGTAGGATTATTCGGTCTGAAATCCATAAACTTATTATTTCTATTTGGAATAAGGAGGAATTGCCTGAGGAATGGAAGGAGTCGGTCATTGTGCCTATTTATAAGAAGGGTGATAAAACAGGTTGTAGTAACTATCGAGGCATATCACTTTTGTCGACTACATACAAAATTTTATCCAACGTTCTTTTGTCAAGGTTAACTCCATATGCAGAGGAAATTACTGGGGATCATCAGTGTGGATTTCGACGTAACAGGTCAACTACTGATCATATATTCAGCATTCGTCAAATACTTGAGAAAAAATGGGAATACAATGAGGCAGTGCATCCGCTATTTATAGACTTCAAGAAAGCCTATGATTCAGTTAGGAGGGAGGTCTTGTATAATATTCTCATTGAGTTCGGTATCCCCAGGAAGCTAGTCAGGTGAATAAAAATGTGTCTGAGTGAAACGTGTAGCAGAGTTCGGGTAGGCAGACATCTGTCTGACACGTTTCCTATTAAGAATGGCTTGAAACAAGGAGATGCTCTGTCGCCATTGCTTTTAAACTTTGCTTTAGAATATGCCATTAGGAGGGTTCAGGCAAACCAGGAGGGCTTGAAATTGAATGGTACACATCAGTTTCTGGTTTATGCTGATGATGTTTATATATTGGTTGGAAGCATACATAGTATAAAGAAAAATGCAGAAGATTTAATGATTGCTAGTAAGGAGACTGGTCTAGAAGTAAATGCTGAGAAAACTAAGTACATGGTCATGTCTCGAAATCAGAATGCAGGACACAATCACAACATAATTATAGATAATAAATCCTTTGAAAGGGTGGAAGAATTCAAATATTTGGGAGCAACCCTAACGAATCGAAACTCCATTCATGAAGAAACTAAGAGCAGATTGAAGTCGGGGAATGCTTGCTATCATTCGGTGCGGAATCTTTTGTCTTCCAGGTTACTATCCAAAAACACAAAGATTAGGGTATACAGAACTATAATTTTACCTGTTGTTCTGTATGGATGTGAAACTTGGTCTCTCACACTGAGGGAGGAACAAAGACTGAGGGTGTTCGAGAATAGGGTGCTGAGGAGGATATTTGGGCCTAAGAGGGACGAGGCGACAGGGGAGTGGAGAAGACTACATAACGAGGAACTTAATGACCTGTACTCATCACCAAATATTATTCGGGTAATCAAATCGAGAAGACTGAGATGGGCGGGGCATGTGGCACGTATGGGGGAGGAGAGAGGTGCATACCGGATTTTGGTGGGGAGACCCGAGGGAAGGCGACCACTTGGGAGACCCAGGCGTAGATGGGAGGATAATATTAAGATGGATATTCGGGAAGTGGGATGGGAGGACATGAACTGGATTGATCTGGCTCAGGATAGGGACAGGTGGCGGGCTCTTGTGAATGCGGTAATGAACCTTCGGGTTCCATAAAATGCAGGGAATTTCTTGACCAGCTGAGAAACTGTTAGCTTCTCAAGAAGGCCTCTGCTCCATGGAGTTAGTTAGTTAGTTAGTTAGTTAGTTAGTTAGTTAGTTAGTTAGTTAGTTAGTTAGTTAGTTAGTTAGTCAGTTAGTCAGTCAGTCAGTCAGTCAGTCAGTCAGTCAGTCAGTCAGTCGTTTGGCAAAATGTTCGTCGTAAGAAAAGTTCGTTTGATGATGCCCATACTGCAGTGTAGCTCAGATTGTTATCGAGTGTAGTGAAATGTTTAGTAACTTTGTGAATGCAATTTATCTTGCAGGGGTGAACTCTAATTTCGTCTCTGAAGTCTGTAAGTGCTGTATAGATTACTTGTGCTGCAGAAAAGTTTGGAAGCCACTTTGAATTCCAGATTGTTCACTGTTACTGAATATCCAGCTACCGGAAATGTTGTGAGCTTAGTATGTATGTAAACAGTTTCGTATGGCGTTTTAAATTGTTATTTTTATGTGAGATCGTTTTCCTAGTAAACAGTTCGCATTGCTGTACTCTTGTGCAGTCTAATGGCTTCTGTACGGCGAAATGTTTTACGGTTGGATATAGACGAAGGGTGTTGTGGCGTTGTCGAGTTTATACATGAAAGCAGTTTCAAGGTTTTTGCGTTTCGCTACGGTATGGTTGACTTCTGCTACTTCTGGGACATAATTTTATTTTACAACTCTTACCAGTTTTCACTCAGACCCTTTCGCGTGACGGGAGACGGCGCAGCGGTGGCCGCTCTTACAATTTGCCTTGAGTCGGGGTCCATGCGTTTTAACCCTTTAAAGACGAAGCATATCTGTTTTATATAAGGACTCAGTGAGTACCGCGCTGTAAACACTCTCCACTTCGGTTATAAAAACCAGTCTCTTAATGTTTTATAAGGCAAAAGTTGCTGTTTGTTCTGAGATCCGTACAAAACACATAAACGCAATGTGGGCACCACGTACAATTTTTAAACCTGGTGGTACGTAAAGTTACCGCTAGGCTTTAAAAGGTTAATGCATTGCATCTGATAATACGAAGTTCTTATTCTCCATATTTAAAGGTGCTTGAAATATTTCCATTCAGGCTACAGGCACACGTCTTATCTAATAAATATGTTTGTCGTTACGTGTAGAAGTTAAGACAACCGATAGGACTATCAGTAGTTGTCAGATAAAATAATTTCGCTATATTTTATGAGAGATTGTAGCCCATTTGAAATGCCTGAGTGTTGCCGGCACGTTGCGGAAGTTGAACGTGAGAAACGCGTTAACATCAATGAGTACTACTTTGAAGTTCGTACACAACGCAAAAACATTGTTTCCGTCGCCAGTGTTATTTGGTTACAATTCTTTATGGAAGTAATCACCGTATTCTGTGAACCATATGCTGTTTTTTCTTCTGAGAATCATAACTTCATTATTTGTTCGAATACAGAGTGTTTAACTGTTAAAGCAACGGGTACTGATATTTACTACTGTAACCCCCTAAAAGTAAACAATAAATACAAATAGAAAATGTATATTTTAAGGGAGTTTGTGTATTTAGTTTCATTGACATAATCCTTCCGGTCGCACTATGGCCCTGGGGTCGACTCAGCCTCTAACAGAAATGAGTACCAGGAATATATCTTGAGGGGTAAAGGCGGCCGGTGCGTAGGGCTTACTTTACCACCTTCATGTGCCTATTGTTTAGAAATCTGGGAGCCTCAACCTCCTGGAACCCTAAGGGCCTGTCCAGACCTGTAATGGGACTGCTTTACCTTTATATATATATATATTTATATTTATATTTATTTATTTAGTAAATACCACCACAGTGGGTAGATCTTTTGCTTAGTATGGAATATGCCACCTGCTGGTTTGGTCTCAACAGTTAGTAACCATTAAACTAGCCAACTGAAATAATATTGCGGCTGTCAGATCTGACATTGTGTCACCCACGCTGTTAAGACAGGCGTAGAGGCAAATCAGAGAATGTGTTACTTCAGAAAATGGAGAGGGCCCAAAATAATGCCGACGTATTCGTTCAGTTAATCGAATTGTCAGAGTTTTTTGGCATCGCTTTGCTAGAGGATGTTAAGCTCTTGAATTTATGATATCGTAACACCGAAGCGTCCAGGGCCATCTAGCGCAGAGGTTAAGAATGATTGGAGGTATAACCTCTGTCCCCCTTTGTGCTTTCATGGCATATACAGATACAACTTTGGTTTGCTTTTAATCCCTGTGATATTATTTTCATATTTACGCCAGTGATTCCAGCGTGGTGTGTCTCATCTGGTTACCCTTCCAAATTCGTATATTCATTTTTCATCTCTCTTGGGTTTAGTACTGTAACGCTTCGCTTGCTTAGTATATACATACGAACGAACCTATATCGTTAGTTGTAGCCTATTATTTGTGTGTTCTTCCGGGGAATTTTTTTTTTACTCCCAGAGTGGGAAGTTGAATTTCTGTTTTTTTTTTAACTGACATTATTCTAGGCTGCGATCCTAATTAGCAACAGCGCCATTTGTGATTGGCATAACTTCTGTGTGAGTGAGGACAGGGCGGATTGCATACTACGAGGTATATACTTTTATTCCCACGTGACCGAAATTGAAGCTGCGGCTTCATCATTTCGGTGGCCGCGCGTATTCGTGTGGTTTTATTGTGAAATCTGAGTGCGATCGGCTACAGGACAATGTAATTACTGGAGGTGACGTGAGTACAGATATGTGTGCTGTCTATGCCATTTGCATGACACAGGACGATTACAAAATGCGTTCACGTTGAAAGGAATCGGATCGCAGTGTGTTTAACCCTTTAAAGACGAAGCCCATCTGTTTTATATAAGGACTCAGTGCGTACCGCGCTGTAAACACTCCACTTCGGTTATAAAAACCAGTCTCTTAATGTTTTATAAGGCAAAAGTTGCTGTTTGTTCTGAGATCCGTACAAAACACATAAACGCAATGTGGGCACCACGTAGAGTTTTTGAATGTTAAACCTGGTGGTACGTAAAGTTACCGCTAGGCTTTAAAAGGTTAAAGAGAAATGCCCGTCTGAGGTCACGTTAATGGAAGAGAACAGAGATGCAGGGTTTTTGAGAACGAGGTGCTGTGGAGAATGTTTGGACGGGAGAGGACATAAGGAAAAGGCGGCTGAATAGTTCTGCACAGTGAGGAGTTACACTGTTAGAACTATCAGCCGGAGCAGTAGATACGTGCACCCAGTATAGCGCACACGGGGTGCACAGTTCTGGTCGGAGCAACTGAGGAAATGTTTGCAGACCGTAACACTTCATAGACGTTCACTGTCTTACTTTCTTTTGTTGTTAAATTTGTGTATAATTTGCAGAAAAAAGAGCGAGTATTTTAACACACTGTAATATGTCGTCGTTTCTTAGTAACAGATGTACATCCGATCATCATAATCGAGGAGATTTATAATATGTGTCTCTGAAACGTCGGCATGTCGACGTTTCATTCAGACCACGTTCGTCTCAATTATGATATCCAGTAACAGCCATATATCAAAATGTACTAGGTCTTCACTTAAACTGTGTGTAACTCTTTCCGTTTGTAACCAAAATGGGAACTTGTCAACAGCCTTTCTTGTGATTATCCTTTCGTAGTCCTTCCCTCTTCTAGCCACTCACAGTAGGTGTCGAGGTTGTTTTATTTTCACTTGATCACACTCAGACACACACCACAGTCGGTAGGACTCCTCTGGACTAGGGAGCGGCCCGTCACAGAGACCTCTACCTGACAACACAAACACTGTACAAGAGACAAACATCCATGCCCCCGGTGGGATTCGAACCCACGATCCCAGCAAGCGCTCGGCCGCAGACCTATGCTTTAGACCGCTCGGCCACTGGGATCGGCGTTTCATGTTAAGTCCCAAATATAAAGCTTTACGAAAATCCGTCCAGTGGTAGCGGAATTGTTCCGTGTGAGCGGACAAACGGACAAACGCGACGGAAGTAATAGTCTTTTTGTTTTGCAGTTGTTTTTTTGAACGGGCATAAAAACCGATGGATGAGATCACTGTACCTGAAATTGGTAATTGGGTATGCTGGACTCGTCTGGTTGGCCATGAGGACCGCTGGTTGGCTGTTTTTAACGCGGCGATGAACTGTCGTGTTCGATTAAAGGCGGGGAGTGACGTGACTGCATGAACGACTGTATTTAGTTGGAAAATGACTTCACTTGATCGTGCGTTTGTTTCGTGTATTCTCTTGTATAGGTGCAGGGCTTGTGATGGGGTCTTCTGCCATGTGAGGAGGAGTCGTGCTAAATGACTAAAAGTCTTGATAGTTCCAGAAAGTTAGCTAATTTCGTTCTTGTCACCGGCCTGCCATAATGTCCCCTCAGGACTACACGGCCTCCTCGTCCTCCTCCTCTTCTTCCTCCCTCTCCTCCCGTTTCCTTATTATTACAGTAACGAAGCTTTAATTTCATGGGTCCGGGTGCTGCCATCTAGTTGTGCTGGGATGTGTTATATACTCGATACTCAGCTGTTTCTTTAGCCTCAGTTCGTACTTGACAGTGAAAAGAGCCTGTTATAATTATAAAAACGAAATTTGTTACAGCTGCGGTAGAATTTCTATCCACACATATTGTTCGTGTTTATGACTGTAACAGTTTTAACAATTGTAATAAGTTTAGTTGTGTTCTACGGACCTACATAATGTATATTTCTTCCTCAGTATGTTTTAAAGACCAACTGTGAACCTGAGGATGACCTGAGATAGGTCGAAACATGTAGTTCTATATAATGAATAGAATTGAGTTGTGTCTGGATAGATACGGATTTAATTTTTTGTACTATGCAAAGAAATTTCTTCATCAGTAGCCGGTACTTCGTCTAACATAAGCCGGTAACAGTGGTTTCCATGGCACGTAGGGTGTGACTCAGTCACTCACTCATAACGAGGGTGTTATACAAGGCAGATTCCGAATCGGAGCAAGCTAGATGGCTGAACGTTGGTAACTGAGGCGGAGCAGCAGAACCTTATTCTGTAGCGATGTGGGCACGTTCTGGTTGCACGGTAAGATGCAGGCAGGGACAGCCTGCAGCACTGCCCGCAGCTGAGGCCATTCAGATGCTTGCTTATCTTCACGTACTGTAGTTCTGCGGTGGGAAACACACAGCATGCAGCGGCATACAGAACGTACGTGAAACAGCTGTAAAATGTTATGATGTAAGTACTGTACGCTGAGGATCTCACGTGGTGTGCATTGCGTGAGTTCCCCCAGAGGTTTATGGCAGCGGTTCCAAACCTTTCATGTGTGTGACCCGCGACCCTGCCATGGAAACGGCAATAGCCAGTGATATTTACTGTAAATGAAGTAACACTAATGCATATTCTTGAACACTACGTAACATCGCCACTTATTAAAAAATATTAAAGTTTTAATGTTACTTGTCAAATCCAGTATTTTTAGCACAATATTAAATACACAAAACATGCAAGAAACAAATCGTTATTTAAATAGCTCGTACGTGTGCTGATTACACAGATGGTTTGCTTCTAAATAAAAACTTGTGAAAAGCTGAACATGTGGAAGGTTACATAGAGTGAACAGAACAGTAACATAAAAAATTTAGTGACTGAAAAATTTAGTACTCGTGTTATTTATTTTAAATAAAGCTTACTACATTACTAACATTTAAGTTAATGCAAAAGTTAAAATGGAATAAATTTGTGATGTATTGGACATATGGATACTTCGCATAAAATTTGAAGAAAAACTTTTTCCATAACACCCTCTCGCGAGCCGACGTCAGACGCCCCGCGACCCTGATTTGGATCGCGACCTAAGGTTGGGAACCACTGCTGTACGGAGCTTGTTAGAAGTAAAGCAGTACGCATTCTGGCCGTCGGCATTGTAGCTGTTTTACGCTTCGACAGCTTTCTCATTGGGTAGGATTTCCTTGTACACAAGGTAGAGGAAGTTGGAAGATAAAAGTTTCCCCCGTGCTTAATTAAGCACCGCGCCTTGGAGACATGGGGAGGGGAGGGGGGTTGGAAGTGTAGTTCCATGCATTATTAACATGTTTGCTAGATGGAGGTGAGTGGTCAGCTTCACGCTGTGGCAGCTTTATCCTTTGGGGGAAGAGCGCCCCTTACCCCCTTGCAGGGCGTCGGAGTCGGAGGGAATTTTAGGTGGAGTCGGAAGTCGGTAAAAATGTACCGACTCCGACTCCGACCTCAGTCTAAAACCTTAACTAGATACTGCAACTCCAGAGCTCTGATAGCTACAGTAACCATTAGACTTACACTTAAATATAGGTTATAAGTCAAAAACGCAGCCTGGTGATTCACGTGGTGACGATGAAACGTCTTATAGGTTTACCGTGATTGAGCTTTTATGAAGGAGTCGGAGTTTTAAAAACTGACGAGTCGGAGTCGGAAATTTTATGTACCGATTCCGCAGCCCTGCCCTCTGGATTGGAGAGTGGGTGTGTCCAGGCTGAATGCGGTGGGTAAGGGAGACATCTCTGCTGCACCTTCCCGTAGTCGAACTTTCGGTGTTAAAACAGTATTGGCGCCTGTGTGTGTGTGTGTGTGTGTGTGTGTGTGTGTGCGCGCGCGCGCGCGCGCGCGTGTGCGTGCGTGCGTGCGTGTGTGTGTGTGTGTGTGTGTAGGGTGACGAAGAAGATAAATCTGTGGCTACGAAGGATCGATCATTTATCGCCCAGCGCTGTCCTGCGCGAGCATTGCCGGCTCATCACAGCTAGGTATTCGGGACGGAGTGTAAATACGTGCATGATTAAGTTGCCATTGCCAGCGGCTGCAGCTGTTTTATGTAGCGACCAACTGGCAAACACTTGGACGTTTACAAACATGTTGTGTTTACCGTGCCTCTTCAATAGGATTTCATCAGCTTGGAAACTGAACTGGTTTTATCGCAAAAAATTTTTGTAGTATATACCCACTTCGCGTTTCATCCTTTAAGCGTTTTAAACGTTTTACGAGAGCAGTCATGTTCTTTGCTATTGTACGTAATGCCGACATTTTATGACTGTGCTAATACCGGTTATACATAATCGGTCTGATAGTGCACATACAGAAGATAAATTTGTATTTATATTCACATCATTCTGTTAGAATAGTGTAATGTATACGTACACCGTTTAAATGTCTCTGTGTTCCCTCTAATACTGTTTAAATTCATAAATCATAAGCCGACCATAATGAGCATTTCATTAAACGTTTCAAGTTTAGACTAGGTACACTATATGGGACTGGAAATTATCCTGTACACTATATGGGACTGGAAATTATCCTGTACACTATATGGGACTGGAAATTATCCTGGCTGTGCTGAAGAACTGCATGAAGAGCCACTTCATGCAGTTCTTCTCGCAAGGCGGAAGGTAGCACGACGTCTGAAACGTCAGCAATATTCTGCCAAACTTCTGCGTCACATGCCGGAAGATAGTAAGGGGGGGAGGTGCATAAATTTTTCCAAAAAAATATCTGTGAGCCACTTGAAAATTCTAAGCTCTAGCTGGATGACATGAAGCAAGTTCCATACTGAGGGCCCACAAATATTAGGCGCCACTATACGAAATTTAGTCGCCCAGGCGACGTTACGCCGTGCGTTTGTGCATTACGAGAGTTTGTTCAGTGTACTGAGGTAACCAAATCCTGTATACTTGCCTTTTGTTGTGAAGCTGCTTTTGTTTGTTAGTAAACTGTATTTATATGATTCTTTACGCTTGGTTATTAGGTGTTCTGTACGAAGTAAAAAAAACGCCTTGTGTGAAGACCACGTCTCTCCTTCCGTCCTGACTCAGTATCGGCGAGCCCCCCCCTTCCTCCCGCCCCCCTTTTTTCGAATTCTCGTGAAAATAGCTCAGTGACATCCTGTGTAGTCTATATCCGCCGTTCAAAGAAGCCCCCCCCCCCCAATATGTCATTTTAATGCCTTTGCACTGTGCGACTGGACACGGACAAGGGTAAAGGGATTTGACATGCTGAACTTCTGGGAATGAAAGTCCCGCTGTAATCGTGGAGTCAGTCCCTTCCATACTTTGAGAGAGTGGGAAGTGAGAGAACATCAAGGCTCGCTGTGAAGAATGTTCGCGATAAAAATAAGTATTACGCGTGACAGTGTGAATGTGGCGGTAAGTGCGCAGAGCAGACATACGCCGTGTGCTGCTGTAGAATCGGGAGAGATTTGCAGGTGACAGGACAGTGCATTGCGCTGCGCTGTTTGACCCTGAGGCAGTAATATTTGTCTTTCGTCAGAGTGGAGATAACACACTACCTGGATAGGAGGTGCATGTGCTTCAGTAAGTCTTGCAGCTTCGACATTTGTTAGAGAAACCCTGGCTGGACGATCTGGGGTTCGAATCCCGACAAGGGCAAAAACTGTTCTTCACAGCGTTTGGATCGGGTATGGGGCCTATCCTATTCGGTGGGAACAGGGGCTCTTTCCCTGGGGGGGGGGGGGGGGTGTTAAATCGGCTGGGGCGTGAAGTTCACCAGTGGCCTCCATCTAATGCGGAGGTGAGGAATGGATGGAATTATGTCTCCTCTGATACGTAGGCCTTTATGGCATGGGCAGGAACAACATTAAGTTTAGATAAATTCTAAAATGTTTTGACGATGGTGTATAATAATGTGTGGTGATGGGTTTATGGACTTTATCCATCGTCCGAAGAGTAAAATATTAAAAAATATTAAAAAATTAAAATCACAACGTTTCGGACGCTGGCTGTGTTTCCATCCTCAGGTGAATGGAGGGGGAGAAGAGAAGAACACATACTCAGTTGGGCCCCTTAGACAGGTCCAGTGATGGAGGCTAGCTCTATGTAAGGGGCCCAACAGAATAGGTGTTCTTCTCTTCTCCCCCTCCATTCACCTGAGGATGGAAGCAGATCCAGCTTCCGAAACGTCGTGGTTTTAATTTTTAATATTTTACTCTTCGGACGATGTATAAAGTCCATAAACCCATCAGCACACAACTTTGTTTGTTACATTTTGTGTTCTCATATCGAGACAGTTTACAAAACATTGTCTTGGTGTCAGAAAAATGCGTAGGGGACAACTAACTAATTTTGTTACGAAATGTCAGAACAATTTTCATGCATCAGCTCAATTAACCTTTTAAAGCCGAGCGGTAACTTTACGTACCACCAGATTTAACATTAAAAAATTCTACGTGGTGCCCACATTGCGTTATGTGTTTTGTGCGGATCTCAGAACAAACAGCAACTTTTGCCTTATAAAACATTAAGAGATTGGTTTTTATAACCGAAGTGGAGAGTGTTTACAGTGCGGTACGCGCTGAGTCCTTATATAAAACAGATACGCTTCGTCTTTAAGGGGTTAATGGGACACACGAAGAGAATTAAAACCCCTCGGCTTTGGACAGAGATCCAGTTCATACAGCAGACGGCATCCCGTGCTCTGCGATCATCAGACACCTAATAAATCCCGATGTTCTCTTAATTCTCGCTGGCAATGTAAAATCTTCCGGAGGGCAACAAAGTGCCCGCTGGCATATGCGGTTCATGATGTCTGGTCTGGTCTGCCTCGTGGCTGTAATGTTGGTAACTGGACTTTGTGTGTGTGTGTGTGTGTGTGTGTGTGTGTGTGTGTGCATGCGTTTTATGAAAGTAGGTTTGCGGCAACCCTAACACATGGCTGTACACGATAGTAGTTAATAACAAAGGGGCAGGCGGAATGACGTCGACCCGCAGTGTTCTGGTGTGCTGATTCGAACAGTGGCGGCTAGTGTGTTGCTAGATGTGGATATTACTTGGTTGCGTAAGTAAAACACAGTTGACTGTCTGATACAGCAGTACTTCGTGCGGCTGTGACATGAACACTAACTTGACGTGTTTCGAACGGTTAGTTCATCGTCAGAGACAGGTGCGCACCAAGAATGTTCCGTTTTTTGGGGGGGGGGGGCCCCCTATCCTGAAGCTATAGGCTATGTAATTTATGTTTGATTTTAAAAATTATGTGATGAAAATCATGTTGTAAGCACAACATAAGACTGTCTGCAACTGTATTTATATACATACGAATATAACACATGTGCCATGACTCAATCACAGTGTCCTATCTTCTTGTTTTTTTAATTTTATTAATTTATTTTTCAGAATTGTAATTTACCAGTCGTCAGCAGATTTAATTGGCTGATTTCGGCTGAAGGGTAAATTACGTAAAACGTTTGATATTATAATATCTAGAAAAAATATATTTTTTTTTTAATTTCGGTTTCGGGAGCTAGGGGGCTGCAGCCCGGCAGCCACCTCTTGGGTGCGTCCCTGATCAGAGGTTTTCTTTAGGTTTGCTGCTTTCCAGTGGCGGGTACTGTGTTATTCCGTGTTTCATTTAGCAATGGCGTCGTCGGTTTGGGTGGTCTCGTCATATAACAAGCACACGAGATGCAGTTGTGTTAGGTGGAAAGCTGTGTTTTACCGAATCGTCAGTGCAGCGGTATTCCAATAAATATAAGAGTGTATAATGTGTATATAAAAATCAGTTGGTTGCGTGACGTGCGTAGTGAGATATCCCCTGTGTGTGTTTGTGTGTGTAATTAACCCTTTAAAGACGAAGCGTATCTGTTTTATATAAGGACTCAGTGCGTACCGCGCTGTAAACACTCTCCACTTCGGTTATAAAAACCAATCTCTTAATGTTTTATAAGGCAAAAGTTGCTGTTTGTTCTGAGATCCGTACAAAACACATAAACGCAATGTGGGCACCACGTAGAATTTTTTAATGTTAAACCTGGTGGTACGTAAAGTTACCGCTAGGCTTTAAAAGGTTAATGGATCTAGAGCACTGGTGGAGTGATCCATTGACAGGGAAAAACTGTAGTATGTCGAGGAAACCTTTGTTCTAGTGTCACTTTGTTAACTGCATGTCTTGCATGCGCGGCCCTAGAATCGAAATAGGCCTCCACATTATGAAAACGAGGGTTTTTAAATAGGCTTCTCAAAGAAAAAAGGAGTATTGGAAAACCTGTGGGTTCATGTAAGGCGATTCTAATGAGGATGGAAGAGGATGTTGGATATGACTTGTCACGTTTGTGATGTCACCGAAGTGGTTGATTGTGGTGGAAATGCGTCTAAGGTGGCTGTTTCGAGTTTCGGCCATGGCACCTACTGTCTGTAGTGCGATATTTCATGGTTATACTCGGTTCCTCCAAGGAAATGTCGGAATGGTATCCGATTCAGACCATTACCGTTTCCACTGCAAATCTGTTCCACCTAACTACTGTACGTTATTTTATATTATCATAATAAAAATTGCTTAGGTTGAATGTATTTACAGCGACAATAAGATGTAATGTTAATAAGAATCTGTATACGGTGACAGTAAGATACAACGTCAATAAGATGGCAGTTAATGCTTTTCAGTGCATTCGAAAAACTACTTCATGTGTATCGACGGACATCAACGCACCTCCTTTTAAAGACGTTTTATCGACATTTTATCCACTTAACTGGTGTATTACAAACAACTGTAACCAAATCTTGTGATCGTACTGTCGGATGTGTGTGTGTGTGATTTGTGAAATTGTGACTGTCCGTGAAGATGAACCGAATGACGGTTCGAAACATGTGGGGGGTAATTCGAACATTTCAGTACATAATAAAGTGTGCATGTAGTTGGTCTGTCGTATTCTATACTGTGTACTGTTACTCAGTATAACATTTGACTTGTAGGAGTAGTAATGGGGCCGCGGTGGCGCAGTTGGTTGAGGCACTGCGCTACAAACCGGCAGGTCGCGGGTTCGATTCCCGATGGTGTCAGTGGATTTTTTCATTGGCATAATCCTGTCGGTCGCACTATGGCCCTGGGGTCGACTCAGCCTCTAACAGAAATGAGTACCAGGAATATTTCCTGGGGGGTAAACGCGGCCGGTGCGTAGGGCTGACAACCTTACCACTTTCAAGTGCCGATTGTCTAGAAATCTGGGAGCCTCGACCTCCTGGAACCCTAAGGGCCTGTCCAGGCCTGTAATGGGACTGCTTTACTTTTTCTTTACTTAGGAGTAGTAGTAGTAGTAGTAGTAGTGGTAGTAGGAGGAGGAGGAAACCTGTTGCGGCAGTGCAAAGTTGGAAATCAAAGTACAGCTTTGCGATCGCATTGCTGGTGCTGGAAGCCTGTACAGCCATTCTTCAGGTTCTATAAATTAGTATCCTGAGAGAGGAACTGAAGGACCGTTGGTATCCACAAAAGAAGCCACAAATCTTTCGTTCGTGTCGCAAATACCAAAGTAGCTGTATTCAGTCTCGGCTGTCGATACGCAACAAAGAAGGGTTGCCGCCTGTGAGGACTGATGGATTGGCCAGCAGGTGCTTCCAACTCCCCCGCCGTGGCCGAAACACTGTTCCTGCTCTCTATAATTCTTGCTTCTAAACGGCATTGACTTGTTTTCATGTGCTCCGTAAAGGAATAGAAGTCATAAACTTACGAAGTACAAAAAAATGTAATCTGGGACATAGCTTTAATAATTTCAGCTAAACAAGTTAAAAAATCAAAACAAGGGCAGAGGTGATAGTTGTATGTGTACAGTGACAAAAATTAATTAATTAACCCTTTAAAGACGAAGCGTATCTGTTTTATGTAAGGACTCAGTGCGTACCGCGCTGTAAACACTCTCCACTTCGGTTATAAAAACCAATCTCTTAATGTTTTATAAGACAAAAGTTGCTGTTTGTTCTGAGATCCGCACAAAACACATAAACGCAATGTGGGCACCACGTAGAATTTTTTAATGTTAAACCTGGTGGTACGTAAAGTTACCGCTAGGCTTTAAAAGGTTAAAGACGAAGCGTATCTGTTTTATATAGGGACTCAGTGCGTACCGCGCTGTAAACACTCTCCACTTCGGTTATAAAAACCAGTCTCTTAATGTTTTATAAGGCAAAAGTTGCTGTTTGTTCTGAGATCCGTACAAAACACATAAACGCAATGTGGGCACCACGTAGAATTTTTTAATGTTAAACCTGGTGGTATGTAAAGTTACCGCTAGGCTTTAAAAGGTTAATCTACCACAGAGCGTATAAACACGTATTTATTTGTTTAACGGTGCTGTCAATAGCCCAGGCTGTACAGCGTCGAGTGTGTAGTCGAGTGGTTAGTGAGTAAAAGCGTGGGAAGTAACGTGGAGTGAAGATGTCGCTCCCTCAGGTAGGGTAGGATTCCAGCTTTTTGGTGGTAGGACGGATGAAAGCCACGAAAAACATCAGGATAGTTGGTGTCCTGGTCGAAATTTGAACTTAGGATCTTTCCGAATAGGAATCAGACCTCTCGGGAGGACTGTAGGCCTCCCACAAAGTAAAAATACAGTGGAACCCGGTTATAACGACATGGGTTTATACGACATCTCTCTTATAGCGTCATATGTTCTGTTGTACCAAGTAATTCGTCACTGTTAACCGTAACATTATGCTCCTCGGTTGTAAAACACTCATGTATAACGATGCAAAATATTCAGTTCCTTTCATGACGAGTTTTACTGTATTTTTTTAATTTGTGGGAGGGCCCCCCCCCCCCCCGCTCCCGGGACGAGCCGCTTTAACCAGAACGTGGCTGTCAGTCCTCACGACATAACTAACTAACTAACTAACTAACTCCATGGAGCAGAGGCCTTCTTGAGAAGCTAACAGTTTATCAGCTAGTCAAGAAATTCCCCGCATTTTATGGAACCCGAAGGTTCATTACCGCATTCACAAGAGCCCGCCACCTGTCCCTATCCTGAGCCAGATCAATCCAGTTCATGTCCTCCCATCCCACTTCCCGAATGTCCATCTTAATATTATCCTCCCATCTACGCCTGGGTCTCCCAAGTGGTCGCCTTCCCTCGGGTCTCCCCACCAAAATCCGGTATGCACCTCTCTCCTCCCCCATACGTGCCACATGCCCCGCCCATCTCAGT